>SJYA01000300.1:304800-358923 GCA_006410615.1 Neotragus moschatus | reverse complement strand
GCACCTGAATTAGTGCATCAGAAAGTGATGAGACATGAAATGAAAATAAACCAGAACTCGCCTGGCCGCACGTCCGGGATTCGAGATTCGGGGTTGCGAGGTTGGGGGCCCTGATCTCACCCTACCCCAGGCCGCCTGGGCCTCCTTGCCTTCCTCTTCCTTCCTCTCCCGCCTCCCTGGAGCTCTGGGCTACCCCGTCCAGCCCGCGGTGCCCCGGTGCCCTCCATCCCGGAGCCTGCGCTTTGTGGGGGCGGACCTCGGTGCACCCCGCCCCCGCCAGCTCCCCTCCTCCCCTCTCCCTCCGGCCTGGGGTAGAGGCGGCATTTCCGCCCGTGGAAAACTGTCTGAGCTGCTAGGAGTCCGACCGGGGGAGGGCCCAGAGGGGCCGGACGCGTGGCGGGCGAGGGAGGGGAGGGAGAGCTCGGTTCAGTCTGGCTCTGGAGTGGCCCCGGCAAAGGTGTCTACGCTGCCCGTGTCCGTCCCGTTGCTGGCTACTAGGATGTCTTTCTCAGCGCCAAAGCCCCTCCCCAAACTGACGGCTCCAACTAAACCTTGCTGGGGTATGGAAAGCCGGTGCTGGAGAATGGCAGCAGCAGCAGCAGCAGAATGACCTGTGCCCTGGGAGAAGGGGCACAGGAGAGGGTGGTCAGAGGTGGGGGTCACACACCCAGGCGAAGACTCCCAGTGCTGAATTCCAGGAAGAGCCTTGGCGAGCTCCCCTGCCCTGGCCTGGTCACTGCGGCATCAGTAGCACCCGGGCTGGGTTGCGGGGTTTGCTCTGCAGCCCGGATCAGAGCAGCTCCGTCTTCTTCTGGTGCTTGGATGGGAAGGGGACATTTCCTATTTGAAAGCCTGGCCTGAAGCTTTTAAAGTTTGCAAGAGGTTCTTTAAGCCTCCTTCCTCCCCCTCTGGCCCCAGAGTGCAGGACACTCACCCCTTTCTTCTCCCAGCTGCTTCTCCCAGAGCCAGGTACCCAGCTGAGGCCTGGAAAACTGGACCCTAACGCCCAGAGTTACAAGATTCAGGCAGGAGGGAGGACCAGCCAGACAATGGGAGGATGCAATTCAAACTCCCATCAGAAGGTCTGCCGGATTTCGCAGGAGCCGTATGTTCTCCAGTGGCAGCCTGCTCGTGGTGTCGGGAGGGATGGCGGATGCCAGCATCGCCTTGGCAGTATGTGACATCCCGCTTCTGGCTCCCAAGTCCAGCATCCTCTCTTCCCCCTCACCCAGCATGAAATGGAAATATCAACATCTTCTTCCCTGGGGGCTGTTTGCAGTGGCCTCGAGCCTGCTGAGTGTGTTTCCCCCACCCCCCGCAAACCTTATTAGTTGGGCAGGGTGCCCTCACTCTTAACTGGCAAGGGGGAGCCACTGGGCCCCAGGAGGAGGATTAATATCCCAGTACCTTTACATCAGATCTGCTTATTAATAAACTTTCACAGCTTCTCAGCCCTGAGGGGTTGGGGGACGCTTTCGCGTGTTGCACGTTGGCCCTGCCAGTCCCCTGATGGAAGTGGAGCCTTGGGAAGAGAGTTCACTTCTTGTGGCCTTAACCGGCCAGTGGGCACATTGCCCCCACATCCAGTGCCTGATGTAGAGCAAGCCCCACTGCCGTGGCCACCCCCTTCCCCGACATGGCCACCCGCCTCACCAGTAAGTTCAGCAGGCACCCAGCATTTACAGTAGCCCCGGACAGCATGAGCAGGGACTGCTTCACCAAAACAGGGCATTTGGGTTGGTTCCATCCTGATGGGTTATCAGAATGTGGAAGTGTTAGTTGCTCAGTCTATTAGAGCGAGTGTTCTTCATTCAGTCTGACTCTTTGCAACCCCATGGACTATAGCCCGCCAGGCTCCTCTGCCCGTGGGATTTCCCAGGCAAGAATACTGGAGTAGGTTGCCATTCCCTTCTCCAGGGGATCTTCCTCATCCAGGGATCTAACCTAGGTGTCCCGCATTGCAGGCAGATCCTTTACTGTCTGAACCACATGGGCTGTCAGAGGAAAGCTTATTAGAAGGTCTCTTCCAGCTGGAGGTAACCCTGGAACCATCCCTGGTCATTGAACTGAATCTAAAATAAGACTTAAAGCCTTGGAAGTACCAACTGATGAACAGAGGCATTCCTGAGTGCCTCTCCCCCAGGAAGCCACCCTCTAAGTTGTCACAGTAAAATGTCAACCTGAGTGCAGGCCCCCAGGGCCAGGCTAGGGGTAGTAGCATCCTCGCTGTGGGCCTCCCTCTGCTTCTCTGCAGAAAAGTGAAACAAGGAGGATTTTGTCCCCAGACCTGCTGCTGGAAGGAAGCTTCTCCATGGGGCCGGGAAGGGATGGGGGTGGGGGCCCATCTGGGCCTCCAGCTGCCCACCCTCCCCCGTGGTGCTTGCCTCGGAGATAATGAGTTGCCTGCACTGATGGGCAGCTGGCCAGAAGCCAGCTCGGAAAGTGGGCTGGACAGGAAGCACCCCTCTAGCACCCTCTGGCCAGCCCTATGCCTCTCAGCCCAGTTCCCCTCTCCCCACCATCTGCCTCTGTCTTTGCTCACCCATGTGTTACACACACGCACACGCACAGAGCCAGGTGTGGGCATGTACAGACTCAAACGATTGGGCTGGGGGCCTCCAAGAGGAGAGAAGCGAGGTCAATACAGTCATTTCAGTGCTGCAATTTTCTCCTTGGCTTTGGCCTTTGATTAATGTCACCCCCTCTCCCAGCCCACATACCTGGGGATCAGATTTCACTTTCCACCTCCCGGCCTCAGGTCCTTGGCAGGAAGGAGCTGGGTCTCCCGCAGTGGTGGAGGGGTGGGGGGAGGGTCCCCTAACCAACCCAGAGGGTGGAGCAGGGCTCCGCATCCTCGGGTCCCAGGGCCCTCTCCCCACCCACGGGCCCCAGGGGCTGGGCTAAGAGGACCTCCGTGGCTGGGTGGTCCTGTCCCCCACCCCCACCCCGGGCCTTGGCTGAGGGGTTCTGGAGCCTGGGCTTGGGCCGCGGTGACTTTTTTCTGCTCTCTCTCTCCTTCCCCTCTCTTCTTCTTGCTCCCCTCAGCCCGTCGGTCCTTGCATGTTTCCAGGCTGTCAGCAGATTGCCATGGAGGACGAGTTTCTCTTACCAGAAAGAAAAAAATGATTCTGGTGAGACCAGGGGAGCGCAACCAGCGCCTGGTGAACCGTGTACCCCAGGAACGCTCTGCCGGCTCTGCGTCTGTCTTCCCCAGCCTTTGTTCTCTGGGGTCTCCCCTTGCCTGTCAGGAGCAGAGCAGAGAGCTGTGGGGAGTGTTCTCCGGCCTGCATCCTTCCTGGGGCAGCAGTGGGTCCCTGGGCCACCCTGGGTTTCACTGATGAAGGGTTCAGGACTAGTCCTCAGCTTCACGCTGCTGATGTCTGCACTCTGAGCACAGCTCTGCGAGGAGGCCCAACACCCTTACCCCTGCGAGGCTTCTGTTTCCCTCACCCACACACACAGTGTCTCTCTCACTGGTGGCCTCGGCTCTGTGGTCTGCAGCCTGGGAAAGGAAGATGCTCGGGAGGAAGGAATGGTGCTGGGGAGGCAAGGGTGGGGATCCTGGCCACGGCTGTCGGCCTGGGCCCACAGTGGGTGCGTTTCTGGCTCCCCGGCCGCCCTCCTCCGAGCAGCCTGCAACTGGAGTTTCATCTGCTCGCAGCTATTCTGGACACTGTCACTGAGGGAAAGTCGCTGGGAGCTCTCTCCATGAGCCCTGGGGCAGGGGGTTGGTAGAGGGGAGTCTTCTGAGTTAATGCTTCAGTTGGCTGAGTTCCCCAGACTCTTGAGGGCCTGGCTTTGCCAAAGCATTTAGTGAACACTACCGCAGGCTCCGTGAGACAGGCCAGCCAAGGCCTGGGCCCCTCCTGGGTCCCAGACACCAGGCCCACATGCTCCACACAAGCGCACAATGAGGCCTGTTGCCCGGGGCGCCTAGCTGCGGGGGAAACTGTCTTTTCCTGCTTTCTGGAAGCCCCTCAAATGCCTGGCTGGGGGGGTCACTGCTCCATATGAGGGCAGGCATTCTCCTGGGGCTCCAGCATGACAGGCAAAGCAGCTGGGGGTGGGGGGTGGTGACTTCAGGAAGGAGCCCCCTCGGCCGACATCCTGGGTGCCCTGAGCAGTTAGGATCCTAGGTTCCAGCCCAGGCTCCCCAGCGGCCTCGGAGGACGGTCCACCTCTGTGGGGCTTTACCTCCTGATGCTTCTGTCTGGAAGGTGGGACACTAGCAGCCTCTGGGTCTGCTCTCCCCAGTCGCCATTGCTCAACCATGATGCTCCTGGGGAGTTGGCCCCCCGGAATGCCAGGGCGGAAGGGTGTCGGGTAGGGAGGGGAGCAGGGCGTGAGCCATGGGTGTGTGCTCAGCCATGTCCAACTTTTTGCGACCCCATGGACTGCAGCCCGCCAGGCTCCTCTGTCTGTGGGATCCTCTAAGCAAGAATGCTGGAGTGGGTTGCCATTGCCTGCTCCAGGAGATCTTCTGACCCAGGGATCAAGCCTGCATCTCTTGTGTCTCCTGCATTGGCAGGCAGGTTCTTTACCACTGTGCCACGTGGGAAGCAGGACTGGAAACCACTGTCCACTTCACGTCTGGGAAAGGTTGGGGGGCGTCCCAAGCCTTCACAGGGACCCCCACAGAGACATATGAGGACATGGGTGTGGGGCATCAAGGGGTCCTGGCTGGAGACTCCTTCTTGGCCACGCTAGCCTGGCCTCACTTTCCTCTGGGGCCCCTCCTCCCTTGCCATCCTTAATGACTTCTCTCCCCACCTCCGTGCCCTGCTCAGCCCCTCCCCTAGGCAACTGACCCAGCCAGGAGCTGAAAGGTGGCTGTAAAACTGGTAGGCCTCACCTTGTTCCTGAACTTCAATTATGGACAGGCCCCCCCCAACCCCAGCTCTTGCTTTATAACCGTTGACTTTTTTGTTGTTGTTGGGTGATTTTCTGTTTTTTTTTTTTTTTAAAGCAGTTCTCACAGGCTTGCTTTTGCTTCTCTGGAGCAAAGCATGGCCACAGTGCAGCCTCGACAGCTGGCTGCGGTGGTGGCCCTAAAAAGGAATGGTTTATCTGATAAAGACCTGCTATTTTTATCTAACACTTGATCCTTTACAAAGGGCTTTCAGGGCCTGTGTCTCCTTTAATCCCAACAAAACCCTGTCAGAAAGAGTCTGTTCACATTTCACAGGAGGACCATCGGAGGGTCAGAGGCTCCCTACACGGGCAAGCGGCCCCTGCTGGGGGCACCTCTGGCTTCTGCAGCCCCACCCATCTCACTGAATACAAATGTTGTGTCGCCAGGGCAGGATTCGCAGGGGCTGTGGCACCTGGCCTATCTTGGGTCACCCACCTTTCCTGAGGACCCACTTAAGATGGTGGGTCTGTTGGGTGGCTTGTGCCTGTGAGTCACTGGCCAAGCTCGGCCGTTGGTCACCCTGTCCTGCGCTGATCCTGGGAGCCCACTGGAGAGTCAGAGCCCTTGCGGCCCCCGCCCACTGCTGACAGCTGTCCTGTGGGCAGTGGCCACATGCACTAGTGACCGTGGTCAGTGCTGCCAGGGAGCCCCGGGTGCTGGGGAGAGGCCAGCCAGACAGGTGGTCTCACCAGGTGCTCCTTCAGGTCACAGGGACCCCGCAGCAGGGCCAGGGCGGGGAGAGGTCCCAGGCTGCAGATAGCCCAGCCTGTGAGGGGGGACAGGATGGACAGGGGTTCCTCTCCATCCTCTGTCTTCATCCCAGGGTGCTGGAGGCAGGGGGGTGGGGTGGGGGTCACTGGCCTGGTGATACGTGTGCCTTGAGATGAGGGTGCATCTTTCAGGCATTTGCTATGCCTGCAATGCGGGAGACCCGGGTTCCATACGTGGGTCAGGAAGATTCCCCTGGAGAAGGAAATGGCAACCCACTCCAGTACTGCCTGGAAAATTCCATGGACTGAGGAGCCTGGTAGGTTACAATCCATGGGGTCACAAAGAGTCGGACACGACTGAGCGACTTCACTTTCACTTTCCTGCAGGAAGGGTGTGGGGAGAGGGGAGAGCCCCAGGCAGGAGGCTTCACACAGCCCCACAGGAGACGCCTTTCTGCTCCCTGAGGCCCTGGTCCCACCCTCCCATGTGCCTCAAGCACAGCAGGCCTGCACCGCAGCCCTTGCAGGCTGAGCCCCCTGTGTGCACTGAGAGTGAGGGCCTGTCCTGGGCAACTCCAACCTGAGCTGTGTGTGCACTCCCAGCCTCGGCTGCAGGGTGAAGAGTGGAAGCACACAGAGCACTAAGCAGACAGTTACTGAGAGGGTCCGGGCGCTGGGCCTCCCCTCTGCACCCCCAACTCTGCCTCAGGTCCCCGAGGTTGGGGGTAGGGCAGGGTACTGGCCCCTACCCTCACCCAGCTGCATCCAAACACCACAGAGGCAGGGTTGAATGGTGGACCCTGGAGGCAGAGCCAGGCCTGGGCCTTCGCGAGGTCTCCAGGGTGAATGAGGCCTGGGCTAGGGCAGGGGTGGCAGGGATAAAGATGAGCGATGGCCCAGGCCACACAGCTGGCTAAGAGCCCCGAGCCACTAGACTGTCAGTCCAGTGCTCTGGGGAGAGCAGGGTTTCTGAGTTACACACCCATCTCCAACCGCTGGCCCAGACGGGTGTGGACCAGAGTTGGGTCAGGATGGTTTATTTCTTGGCAGCCCTGTAACTACTTGTCCCGAGCCGGGGCCTGGCTCCCCAGAGAGGGTGTTTCCAGGAATCTCCTGCCCTGGCCACCACAGCCACGTTTCCGTCCCAGCAGAGGGGCCCTGGCTTCCAGAAGCCTCTTGACTCCACCCCGCGGGCTCTGCTCCTGACAGCCTGCTCCACACCAGTGCCCAGTGATTCCATCTCTGCCCAGCAGACTGCTCTCTGCCCAAGGTGGCCAGAGGGGACAAGCACACGTGCCCAGACCCTGAGGGCCTCCTGGAGCCCTGTCCCCACCAGTGAGCTACTGGGAACCTCCTTGGTCCGAATCAGCGGCTCCCAACCTGCCCGATGCACCCTGGTTCCTACAGGTTCTGAGGCCTGACATGGTCATCAAGGTCACATCTGTGCTCCCCCCCACCACCATCCCCAGTTTGAAAGAATCTACTGTGGTCACAGCTGGTATAAGGAAGGGGAACAATGGCATAGGGGCTTCAAAATACTCTTGCTGAGTCCCTGTGGGTCATTTTACGTGGCTTCCAGGTGGGGCTCGGTTTCTCTAGAGGGAAGAGCTGGGGGCCTGGGGACGCTTCCTCTCCTTCCAGATCATGCTCTCTGTGTCCCGAGCGTCGCCCTCCCCTGCCTCTGCCCCCCAGGCTCCTTGCCAGCCAGCAGGGTGAGGCCTCACTTTGGGAAATGGGGGAGGCAGGAGGGATCCCCAGCAGATGTGGAACCACCATGAGGCTGACCCTGCACTGCTGTCCGCAGGAGGAGCGGCCCCCCTACCACCGCTACAAGAAGGGGGGCTCTGTGGGCGGCGTGTGCTACCTGTCGATGGGCATGGTCGTGCTGCTCATGGGCCTGGTGTTCGCCTCTGTCTACATCTACAGATACTTCTTCCTGGCTCAGGTGAGGTGGGCAGAGGAAGCTGGGAAGAAACAGTGGCCTTTAGAGGAGGAAGTGAACACCCCACCCTCCAGGTGGGAGGAGCGCCCCACAAGCCTAGAAGATTCGCAGCCTCCTCCTCCTCCCTGGTCTTGGTCCAGGAGCCAGGACTGGGGTCCCATCCTCTGACTGCCGTGGGGTCTGGAGGAGTGGCCTTACCTGTCTTTTTGGACACACCTGAAGCTGACAGCTCTCCCGGGAGTACAGTCCGTGATGGAGGAGCCAGGATTAGCATATGGGCTGTGAGGCTGGCAGCCCCTTCCCATGGTGACCCCAGAGCATCAGTACCAAAATTTCAGGGTGCAGCAGAAACTAGAACTCTGCAGGCCCTTCAGAGTCTGGCCCCCTGTGCCCTGCAGGTCGTGCTTCAAGGAATTCCCATTCCGTGCCTGGTCATCCAGGCTACAACCCATGAAAGGTGGAGGGTGGCTTACAGAATCACCTCCGCCCCCCATTAGGGTGACCCCCGCCCATGATCACATCCGGGCATCTGCTTGCCCAGGCTATCTGGGCACAAAGCTGGGCCAGAGACCTGGCCGTGGTCACAGCAGCCTAGTCATCTGCCCAGGCCTGGGGAGGGAGGCAGGGCCCCCAAGTTCTCAGAAGGGAAGGTAGTTCAATGAAAGTTTGCTTAATGACCGTAAACATAACAACATGGGGAATCTCAGTGACCAAAAGGCTGGGAATTGCCAGTCGTTTATGGCCCTTCCCACCCTCAAGCCCCGGCCTTTGACTTCCACCCAGTTTCTCTAGGGTGGAATTGACTGAAGAGCTTGCAGTCCGGGTGACTTTCCCCTTGAAACCTCAGCTCCCACACACCCACCCACATCCCCGTTTGTTCTGCATCCTCCCCTCCCCCACGACCTGCTTTCCCCCTGGTTCCTGGTTTTCGCTTTCTGGGGCCTTTTCCTGTTGCAGCTGTGCTGCTGTCCTGGACTTCCCCTCTGACTGCAGCCCCAACTCATACCTGGTTCTCAGGGCACGGGGAACCTCAGAGCAGCCTCGCGCCTGCGCCCTGGGACCCCTGGGGCTGTGTGATTCATGTGTGATGATTCACCCTCCTGGGAGAGCACAGCTGAAACAGAAAGGGACGTCTGCCTGTCATGACCTGGGGGAGCCAGAGGGCCCCCCCCCGCAGCCACCAGTCAGTCATGTGGCCTCGGTCGTGCCAGGCCACCTCCCCTCCCTTGTTGATGGAATGCAGGCCCTTCAAATGGGGGACACCGCGTTTGTCAAGGTTTCTCAAGAGGCCCAGGTCCAGGGAGGTGGTGGGGCTTGTGTGAGGTTGAACACAGCTTGGGGAGGGGTGGGAGGTGGAGGTTGCCACCAGCATCTGATAACGAGGCTGCCTCTCAGTCCCTCCCCCTTCCTCCTGGCCCTCCAAGGTCTCCAGGGCCCCTTGCAGAGGCAGCAGGAAGGTGGGCAGGCACACCCTGGTGGCGGTGGAGGGCAGCACCCCGACCCCACCCCAGGCTCTTCCTCAGGTATCTGTCCTCCCACTGGCCCATCCCCTTTCACCACCATAGACCCATGGACTTGGGAGGCAGAAGGGGTCACTTTGTTTTACAGATGAGGAAGCTGAGCCTTAGCGAAGTCATCCTCCTAGGAACTGGCACACCCAGCTCACCCTCCCTGACTCCCTTGTTTCTCAGTTTCTGCGTCTGTGAGATGGGCATCCCAGCCCTGCCCTCCCCGCTTCCCCAGGCCTTCAGAGCCGGGAGTGGTTGGGCAGGCAGCAGGGGCCTCGCAGAGGGCCCTGTGTGACCAGGTTGTCTCTCTCTCGCCCCGCTCCCCACCTTGCTCAGCTGGCCCGGGACAACTTCTTCCACTGCGGCGTCCTCTACGAAGACTCCCTGTCCTCCCAGGCCCACACTCGCATGGAGCTGGAGGAGGACGTGAAGATCTACCTCGAGGAGAACTACGAGCACATCAACGTGCCCGTGCCCCAGTTTGGGGGTGGCGATCCTGCAGACATCATCCACGACTTTCAGCGGGTGAGGCCAGCCAGGGCCCAGGGCGGGGGTGGCGAGCAGGCCCTTGGAGGAGCAACAGACATGAAAGGAGAATGCCCACACCCTTTGTACAAATTTGGAGTACATACCCGTGCAGTACAAACCGTGGCGCAGACATCTATGCTTTAGGGCCATCGGGGGTTTAGAGACCCCGCTTTTATCATGTAGCTCTTGCGGTTATCACTGACTGTGAACTCGTCATGGTTGATTTTCTCCTGGGCCACCTGGCAGCTCCAGACACTGGCTCTCATGGGCGAGGCAAGTGTTCCTTTTAATGAGCTCTCTTCCACGTTGGCATCTTATCAAGATGCAGCACCCGGGGGTGGGGGGAGCATCTTGCTAAGGGTCCAGCCATCCGCAGGGGTGGCCAGACCTCCCAGGTTTGATGAGACACATAGTCGGGCCGTTACCCTGATTCTCAGAGCTCAGCTGTGTAACCTCCCAAGAAGAAACCTTGTCACAACTGAAGCATTTGATAGTGTTTTCATCTAGTAAGTGGAATCTACTATAGACACAGCCCAGGAAAGGAGAGCGGGAGAAGGGAGCCCCGCCCAGATGTTGAGGAATCCGGGTACATCACTGGGAGCACGTGGGTTCACACCTTGCACAGCCCGCCGGGGCCAAGTCCTCACCTGCAGACACTGATGTGGCCCCTTCTTTCTGCTCAGGGTCTCACCGCTTATCATGACATCTCCCTGGACAAGTGCTATGTCATTGAGCTCAACACCACCATCGTACTGCCCCCCCGCAACTTCTGGGAGCTCCTCATGAATGTGAAGGTGAGTGGGACCCCGGCAACGTCTTGTTCCTCCCTTGTCCCCCCACCACCATAAGACAAGGGAGGTTTCTGGGGCCAGCAGGGATGGGAGGGGCCTGGGCGTTGCTGTCAGCTGATCCCAGCACCTTAGTCAGTTCCTCTGGCTCCAGCTCCCTTCTCCCTCACACAGAGTCCATGCCTCTCCTTTCTGCCTCTCCAGCCCCCAAC
This sequence comes from Neotragus moschatus, assembly GCA_006410615.1. Taxonomy (NCBI): domain Eukaryota; kingdom Metazoa; phylum Chordata; class Mammalia; order Artiodactyla; family Bovidae; genus Neotragus; species Neotragus moschatus. The sequence continues at coordinate 348,323 of SJYA01000300.1, read as the reverse complement.
TTCTGCCTCCCTCACTTAAGAACTGAGACCAGCTTCCTTAGCATTCATGGCCATGCCCCATGTTGCCCTATTGACAGCAGTGCAGGGAGGAGACCGGGGCCCTGCCTCGGAGGAGCACTTCCTCTAGGGTGGGGGTGGGAAGACTCATGCGTGTGCGAGCACACACACATGCCCACACACACACGACTCACTGGCAGTGCAGGTGTGCCCAGGGACATCAGAAGGGCGAGCCAAGCAGTCTCTGGATGAAGGGGTGGGCATGTTGGACGGGCATTCAAGGTGCTGAGGGGACTCGAGTGAGCAGAAGGATGTCGGTGGGGGGAAGTCTGTGGGCAGTCGGGGACCCTGAGAGCTGGGCCCAGGTACTGACCTGGTGCTGGGCCGCTCTCCCTTTGCAGAGGGGGACCTACCTCCCTCAGACGTACATCATCCAGGAGGAGATGGTGGTCACGGAGCATGTCAGCGACAAGGAGGCCCTGGGCTCCTTCATCTACCACCTGTGCAGTGGGAAGGACACCTACCGCCTGCGGCGCCGGGCCACCCGGAGGCGTGAGTGGCCGTCTCCTCGTACCTTGGCCACTGCCCTGAGCTCCAAATCACGGCCCAGCTGAGCCTGGCCCCAGAGCTGGAGACCAGCTGTCGGAGAGCTGGGACTCCAGCAGCAGTAACGACAGCTAATGTTAACTGGGCACTTACTGCATGCCAGGCACTGCTTTACATGTCCTTCTAAGGCAGTGTGAGTCCTCATCACCATCATCATCCTTGTCATCTTCTATTCTTGTTGCCCCTTTTAGAGATGAGGAAAGGGGGCACAGAGAGGTCAACATACAGCCCTGAGATCACACAGCAGGAAGGTGGCAGAGCTGTGAGGTCTGACCCCGGCTGCTGCGCTCATGCCATTTTACTAAGCTGCCTCTGGGTGAAACTGGGGTGTCATTTCCTGGGCCTCCCCACCCCTGGTCCTGAGACCCCCTGCTCAGGCTCTGAGGCTGCTGGCCCTCGTGGCCCAGCCAGTTCTAGGCCAGGACACAGGTCTCACTAGACTTTCTCTGTTCTCTACCAGGGATCAACAAACGAGAGGCCAAGAACTGCAACGCCATCCGCCACTTTGAAAACACCTTCGTGGTGGAGACCGTCATCTGCGGGGTGGTGTGAAGCCCCGCCCCTGCCCTCCAGGCCCCGCCCCCATCTTCCAGGCCCCGCCCCCATCCTCTTTCTCTTCTCTTTCGGCCACTCTCTGGCCCTCCTTACACTGCTTAGCTTGTACTTTGGACGCCTTCCCTGTAGATGTGATGTCTCTCTCCCCGTTTCTCTCCAGCCCTGCCCACCTCGTACCAGAGCTGTGACCTCTCAAGGCCTACCCCTCTGCTGACCTCTCAGGTGTGGAGGAGGAAGGGGACTCCCCAAGATGGTTTCTGTGACCAGCATCTTGAGGTCAGGTCCCTGGGGCCCTGGCCCACAGCGGCACTGGTGACCCAAGGGGAAGGACAGGATGGAAGGAACCGGGCATGTGGGGGTTCTGGCGAAGGGATGGGGTCAGGGGGAGGGGTGTGGAGTGGGGTTCAGGAACGTCTGCACAGCTGGGAAGGGCCTAAGAGGCCTTTTGCTTGCTCCACACGCATCCCCTACTTTCCAGCTCTCAGTCTTGAACTGAGGATGGAGGGAATGTGCCCAAGGACGGACCCCCGCCCCACTCCGCCCAGAGCACAAGGGAAGGTGGCTGTCCTGGGGCTGTCCCCAGGACTTCAGTCAGTGCCTTCAGCCCACCTGTGGGAGCCTGGAGTTTGGGGTGGGGGGTTCAGATAAGTCCGTCAAGCACAATCAATCTCCGGGTGGAACCAAAGAAGGAAGGAGCCAGGGCTGGGGGCACTGGCCCCCCAGGAGCACACGCGGGGTCGCCACCAGCCACAGCCACAGAGCAACAGGGTGGGGGTGTCTTCTCCTGTCCAGGGGTGACCCTGCCAGCTGAGCACTGAGCAGGGATGCTCAGTCCTTCGGAGAGAGGGGGGCTCCCTGCTGTCTTGGGGTAGAGCTCTTGTAAGAAACCATGGGTTGATGGGGGGAGGGGAGGGAGAGCCAGCTGGTACTTGGGAACCCTGCCTCCTCTCTGGAATTCCAGCCCCCTCTGCTTGGGGGAATGCAGCGTTTACTTTCCTTTTCCTTCTCACTTTTGCATGTTTTTACTGATTGTTCGATATGCTAACCGTTCTCAGCCCGAGCCCTGAAGAGGAGGGCTCTGACACCTCCAGTCAGACTTTGGTGCTCTCTGGAGATAAAAACTCTTGAAGTGCTTTGTATATTTTCTCAATTAGATCTCTTTTCGGAAGTGTCTGTAAAACAATAAACATCTTTGACTTCTGATTTTGGCTTGGGAGAGGTGGGTGGTGGTGGTGGTGGGTGAGGGGTGTGCCTCCACCCTGGAGACTGGGCGGGTGTCCGTGGGGTTTGGGGGTGCAGGTGGACATGCAGGAGAAGCTCCTGGGCCTTGACATCTGGCCCTGCTCCGTGGTTCAGCCAAGGAACGTAGGTGTCCCCTTCTCCCCTCTCTCAAGTCCTCATATCACCCCGAACCAGGTGGATTCACCTATTACATGCAAGGGAGGAGGAAAAAGCCCGGAGATTATGCAGTTTGCCCAAGGTCAAGCTGCTTTTTAAGTGCCTATAAACCATCCGTTCAGTTCCACACAGAAGATGACATCATTATTGCTTGTCCTTAAGCACAAGAACAGTGGCGTGTTCTCCACAATTTCTGGGCAATTAGTAACCATCTTGGGTCTGAACTGAGGTTTGGCATGAGTCACAGGCTCACATTCTGCAGAAAAGGAGGGGATGGGAGCTGTGGTGAGTGGAGCCTAGGGGTCTGACCCGGGTCCTGCCCTGTGGACAGAATGGGTGCCCACAACCTTTGCTCACAGGCTGTGTTATCTTGTGAAGGACGTAAAAGATTCAAATTAATGCAAAGACATGTTGTTCTCAGTTCCAAAGTCAATCTTGCAAAGGTCTCATATCCTATCATAGGCCCCAATCTAAATGCAATGCACGATTAAACACCGACATTTAACTGACAGACTCAGTTCTTTCGGGGAAAGTAAACATGGTGAGTGCACAGGTAAATCCTGAAAGGAGAACAGTTTACAGATGTTAAACAATTTAAGAGTTTGGCGTAGCAAAGCAGATCAGTGAGACACCACAGAGAGTTCAGAAGTTGACTTAAGATACAAGAGTTAGGATGCTGACTTAAATTTAGGTTAGTGGAGAATGTCTGGGTTCTTTTTATTGGAACTGACTAGTCATCTTGACAAAAAATTAACCTGCATCCTACTTCCCTGTACAAAATTAATTCAAACTTTTTAGGCGTGAAATAAAGCCATAAAAGTACTTGATTTAAAAGATCATCTTAGGAGGGCCATCTTTTTAAGCACGATACCCACAAATTATAAGTTGGACTTCAAGTCAGTCGCTCATTTGTGTCCGATTCTTTGTGACCCCAAGAACNGTACAAAATTAATTCAAACTTTTTAGGCGTGAAATAAAGCCATAAAAGTACTTGATTTAAAAGATCATCTTAGGAGGGCCATCTTTTTAAGCACGATACCCACAAATTATAAGTTGGACTTCAAGTCAGTCGCTCATTTGTGTCCGATTCTTTGTGACCCCAAGAACCGCAGCATGCCAGGCCTCCCTATCCATCACCAACTCCCGGAGTTCACTCAGACTCACGCCCATCGAGTCAGTGATGTCATCCAGCCATCTCATCCTCTGTCGTCCCCTTCTCCTCTGCCTTCAATCTTTCCCAACATCAGGGTTTTTTCAAATGAGTCAGCTCTTCGAATCAGGTGGCCAAAATACTGGAATTTCAGCTTTAACATCAGTCCTTCCAATGAACACTCAGGACTGATTTCCTTTAGAATAGAGTGGAGTCTATTCTCAAGAGTCTTCTCTAACACTACAGTTCGAAAGCATCAATTCTGCGCTCAGATATCTTTATAGTTCAACTCTCACATCCATACATTACCACTGGAGAAACCATAGCCTTGACTAGATGGACCTTTGCTGGCAAAGTAACGTCTCTGCTTTTTAATATGCTATCTAGGTTGGTCATAACTTTCCCTCCAAGGAATAAGCATCTTTCAATTTCATGGCTGCAATCAACCATCGGCAGTGATTTTGGAGCCCCCAAAACAAAGTCAGTCACTGTTTCCACTGTTTCCCCGTCTATTTCCCATGAAGTGATGGGATCAGATGCCATGATCTTAGTTTTCTGAATGTTTTAAGCCAACTTTTTCACTCTTCTCTTTCATCAAGAGGCCCTTTAGTTCTTCACTTTCTGCCATAAGGGTGGTGTCATCTGTGTATCTGAGGTTATTGATATTTCTTCTGGAAATCTTGATTCCAGTTTGTGCTTCATCCATTCCACGTTTCTCACGATGTACTCTGCATAGGAGTTAAATAAGCAGGGTGACAATATACAGCCTTGCCATAACTCGTTTTCCTATTTGGAACCAGTCTGTTGTTCCAGTTCTGACTGTTGCTTCCTGACCTGCATATAGGTTTGGACTAATGAAAAGTTAAAAATTATATGCAACAGGACTTACCACAAAGTCAAATTTTATAAGTGGCTAACTGGGAGAGATACTTGATTAATGGAAATGTTGGACATTAGAGGGCTATTTTCCTTAATATGCTAAGTTCTTATAAATTGATATGAAAAATGAACAACCCAATAGATAAAATAGCAAAGAATATGAGCAGACAACTCACAGAGAAATACAAATGGATCATCGCTCAAACAGGAGAGGATGTTTAATCACAGTTATGTAGGAAATACAAATCAAAACTAGGAAGATACAATCTGCAATAAGTCTGGGGGGTTTTTTATTAATAAAAATGTTTTTATTCTGAAGCATTTCATATGTTCAGATTACTATATGTGAATTGCCAGCATGTAAGTTTTGAAGCAGGCTTCCCAGGTGGCACAGTGATAAGGAATCCCCCTGCCTTGGATTGAATGCAGGAGACTCAAGAAGTGTAGGTTTGATCCCTGGGTTGGGAAGATCTCCTGGAGTAGGAAATAGCAACCTGTTCTGTATTCTTGCTTGGAAAATTGCAAGGACAGAGGAGCCTGGTGGGCTGGACGTGATCACAGAGTCGGACATGACTGAGCGGCTGAGCACACAAGTTACGACACACTATGACCCCACAGTTAACTCATGAAGCAGAAGCCTGCCGGTATCACTGGGTTCTTTGTATGTACTGCTCCCCCTGCTGCTGAGTAACAAACCGCCCCAGGACTGACTTCTGCAGGATGGCTGAGGTCCACGCTGACTGATCTAAGTCCTTGTGGGCTACCTGCTCCTTTTCTCTTTGCATTCAGCTGGAGGCTAAGCTGGGCTGGACCATCAGAAATGACCCCTGCTCTCCAGGATGTGGCTCTGAACAGCTGCCGATCAATACCCTGGCCTTCTTTATAGCTTGGCAACTGAGCACCAAATGAGAGGAAGCATAAGCTGCCAGTCCTTTTAAGCTTGGAATCTGAAGCTCCAGAGCATTACTTCAACTCTTTATTGATCAAAGCAAGTCACCAAACTAGCCCTGATTTAAATGGAGAAGTTGACCACCTCCAGATATGGGGCAAGACACACATGCTCAGGGATGCAACAAATTGTTGGCTCCCATATCCTGAGGCTTTCATGTCATCCCAGCCTCTACTCTCCCCACCCCACCTCTATATCCTGTGAGAGAAATTAAAAATATTAATACATTTATTCTTAGATTCAAGGACAATCACAAAAGCAGATCAATTTTCCATCTCTTAGCCAATCTCCTTATATGAATTAACCAATCCAGGTTAACTCTTGTCCTGAGTTTCTCTACTTCCCTTTATAAGTCTTTATAACCACGTATCTATGGAAGCCCTTAATGTAATTTTGTTTAGATCTGACTATTGTAAAGGCAGTAATAAAGGGCTCGTATTTTTCTCTGATTTGTTTTCTTCCCTTCAGCCTTGTATATCTAAGAGTCATTCATATCGACACCCATAATAGCATCTAATTCATTTGTACTGCTGTGTATCAATCCGTTATGTGAATGTGTAATGTAATTGCCTGTTCTAGCAATGACTATTTGGCTTCTTTCTGCCTTTTTTTTTTTTTACTATTACAAAAAAACATTAATGAGTATTTCTTTAATAAGGCTTCTGTCCACCTCTGCAGGGGTTTCCCTATTACATATACCTAGAAAGGCAATCTTTGGGTCATGCAGTATACAAACGTTCAACTCACAAAAATTCTACCAGGTTGTTTCTTATAAGGAGTTGGACTGACGTGCTTTCTCACCTGTACCTCACAGGCATCCTTCTCATTCCAGGTTCTTGCTGTTTGTTGTTTTTAGTTGCTCAGTCATTTCCAACTCCTCTGCAACCCGTGGACTGTAAGCAGCCCTCCAGGCTTCTCTGCCCATGAGATTCTCCAGGCAAGCATACTGGAGTGGGTTGCCATGCTCTCCTCCAGGGGATATTTCCAACCCAGGGATTGAACCTTGGTCTCCTGCGTTGTCAACAGATTCTTTACCTATTGTCTGAGCCACCAGAGACGCTCCCATGTTCTTGCCAACACTTCATGTTAACAACCCTTGAGATTTTTTATTAATAGATTGAGAGTAAAATGATATTAATCGTCGTTTTAATTTTAATTTCCCTGATTACTAGGAAAGTTTCCTTGATCACTGGGTCAAGTTTCACATGCGTATCAGACCTTTCTTATAAAATGTCTGTATTCTTTAGCCTTTTTCTATTGGACGCTTCATTTTCTTCTTATCAACTTGAAGTTCATTATATACTTTATACAGTCTTTAGAGGCTTTATCACTGGTGTATGGAAAATACCCAGATTTGTTACTTGTCTGCTCACTTTCTTTGTGGCCTCTTCAATGAGCAGAAATCAAATTTTTGGCCATACTACAAGGCATGTGGGATCTTAGTTCCCTGACCAGGGATGAACCCAAGCCCCCTACATTGGAAGAGTGGAGTCTTAATCACAGAACTGCCAGAAAAGTCCCTATTGATTTTAATGTAGTCAGATATTCAGATGTATCCATCTCTTTCTTTCTTTTTGGCTGCACCGTGCTGCTTGCAGGATCTTAGTTCCCTGACCAGGGATTGAGCCTGTGCCTCTAGCGAGGGGAGCTCAGAGTCCTAACCCCTGGACCACCAGGGAATTCCCTCCATCCTTTTCTTTATGATTCAGGTTTATTGCACCTTGTTTTAAAAAGCCTTCCTATCCAAAGAATAGAGAGAGATTATCCTAAATTTTCCTCTATTCCTCTTAAACTTTTGCATATTACATTTTTAAATCCCCTGGAATTTACTCCTTGATGTGGTATGAGGTAGGGATATTCTTTTGTTCTGTTTGTGGTGGGGCTTTATCTTTTCCTCCTTGAGCCACAGTGTGTGTTTGCATTGATCTGGCTTCCACATGTATAAGGTCTATTTCTAGCCTCTTCAGTCTGTCCTGTTGGTTTATTCTTTGAACTATAAACACACTTAAAATAAGGTGTGCACATCTGACAAGTGCAAGTCTCCCACCTTGGTTTTCTCCACCAATGCCGTGACTATTTAGCCTTTTTATTTTCATATGCATTTTAGGAATGATTTATCAAGTTCTATGAAACATTCTGTTGAGGTTTTTATTGGACTTGCAGTATTAAATCTATAGATCCTCTTGGGGAGAATTGAAATTGTCATGATACTGACTGTCCTGATCCATGAACATGGTATTTTTAAAACTTATCTGGATTTTTAATATTTTCCTATATAATTTCATACTTTCCCCAGTAGAGGTCTTGCACAGCTTTCATTAGGTTATTCCTAAATCTTTTATGCAGTTGATACTATAATAATTACAATATCAATTTGTTGCTAGTGTGCAGAAATGTAACTTATTTTTTGATTCAGCAAATTTGCCAAGCCATCTTTCTTATTCTAAGAGGTTGCCCAAGTATTCTTTTGTGTTTTCTGTATGAGCAACTGTATTGATTATAAGTAGATTGTGTTTCTTCCATTCAAATAATTAAAACTTTTATTATTTCTTTTTCTTATCCTACCTCACTGACTAGACTCCGCTACCACGGAGATAGTTACAAATCTTATTTTGTTCTTGATTTTAAAGGGAATTCACTTTGAGTGTAGGTCCACCCCTGGAGAAGGGAACGGCTACCCACCCCAGTATTGTTGCCTGGAGAATTCCATGAACAGAAGAGCCTGTCAGGTTACAGTCCCTGGGGTGGCAAATAGTCGGACGCAATTTGAACATGCCTGTAAATCAGTTATTAATGCTACTCATTAAATTAAAGCAGAGAAAACATGTAGTCATATGAATAAATGCAGAAAAAAACATTTGATAAAAGAGTTCAGCATATATCCTTGATTAAAAATAAAATTAGAACTAGAAGGCAACTTCTTTAATTAAACTCAAAAAAGTATCCTTTCAATGTTTATACTAGAAAGGACAAAAGTGAAAGTGTTGGTCACTAGTTGTGTCTGACTCTTTGCGACTCCATGGACTGTAGCCCACCAGGCTCCTCTCTCCATGGGATCTCCCAGACAAGAGTACTGGAGTGCGTTGCCATTTCCTCCCCTAGGGTGTCTTTCCAACCCAGGGATCGAACCTGTATCTCTTGCATCTCCTGCACTGGCGGGTGGATTCTTTACCACTGCACTACCTGGGAATCCCAATAACTGATTTAGTCAGGATGTATTATCTTGTTTCTATGCTATCAGATTCTATTTGCAAATATTTTGTTTAGAAGTTTTAGATATGTTTATTATTAAGACTGACTTGTAATTTTCCTTTTTCATACTGTCCTTGTCATGTTAAAGTTTTGCTGGTCTAATAGCATGGTTAGGAGATTGGTTTTCTGGTTTTGTTTTAAGTTTAATAATACCCACTCTTCCTAAGTGTGTATAAGCCTTCTTGCATCAATAGTGGCAGTAAATTGGCTTGACAAGAATCAGATTTTAAAATTTCAAATTTTAAAATGATGTGTTTGACGCAGCCATTCCACCCCAGGGAATTTATCCTATGGGTATACTCAAACAAGTATACAGAAATATATGTATGAGGATATTCATTGTTGTAATAGCAATAAACTGAACACCAAACCAAAGATCTCCAATTGAAGAATTAGCTTTGAAAAGAAAGTGCAATATTTTGTCGTCATTGCAAAGAATCAGGTAGATCTATTTGTGCTGATGTGTGACATTCTCCAAGATCTATAATTAGGATAAAGCAGGTGGCAAAGCAAGGGAAAAAAAAAAATATATATATATATATATATATACCATTTGTGAACTTTCTAAAAACTAGCTCTGTGGAGGTGCGTATACTGCTTCTGGAAAAATTCGCTTTTTTTTTTTTTTTTTGCTATACTATGCGGCATGTCGGATCTTAGTTCCCTGACCAGGTATCAGACGTGCACCCATTGTGATGAAAGAGTTAATTCTTAACTGATGGACCACCAGGGAAGCCCCTGAACAGATTCTCAAAGCCTTGTAACAATCAGTTACCTCTGGAGAACAGAGGTGGCTGGGAGCTGTAAGACTTTAATCCTTCCACATCACGAAGATGTGCTCTTTTTATATTTTAAGTGTGTGCATGACTCGGCATGTATATGCCCTGCAGCTGGGTTGGAGGAGGAGGGCCTGCTAACTGAGGGGAGGCCTCACTGCCAGCTAACCGCACAGAGTTTCCTCTGTTTCCCCTCTGGCCCTTGAGATCTGTCCCCCATCCTAGAAAGGAAACCCTGCGTTAGTCCCAGGTTGGCCAGTAGAGCGGTTGGAAATGTTAAGCTGACATAAGTAGGAAGTTCTAACCTCTTGCAAGCATTGCTATGGAAACCAGAGCCTGGGTGGTCTCCATGGAAACCATTCTCAGCCTTCTGCCTGAAGGAGTTACCACCCACTGGTGCTAGAGTCTTACTTATAAGAGATCTCAGAGCATCAGTAAATGCTTAGGGAGGGAATGCTAGACAGGCTTCTGCCCACCCCAGAGATGCCTGGTGGGCTCTGGGCACCACCTGCTGCCCACCTGAGAAGCAGAAAGGGCCCATCCCCACAGGACCTGTCCTTGTGGGGAGGCACAGCACCCATGTGTGGAGCAGACACCCGAGGCAGTGTGTGCAGCACCCCCGGAGGGAGAAGGTGGGCTGGGGTTTGTGGGTCCCGGGGTCTGGACTCTGCCAGTGATCACCGGTGTGGTTGTACAGTTGTGGTGGGTTAACAGTCCCCCGTGCCACGCAGTGTAGCCAAAAAGTAAATCAAGTGGAGAGTTTGGACTAAGTCATTCTGAAAAGACTAAGTCTTTCCTAGCTTTACAAACACTGATTTGCATGTGACCTGGCAGCATGGGACTCAGAGCAAAGAGAGACCTCACAGTGACCAGAGGAGGGGTCCCAGGAATTCATCAGGGCTTGGAAGGATGGTGAGGAGGAGTGGTTGGGGCTGGGGGTGGACAGAAATGCAACAGGGCAGAAATGCAAGAGGTCTGCCCTCCATGGGCCAGAGGACATGGCACCTATGGCCCTCTGGGGCTGAGTCCTTTGAGAGAGGGTTGGGGGCTGGAAGGGATGTTGGAGTCCAGGGCTTGGGGGGCTCCAGAGATGGGTGATGCTAGCCCAGGAGGGTGGGTCCAGAGCATCAGCGAGGTCCTGATCCTGCCACCCCCCCCCATGCTGAGTCTCCTGGCATTGCTGTCTGCCACACAGGCTCCAGTAGCCCAGAACACAGACTGAGCCTCCCACCTGTGAGACCAAGTGCTCACATGCCCCATTTGGCCCCTCAGGGGTGAAGGCTCCATCCCTAGTTGGGCAGTAGCAAGATAGTTGAGGAGGGAGAGAAGGGGGCGAGAAGGAAGACCATGACTTAACCAGCATCCTTATCCAGTGCTTACTGATCGGGTGACCCATTGTGTTCAAACATAAGCCAGGGGCTTTCACTGATTCATTTTGTTCATTTCTTGCATCATCTCTGGGGTGAGTAGGAATCTCACAGCTGCAAACCCAGGCATGCAAGAAAGCATCTTTATTTTTTCTCGACTACTCTATCTTGTAGAGCAGTCTAGTTTTCAAATTCTCATTGAGCCTGGTGGCAGAAAATGTCATCTTGATAATTTGGGAGGTAAATGCAGCTGTTACTTCCGTTTTAAGAGTGATCAATAGACTCACCCTTTTCGTACATTTTTTGTCAGTTCCCCTTCCTCCAGGGCCCAGCACCTGAATCATGGGCCTGGACTTGACATCTTCCCCACCAACAAGGCCTTGATGGGGGAGATGGTGGCTGCCCTCTGTCATAATTTCTAGAAACATGTGAAGACTGCATCCCCCAGTGCCCTGTGGGCAGAGGGAGGTAGTGGCATCCTCTCTAGGGTCCCCTTTGTCACCACCCAGTCACTGGAGCTGCCTTTCCAGCCCACTGATTTTCCAAGCCACCCAGTAGCCTATCAGTAAATCCCTTGTTGACTAAATTCTCCAGAATTCTTCCTTGTTTGTATAACAGTCTTACTGAGCAAGGTGGGTAGTCAGAAAACCACTTCATCCTCTCCTCTCTTCCCTTGTCCTTTTCAAACCCGTTCTGTGGGGTTGGTTCTCCCCCAACCCTGGATGAAATCTAAGGTCAGTTTCTTCGTTTTTCAGGTCAATCCAAGATAATAAAAATTCCTCAGGTCAATTTTAGCCACAAAAATCTGATTTCAGTAATTATAGCCTGGAGTTATGCACAATAGTGGAGACTCCAAAGTTCATGGACGTTGGAGCTGCCCCCTCCACTGTGGAGACCCGTACCATGGGGAAGCCCTTCTGGTCCAGGCAGGGAAGCCCCTCCATCCACTCCCCACTGTCTGCCTTGTGTTTCCAGCTCTCCTCTCTGCCCCCTCCCCACCCCATCAGGCTACCGGCTAATGGGGGAGAGGGACTAGTGCAGCCTGGGAGGAGACAATGGCAGGAGAGGCCACTGAATGGAGTTTCTGGCACCTGTGGGAACCTCTGATCCACCCTCCCCCCAACCCCCACCTCCTGCTCCATCTCAGCGCCATTGAACGCTCCACCAGTTCCAGTTTTCCCTGGCTGGATTCAGTTAACCCAGAACAGCTTCTGAGACATTCATGTATCTTTCAGTGCACAGGTTTTCCTGCACAGCCGATCTGCTTGCTCTGTGCTCCACGCAGGCAGCTCCAGCCACAGCCGGTCACTCTTCAGGTGCTGGCCACTCACCAGGTGCTCAGGATCGCCCATCTCAGCAGCAGAAACAAGTCCCCTGGCAGTCTCAGGGAAGCCCTTCTCACTTAGCAAAGGCTGAGTGATGTCGGATGCTATTCATTCTCTCCTTCAAGACACTCTGTCCAGGTAGCATCCTGGAGTGGGGGAGGGGTGAGAGCTGCAGGATTGGTTTGGGGCCACCTCCTCTCCAAGTCCTTTATTTTGGAGAATCTGACTCCAATACTTAGGCCCCTGATGCAAAGAGCCGACTCATTGGAGAAGAGCCTGATGCTGGGAAAGATTGAGGGCAGGAGGAGAAGGGGGCAACAGGGGATGAGATGGTTGGATGGCATCACTGACTCAGTGGATGTGAGTTGGAGCAAACTCCGGCCAATAGTGAAGGACAGGAAAGCCTGGCGTACTGCAGTCCATGGGGTCACAAACAGCCGGACACGACTGAGGGACTGAACAACACCAATCTGACTAAGGGACACCATTTTCTTCTTTTCTCAGATCCCCAAAGGATGTAGCAAGTCTCCTCCTGGGAGCTGACCTCAGTGAGGAGGTGCAGGAAGACACAGGACACCCTCTGAGACCTCGCTTGCCTCTGACTTCTTTTTCTTTCAGCTGGCGGACTCTTCATCTACACCCAGAGGGGGATGTCGGGAGAAGTGGCCCCCATGGGCATGGCAGACAGCTGGTTCAGTGGCTGAGAAGAGGCTGGAGCAGTGAGTCTGACCCCTAGGCCAGCACTTTGCATCCTCCGGACAGGGCTGGGCGTTCCAGCAGCTGTGAGAGGAGGAAGCTCGGACACTCCAGGGTTCCTGGAGAAGGAGGGTGTCCAGCCTGCATCCTGGACATAAAAGGAAGTTTGCACAGCCTCGTCTTGGGGCAACGGGTCAAATGATGCCCTGCACGTCGGGGTGGCAGGTCAGCCCTGGGAGACAGCGGTCAGAGAGTGAAAACCTCAGACTACTCAATCTGAATTTGAATCCCATTGCTTCCGCTTACCAGCTGTGCAGTTGTTTTGGTGACCTATTGCTGCGTAATAAATACTGCAAAACCCGTGGCTTAGGGTAGCAGGTATTTACTCAAGATTTTACAGTTTGGGCAGGGCTCAGTGGGGACGGCTGGACTTTACCCTATGTATCATAGCTGAGTTGTCTTAATAGGGGAAGGAAGATACATTTCTAAGATAGCTTCACATCACTTCAGGGTTCAGCTGGGCCCGTCAGCCAGTGAATGTTGTTCCCAGTGGGCCTCTCCTCCGGGCGGCCTGGGTTCGCCACACCTTAGAGGTTGGGTTCTGAAAGGGAGGAAGTCATAGCCTCTAAGCCTTCTTAATGCCTGGGTTTGGCAGTCCCAACACTTCATCTCCTCTCCATTCTGTTGGTCAAGAAGTTCTGGGCCCAACCCAGATTCAAGAAGCTATATAAGCTCGCTCTCTCTCTCTTTTTTAAAAACTCATTTATTTATTTAGGTGTGTCAGGTCTTAGCTGCAGCACGTGGGATCTTTGCTGCGTCATCCGTGATCTTTCTGTTGAGAAGCGTGGGCTTCTCTCTAGCTGTGACGTGTGGATTCCGGAGCCAAGGGGCTCGGTCGTCACGGCATGCAGGCTCAGTTGCCCCTCGGAAAGTGGGGTCTTAGTTCCCCAACCAGGGATCGAACCCGAGTCCCCCTCATTGGGGGGTGGATTCTTAGCCACTGGACCACCAGGGAAGTCCCCGTAAGTTCCATCTCTTAAGCGGAGAAAGTAGCACCCGTGTACAGGAGAGGATGAAGTTATTTGAGGCTGGCTTTGGCTACAGTGAGCTGGAGCAAGGTATTTAATCTCCCCAAGTCTAAGTTTTCTCCTCTGTAAACGGGAGATAATAATTTTTATCTCACTTGGTTATGGATAGGATTAAATAAGCTCTCGACTGAGCTCACAGTAGTTGGAAGAGTGTATAAGCGCAGTCCAGAGTTCAAAAGAATTCAATATGAGTATCAGACAATTCTGAGCACACACAACATCCAGAAGACAGTGGAAAACTTTCCCCACCATTAGGCCTTTTGGTGTCAGCCTTTGATGTTTCTGGTCTGGTTGCCGGCCTCTAGGGTCCTCACCAGAGAGCCCCCAGCCTTCCTCTCTTCTCCTGGGCATGCAGCAAGATGCCTGAGGGTCTGGATTTCGCTCCTGGAAGGTCTTTTCCTGGCACCACTGGGGAGAGGGGTGTTGTTGTTCTTCCATCAGTTTCCCCAGATTGGGACACATCCCTCCCCTCCTGTGTAAGGATGCTAACCTTGCCCACCCCTCCCGACACGAAACCCCTCCTGACATGAAGCCCCTCCCCCATGGGCTCCTACTATTTGGGAATAACTGATGGTTGTAAAACTATAACTGAACTCCTGGGGCTTCCACAAAGTCTTCTCTCGGTAAAGTTAGTGGGGACTGAAAGAATGAAGCTGGAGAAGAGAAAGAAGTGGTGAGTCCAGGCTTGGAAGAGGACAGACCCCCCAACCCTCACCCCTGCAACCCTTGCCCCAGCCTCTGCCTGGGCAGCCCTGGCAGGTCATTAGTGAACCGAGACCCCCATTCTGTGGGGCCCAGGCTGTGTCATTCCTGGAGGGCAGCAGGGGTGCAGCTGGCTGGGTTGGGGCATCCCTAGGCCTCTCTGGATCTGGGCGGTTGGAAGCAGTTGGCAGCAATCTGATGAAACACTGAGTGATATGGGAAATGAGGCAGCTCTAACCCATCTGAGAAGCCAAAGGCCTTTCTTCCCGTTTCAAAAGAGAGGGGAAAACCTGATTCTCTGGGTATTCAGAGACACCCTATTCATGGGCCAGAGTTGGAGGTGGGGGCAGGCCTGGGCTGTGCTGCCTGGGGGCCTTATAGTGTGGGCTTGGAGGGGTGAGATGCCCTCTGTCTCAGGAGTGTCCCCACCTCCCGGGTGTCATGGAGGACATCCCAGCCTCTGACCGCCCAGGCTGCACCCATCTCCTTGACCTGCAGTGTGACCCACCCAGGTCATTTCTTCTCTCAGGGAACCCGTCAGAGCAGAGCTGCCCCCACAGGCTGCCCCACTGGCTCCAGAGCTCCCCTAGCAGGGCCTGACAGCCCCATTCTGGCCATCGTTCCCCGGGAGGCTGTGGTCACCAGGGCTTCAGGGCTGGGCTTTGCTGAGCAGAGACGGTGCCTGGGACCATGAGCAATTCCAGTTGGATCCCCTCCAGCCGGCGTTGTGCTCCTGCCTGTTGCTGCTGCTAATGCAGCTCGCATTTCCCAGAACGGGGACAAGCCCTGGGAAGAACGGGATTTCGGTGGTGCACACCAAGTCCCGGGCTTTGGCAGCTCCCTCGGGCAGTCCCGAGCCCAGGGAATCTGCTGTGCTGATTCAGGAGGGCTGTCTCCTACCAGTTCTGTGAGGCGGTCACGCGGCTGCCCCTCCTTGGGGCAAGCAGGCATCCACAGATGAGAACACCGCACACTGCTGTCCTCGGAGGGTGGAGAGGAAACCCCGCCACATCCCCTCCTGCCTCTGCACGGAGAAGGTGTTGTCCCGGTTTTCCAATCTGTTAAGAGAAGGCCTTTTGAACATCGTTCGGCTCACCCGGGCCAAAGGCTGAGACGGAGTCAGAAAGGCGCTGAGTGAGGAGCTCATGTCAGTCATTTGCTCAACAAAGAGCTCTGAGCTCTCCGACCTGCTAGGTCCCATCCAGGGAATGGGGACAGAGATGAGCAGGGCATGGCCTTGCCCTCTAGGAGCTCGCAGACCACATAGCCGGCCTCCCCGGCCTGGGTAGACCTGCCATCCAGACCAAGATACAAAACACAGGCCTTCAGAGCACGGCTGAGAGCCTGCAGCGTGGCCGGCCCTGGGCGTGGGATGGTGAACAAGAAACAGACCTTGCCCTCCCAGGGCCCCAGGTCTGGTGGGAGAGAGTAAACTGGAAGTTGTCAGGTGGTGTGCTCAGTGTTGTGATGGGGAAGTCCAGGGTACCGTGGAGATGGGGGCCAAACATGCAAAGCAGGGAACCCATGCGTTGGGTTCACATTAAATGACAAACTCCGTCATCAAGACCATGTGTTTTCACAGTTTCGTGATGTCACTTGTTTCACTTGCTTTTTTGACCTTGGCCAGGTCCCCATCAGACAGAAGCCTTGACCATTCCTGCACAGGAAGACATGATCAGGCCCCCCAAACAGCCACCAAAGTCCACCCTCACACACACCCTCCCTCAAGGCCAAGGGATAGGACACAGCTCCTGGAGTTCCGTGATCTTTGGCACCTGCAGAGAGAGGAGGGCGGGGGCTTGACGTGGACACAGTGAGATGAGCGGAGTCCTGCCCCATGGGGACTGGAGACCAGATCCTTCCGCCTTCTTTGCCCACAGCTGGTGCTGGGCGGACCCTGGTTCTTCTGAAATGTTTGGCTTCCCATGTGCTTGCAGCTCCTCCAGGTCCTTCAGCAACATTTCAAACCTCGCTGTTTAACTCTGGAGTCCCACACTGCCCCACCCAGACCCACTGCATGGAAGAAGACAGGGCTCCTGGAGTTTATGACTTCTTCAAGCTTGTGTGTGTGTGCTTAGTTGCTCGGCTGTGTCCAACTCTTTGCGATCCCATGGACTGAAGCCCACCAGGCACCTCTGTTCTGTGGGGATTCTCCAGGCAAGGATACAAGAGTGGGTTGCCATGCCCTCCTCCAGGAGATCTTCCCAACTAGAACCCAAGTCTCCCGCATTACAGGTGGATTCTTTACTGTCTGAGCCACCAGGGAAGCCCTCTTCAAGTGTAGTTATTAAGAAATAACCACTGAGCAACCTTTTCAGATCTCTCTGGGTTCCACTGAAAGAAGCTCATCCTGCCTTTTCCTTCGGGGTGGGGCATGAAGGCCTGTCCCTTGGTTCTCACTAGAGATTGCTGACCTATCCTTGACCCAGAGACTGCTCCAGCCCTGCTTGTCTCTGCACAAATGCCAGCCAGCCGTGGTCTCAACAGAGGCAAGAGACCAGAGGGTGTGGAGGAGGACAGTGGTCACTCTTATCTCACTGAACACTATCCGGGCCCCTCTGGATCCGACACCTCTCAGTGCCACTTTGGAGCCTCTCACTTATCTTTGGGTCATTGAGCTGCTGCTGAGGCCACCATCTCTCTGTGGACTTGGACCAGGCTCTATCCAGTGGCCTCCAGTCTCGAGTCCGCACTGTATACTTCCTGCCTGGGGCTTCCCTGACCATGAGGGTGTGAGACCCCACACCCACCCCTGAGCAGCTGGGAAGCCTGGGAAGTAACACCCTGCAGGTGAACCAACAAAAGATGGAAGCCTTTGGACAGATGGTCTCCCTTCTCCTCTGCAGGACCGAGCTGAGAATTGGACGGTTTTTCGGAAGATGGTCCTGGGAGACTGAGCAACCAGTGACCTGTGTCACTAAGCTGTGGTCAGCTCCATAACTCGTTCCAGAATGGGTTCCCCTCCATCCCAGACATAGTCCCTCTCCCTCTCCTGCTCCCTAATAAATGGGCCACACTGAGGCTTTTTATGTTTTCGTACTGTTCTTGAGCAGATGCTTTTGGATTGTGGTGCTAGAGAAGATTCTTGAGAGTCCCTTGGACTGCCAGGAGATCCAACCAGTCGATTCTAAAGGAAATCAACCCTGAACATTCATTGGAAGGACTGATGCTAAAGCTGAAGCTGCAATACTTTGGCCACCTAATGCGAAGAGCCAACTCATTGGAAAAGATCCTGATGCTGGGAAAGATCGAGGGCATCAGGGGAAGGGGACCACAGAGGATGAAGTGGTTGGATGGCATCACTGGTTCAATGGACATGCATTTGAGCCATCTCTGGGAGATTGTAAAGGACAGGGAGGTCTGGCATGCTGCAGTCCATAGGGTCGCAAACAGTTGGACATGACTGAGCAACTGAACAACAACAATAACAACAACAGAGCCTTTGCTTCCTGCTCTGCTTTCCAAGGAACTCAAACCTAACCCATATTTATTTCCTTTTCGGAGCTCCTCTTCCTCTCTGAAGGATGCTTTTGTTGGACAATCAGTACCCCACTGCGCCCTCTGAGACGGTCATGAGACCATCTAGCTGATCAACACCTCATCCTCTGGTTACAGAAACTGGCTCAGGAACAGCCAGGGGACCCACCTGAGTTTCCCCCAGAAATTGACATATGGACATTGGAAGTCTCATACATCAATCAAGGCACAGCCTTGCTTCTTCTCCAATAGTGATGGATTCCTCTTCATTCAATCAAGACTTGGCTGGGCTCCGGCTCCCCAAGAGACTTTCTTCATCATTCTGGCCCAAAGAGATCTCAGCTGCTTCACTCACTAATATCCAAGATCCCCAGCACCATTGCCTCTCCACCCCCCTTGCTACCATCCTCAGGCCTTGCTCTTACAACCAGTTGTTTGAATCTGTTGCTGTTAGACAGCAACATGTACCTGTCTCTGCTGGGCATGCAGCTTTACCAGCAACCCATGTGGGTTCATCAGCCAAAATGCAGCAGATGCCCCAGATAGAAAGAGACCAGGCTGATGAACATAAGGTGACCAAAGTGTCCGGGTGTGCCCAAGACTTTGCCAGCTTTCCCACTAACTGTTGCATGTCCTGGGAAATCCACAGTGTGGACAGACTGACACTTCTGGTCATCCTGCCCAATGGGCAGGAGGGTGCTGTCTAGCTGAAGCCTCATTGTTTAAACATCTCAGAGAGTAGTTCATGTGTGTATTTTTAAAGCTATATTTTAATTTCATAAAAGGTGACTAGCACATTAATTTGAAAATAATACTCTTTTCCACTTTCACATTTTATGGAACATTTTCATCTCCGTGTTTCAATAGCCTCCTGGGTGTCTGTGTCTTTACCATCCCTTGGGCCAGGTTGAGCTACCAGGGGCTCTCAAAGCCCGTGACCTCCCCTCAAGTCCCAGTTAACTCAGATTCTGCACTTTTTGAATCCCTATGTGACACTGTCACTGGAGATTTTATCTCAAGCCACAAGTACCTCTTGCTATAACACTGAAGTTTTTATTTGAACCTTATGAGAAATGTGATCTTTTTTGCCGTTGGTGATGTGGGACACCCCAGTCTCCCCAGCATAGTTGTCACTCCTACCAGGTGGACTGAAGCTCCCTGTACCTGGTTGGGGGTGAAGGACGTGGTGAGGGGACCCGGACTCTCTGTTACCTCCAGCAGGTGCCATGGGGCCCAGGATCCTGATGTAGTCAAGTCTCCCATGTTCTCCTGACTTGGAGTGCAGGCTGGGACGATGGTATTGGCTGGAGCTGTCAGTCAGCAGGCATTTAACGACTCCACTGTGCACCCAGCCTGTGCCAGACCCTCGAGGCAGAGAGGGAGATGAGAGCGCTCAC
This sequence comes from Neotragus moschatus, assembly GCA_006410615.1. Lineage (NCBI taxonomy): Eukaryota > Metazoa > Chordata > Mammalia > Artiodactyla > Bovidae > Neotragus > Neotragus moschatus. Next base: position 328,709 of record SJYA01000300.1, on the reverse strand, counting down.
TGGGAGAGACAGTTAAGCAGGGCTGTTTCTATTTAGGGCTCCATGGCTGGTGCCCTGAGTGACAGAGGAACGAATGAGGCAGAACAGAGGAGGAGAGGAATCTGCTCTCTAAGATGCTGACCTGGGGAGGCTGGCAGGCAAGCTGCGCTCATCTTGGGGGCAGACTGGTCTGCTCTCTATAAGATGCTGACCTGGGGAGGCTGGCAGGCAAGCTGCGCTCATCTTGGGGGCAGACTGGTCACGCCGTGATGGCTCAGGGTGTCTGAAGAGCCCCAGGAGGATCTCAGGGAGGGGAGGGGGGCCAAGAAGAGACCCAGAGTGGTGTCATGGAAAGAGCCCCCCCTAGGAATTAGAGAGCTGCTGTCTTTCATACTTCGGTTCACATCTGTTTCCACATCTGTGAAATGGTTCCGTTCCAAGGCAAAGTCCTGTTCATACCTATTTCTAGCCCCACGTCCTCCATTTTATGGGGTCACCATTACTTTAATCTCCAAACAGAAGGAGATTTCATCCCACGTTCAGTGGGAACACTTGTGTCCCCTTCACCAGCTCCAAGCTCGCTCTGCTCACCACACGACAGGCCAATAAATCCAAGAGATGAGGTGTTGAGGCAAGGAACATGGCTTTATTCAGAAAACTGGATGACAGAGAAGATGGCAGACTAATGTCTTAAAATAACCGTCTTACTGGGGTCTGGGTGCCAGGTTCTTTTACAGAAGAGAGATGGGAGGAAGCAAAGTATAAAGCTCAGCAGTCTTGCAAATATGTTCTGGAATGGCAAGCCTTCCTTCCTGTAGCCTTCCACAGGTGAACAGCATCCTGAACAAAGGCACTTTGGTTTAATATTCAGGCAGAGGAGCAGGGTTCCCCAAGGCAGCCATTATGTATAAGCAGCATGCTTTTAGTGAACAAAAGCAACAGGAAGCAAAGGTTAAAGTAACAGATCCAACATGGAGTCAGAATTGACTCTTCCCTTCAATGTCTCCACAATAGTCTTAGGAGTCTTCCAGGAAATGGCAATATCCTCCATCTTAGCCCTGGGTCCTACAAGTCTGTGTGTCTGACTCACATGGAACACGTCTCTGATTCCCTTCTGCTATAAAGGATGACTGACGTAGGCTACTGAGTGTGGGATGCTCTATGGAAGCACAGGCCTAGTAGAGATGGATTATAATGTACTGCAACTTAACACGTACTCAAGCCCCATTCTCTGCTCAAGGACCCCCAGTCGCCTCTGAGGACCCCTCCCCAGGTGTGCTGATGCTGGACGCTCCACAGCCCTGGGAATTCTGCAGCACCTTACTCATGAAGGCTGTTTGTATAATTTCAGAAGCATGAGGTGTTTCTAAAAGTGTTTCCCCTTTGACCTCTTGGGGCTTCCCTGGTGACTGGTGGTAGAGAATCTGCCTGCAATGCAGGAGACCAAGGTTCCATCCCTGGATTGGGAAGATCCCTTGGAGGTGGGAATGGCAATCCACTCCAGTATTTTTGCCTGAAGAATTCCATGGACAGAGGAGCCTGGAAGGCTACAGTCCACAGGGGCGCAAAGAGTCAGACACAACTGAGTGACTAACACTTTTGCTCTCTTGATTCCTTCTTTGAGTTACAGCTTTGTCTGGTTTCATTGTAAATAACCCCCCAAAAAAGAACCACATAGCAAAGCAGCTAAACCAGGAGTAACGGCTCGTAAGAGCAGAGGCTGAAAAGCAGGAAGAAAGCAGATGGTGATGAGATGGGGAGCCGTACTGGGGGGGTGGTGCTGGAGGAATTAGGAAACAGGATTCTCAACTGCACCAAAGGCTGGATCTGCTGGTGTGATTGGAGATGCTTTATGGGGTGATGATAAGGTTATGCAAGTTCATCCTCTGAGAGTGGAACTTATTACAGCAACACATGGGAGGAACAGTAATAATAGTAAATTATCATATATTATGATATGATGATAAGGGAGCTGGTATGACCTGCTTCATCAACTTAGATTAAAAATATGTTCACATTTCTTTTATTGCCTCAACTCGTGGTTTTTGTCCCTGTGTGTCTTTTGGGAAACAAGAGAGTTTCCCCAAATTATTAAAAAATCTAAGCGTCCAAGAGGAGGTCAGCTTTGTTTCCTTTCACCAGGAGAACCAGGGTCCCAAGAGCCTACTGCGACCATTGCTCGTTGCTGTCACAAGGTGTCACTGTTGAAGCTTGCTCTCATGGACCATCTGCCGCCCCAGAGGACGGGTGCCCTTCAGGGAGTAGTGCAAGTCTCTTCTTAGTCTATTTCCCCACACTCAGTCATCACTTCCCAAATCATGGCCCCTGGGGCGGGGCGGCTGAGTGGGCATGGTAATTAGCATCAGCCTCCTTCCATGTTAGCCTCAGCCTTCCGCCTTTGAAAATGAGAATAGCATATCAGCCAAAATCCCCCTCCACTCAAGGCGATTTACTTGGAGGGTTTCTCTACTCTTCCTAGCCACTGCTCCTTGGATCACCCTAGCTCACCAGGACAGGTGTGCCTGACTTTGCATCGCAGAGATGAGGACTGAGATGTGGGTGTCTTTGTTTTCAGAGAGCCCCAGAGAACCTCACCAATACCAGCAGGGGTGAGTCCTTCTCTGCTAAGCCCGACAGCTCACAGTCCAAGAGGAAGAGGCTGGCACCTGTGGTGACCCACATTTGTATAACCAAGAGGCTACACAGAACTGGGTAGAGGTTCCCAGAGAGGAAGGGATGTGTATTGTGTAAAGGGGATGGTGATGTATGGTGATGAATGAAGACTACATTTTTTTGTGGTAAGCACACTACAGGGTATACAGAAGTAGAAATATGAGGTATACACGACACTTACATATAAGCCAATGTCATTTCAATAAAAAATAAATCTAAAGTTAAAATAAAGAGGGCACACAAATGATCTTTCTCCAGAGGAAGAAAATATGTTCCAGGTACTCCTTGTCTCTGCCTAAACCAGGAGTTCTTAACCTGGGGATCAGCAATGGAATCCAAGGGCAAGGTATGAACCAGTGCAGGAAAAGCATTATGTACTTATGTTCACTAATCACTCACAGAAACTAGCATTTCCTTCCTTGGTGCTTATAGGCATCACAGTTCAGTTCAGTTCAGTCGTTCAGTTGTGTCCGACTCTCTGCGACCCCATGAATCGCAGCACACCAGGCCTCCCTGTCCATCACCAACTCCCAGAGTTTACTCAGACTCACGCCCATCGAGTCAGTGATGCCATCCAGCCATCTCATCCTCTGACGTCCCCTTCTCCTCCTGCCCCCAATCCCTCCCAGCATCAGAGTCTTTTCCAATGAGTCAACTCTTCGCATGAGGTGGCCAAAGTACTGGAGTTTCAGCTTTAGCATCATTCCTTCCAAAGAAATCCCAGGGCCGATCTCCTTCAGAATGGACTGGTTGGATCTCCTTGCAGTCCAAGGGACTCTCAAGAGTCTTCTCCAACACCACAGTTCAAAAGCATCAATTCTTCAGCGCTCAGCTTTCTTCACAGTCCAACTCTCACATCCATACATGACCACAGGAAAAACTATAGCCTTGACTAGATGGACCTTTGTCGGCAAAGAAATGTCTCTGCTTTTTAATATGCTATCTAGGTTGGTCATAACTTTTCTTCCAAGGAGTAAGCATCTTTTAATTTCATGGCTGCAGTCACCATCTGCAGTGATTTTGGAGCCCCCCAAAAATAAAGTCTGACACTGTTTCCACTGTTTCCCCATCTATTTCCCATGAAGTGATGGGACTNAATGGCAACCCGCTCCAGTGTTCTTGCCTGGAGAATCCCAGGGACGGGGGAGCCTGGTGGGCTGCTGTCTATGGGGTCGCACAGAGTTGGGCACGACTGACCCACTTAGCAGCAGCAGCGGCGGCAGCAGTAGTGCCACCTGGGAATCCCAGCATTTTGTCTCCCTAATCACTAAACTGGGTCCTGTCTTATATCAGGCTGCTATAACATAATGCCATGGATTGGGCAGCTTAAACAACCAAGGTATTTCTCAGTTCTTGAGGCTGGAAGTCCGGGATCAGGGCGCCAGCACAGCTGGGATTTGGTGAAACTCCTGTTCCCAGTCCTGGACTGCTAACTTCTCACTGTGTCCTCCCACAGCCGAAGGAGTGAAGGAGCTCTCTGGGGTCCCTTTGATAAGGGCATTAATTCCGTTCATGAGGGGGCCACTCTCATGACCCTAACCACCTCTGGAAGGCCCCATATCCCAATACCATCGCACTGGGGAGTGGGGGAGTTGGGGTGGCGGTAGATTTCAACATATGAATTGAGAAAGGAGCACAAATATTCAGTCCCTAACAGCCCCCAAGTGTCCCAATCAAGAGAGGAGGGAGCCCTGAATAGGTGACATGTTTGAACTTGGTCCTTGGGATTGGACATCACTCTTTCACATGACGGACACCGGGGCTTTTTCAGCTCATCCTCTGTGCCGCCCAGCTACCAGGAAACGAGAGGCATTAGCTGCGTGCTGAGAAAGCCCACCACTCAGCCCCAGTCCCATCGGCCCACTCAGGATGGAGGAGCTGCCCTGAACATACTCCGTGCCCTCACAGAGCCCCAAAGACATTTCAAGGCAGGGCGCCTCGGTCTGGTCTCTCTGAAGCACTAACGTCTCTCACCACCTCTGCTCTGGAGGGCTTTCTCTGTCCAGCTGCCCATTTTGCTTTCCTTTCTGAAACAAGGTGATTCACTCTGCCCTCTGTGATTTCCCACCTCTCCCAGACCCGGCCACTTGCTTCCTGGGCCAGCCACACATGTTCCTTCAATCACGCCTCCCAGACCCAGCTGAACATCCAGCCGAGTGGCTTGAGCATTAGGTCTGCTCACTTCTGGGTGGAGGTGAGCGGCCCAGGCCTCCCTGCAGTGACCTACTGCCCAGCAGCTCTCAGGCACTCGGTGCAGGGAGCCTCCTACGCTAGGTCATGAATTCCAGTGCTGACATCTGAGACTGGGTCAGTTGGGGTCTGCAGGCATGGGTCCCATTCCAACTTGGGACAACTCGGGACAGACCTCAGGGCTGAAGGGGTCTTGGGGGCACTGGCTGAGGCATCATCAGGCCTGCATCCCAGCTCAGCTTCCCCACCCATCCCCACTGCTTAGGAGACTCCTTGAAAAACCACCCACATGCTAAGCTCCATCTCAAAGGCAGCTAGCTTTTCAGGAAACCCAACCTGCAAGACGCCCTTAGGCTCCAGTCTGGGGAGGAAGCCAGGTCTTCCAGAGGAGAGAGTGGGGCTGGGAGGAGGTGTGGGTGGCAGTGGGGGGATCTGTGGGCACCAGCAGACCCCCACAGTCTTGGCCACTCAGATCACAGGCTTCAGGACACCTTCTGTGAGCCCACAGCTAAGCCAGCTTGCGTTGGGGTGCTTCTGTAGAGACACTTGGGGGACCCACCCCCAATGTCGCTCCTCTTTTATTATTTTACATATCAGACCACCATGGCCTGTCATTTAAATGGCCACTGTGATTTTTTTTAAGTTTAGAAACCACATGCCACATACAAGATCTACAGGTGGTATGGGTTCAGGACTCGCCCTGTTCTCCGATCCCCATGTATTCAACATCTCTCAGAGGGCTCTGAGCCCCCAGTTCTGTCCTTTTTGTCTCACACAGGAGTGGACACACAGTGGCTGTTCAGGAAATAGGAGGTCAGTGGACTTGAGTTGGAGCTGAAAGTGGTTCCATTGCAGAAGCAAAGGGCACTTGCCTATCAGGACCACAGGACCAGGGCACACTGGTGAGAAGTCTCTTCTGTTACCTCTACCTGAAAAGGAAGCCAGGTTTTGTGTCTGAGGGTCAGGTTAAAAAAAAATCCCTGCAGGATTAGGGGCTGGGAGTACGGAGGAGTGTGGCTGGGTTCAAGATTAGAGCACCAGCCCCCAAACCTGGGAGAGTGCAGGCCTGGGCTGGTTCCTCGGAATAGCCAGGACAAGATTCTGCCGCCCCATGGAGTGTCAGGATGGCCAAAGAGAGCCTCGGGCTGGAAGGAGAAAGACCACTTAACACTGAGTTCTCAGGGGCTGCAGGGAGAAGCTTCTTGCCCAAGTGTTTGAAGAGCCTGTTACATGGACACCATGGCTGTGACCAATAGGACCTGAGACTCAGAGGCCCCTGTAAATAGGGCAGCCATCAAGGGACCCCATTCCTAGGGCTTGGGCATGTCCTGGGCGAGGGAGCGAGCCCCAGATGATGGAGCTGGAACATAGTGTATACTGTAATATACAGTACTGTAACGCAGAATATACTATAATACTGTAGCTGGAGCTACAGTAAGGCTTGCTGAGCTCAGAGCAGGTCATATACGCATCGAAGAAACAAAAGCAGCACAGTGATTCTTTTGTTCCAGGTCACAGAGTAAATCTGTATGCAAGGGACTGAACTGTCCCTCCCCTCAAAGAAAACTTATATGTTGAAGCCTTAACCCCCAATGTGATTGCATTTGGAAATAGGGCTTTTAGGAGGCAATTAAGGTAAAATGAGGTCGTAAAGTTGAGACCCTGATCTGACAGGATTGGTGTCTTTATAAGAAGAGATACCAGAGCTCATGTGCTTGTCTTTCTTGCCCTCTCTCCTTCTCTTGTGAAAGTGAAAGTTGCTCAGTCGTGTCTGACTCTTTGTGACCCCACGGACTACATAGTCCATGGAATTCTCCAGGCCAGAATACTGGAGAGAGTAGTTGTTCGCTTCTCCAGGGGATCTTCCCAACCCAGAGATCGAACCAGGGTCTCCTGCATTGCAGGCAGTCTCTTTACCAGCTGGGCCACCTTGTAAGGACACAGTGAAAAGGCGCCTGAAGGCTCTCACCAAAAACCACACGCCGTGGGACCTTGAACTTAGACGGCAAGAACTGAGAAATAAATTTCTGTTGTTTAAGCCCCTCAGTCGGCAGTGTTTTGTTATGGCAGCCCTACAGGTTAGGCACCAGTCTCTTTCTAGAAATGGGTTTGCAGCATGAGATCCCAGGGAGGAAATCTTCCCTGGTGGTCCAGTGATTAAGACTTCACCTTCCAGTGCAGGGGATGTGGTTCGATCCCTGGCCCAGGAGCTGAGATCCCACATGCCTCGTGGCCAAAAAGCCAAAACACAAAACAGAAGCAATATTGTCACAAATTTAATGAAGACTTTAAAAATTTAGGTTCACATCCAAAAAAAATCTTTAAAAAAAAAGAGAAATATTGAGAGTTTCCAGCTCCATGACATCAATTTTCATCCCCATTTTATCTACATGACTTCAATGTCCCAGCCTCTGAAGTCAAATTTTCTTAATACTCCAAGAATGATCACCTTGCTCCCATCTTCTATTAGTTTGCAGGAGTGCATTTTCCTGCCAGTTTTCCCTCCCCGAGTGCTTCTGGGTCTCCTGCCCCCAGACGTGCTGACAAGGTCCCCATGGGCCTCCCGGTTTTGCATTTACACCTGCTCCACTCTGCTGCATGTGCGTGCTTCCAATCAGTGAGAGCTGAACACTTGAAGTCTGTGCTGAGGACTCAGAAAAATGGGAAGGAAAGCACAGCCAAGAGGCTTGTATCTGCTGTTGGAGGTGGTCCCTCCCAGAACCCAGGGCCAACCACATCCGGCACATCTTGGGGGCGGTCTGCCCACCTGTCTGGTGCCAGGTCTTTTGGAAGCTTCCTTGACCATCCCAGACCCTTGGCCATGAGGCCTCTCTGTCCTTCAGGGAAGGACGAAACCCCACCATCCACCCTTAGAGCTGTGGCTGGACCTGGACCTCACACGGTGGTCCCTGGGTCATTGGACGCCTGTATGTTTCCCAAGTCAGGGTCATTCAGGCACCACCAGGCATGACAATCAGCTTCTTGGATCCTCTGCATTTAACCAGGTCGAGGCTGGTAACTGCACATCTTCCCTGACTTCTCTGTGGCTTCCACTGGCCCTCACACCTTGAATGAGAGGCCACACACCCACGTGTTTGTGCACCACCATCCACAATGTGCTGCCCGCAGAGAGGGCTCTCTGGCCAGGAACACACTTCACAGAGACGTTCGTTACACAGACGTACCCTGAGGTCCCTCTTGCATGACTATAGGTGCCCCTAGGATTCCCAGATCTCAACAGCCTCCCTGCAGGGTTGCTTGTGAAGGCCACAGAACAGTCTGTCTGAGGCTTCAGGGTGAACTCAGGGCCCCTCCCCCAGCGGAAGTGACGTCAGCCTTTGAAGTGACAGGGCTTCGAAGACCTCCAAGCCCTGAGGGGCACATTTAGCTCCTGATCAAGCGCCCTGTAGGCCCTCTTGCAGTGTCTTTGTGTGGAGGACACATCTCGCAGGCTTATGGTGGGGGGTGGGGATGGGATGCTCAGGCCAGTGTTAGGGCAGAAAGATGTCTTTTGGTCCTTCCACCTCAAGCTCCTGCGCCCACCTTGATCTGCCTGCCATACACTCTCCATCAAGTGTCCATTCATGGCTCTGCCTTCTGTGAACACTGGAGAAGATGCCTCTAGGTGAAAGAAAGCGAAAGGTCGCTGTGATGGAGGTTTCAGGGGTTATTCCCAACCCCCCTTCCCCAGATCTTCTGTGGCACTTTTCTGCAGACCTTTGAGTCCTCCATCCCCCTCAGAAGTGGGGTCTAATAGTGGCCCTGGAAGGTGACAGCCCATAGCACAGCTACACTCTTGGGTGGACGGAGGGGGGTCTGATGTGGGCATGACCATCATCCCCACACGGTTCCTAGGTGGGAACGCCTCGGTCGCTACCTCTTAACTGCTCTGCACGCCAGACTCTGCTCACACCCACACAACTGCACCTCTCAACTGTTCTCTTCACTTATCTTTCAACAGAATGCCTTTTAACCTCTGTTAGTCTCTACAGTCGCCCACCAGGTCTCAACCATTTCAAGCCTCCGTGCACTCTGCTTATTTGTGGTAACAAGGCTGTCATTTCACTGCAAATGTCATTTGTATCCTGTGGCAGCTACATAACATTCATACGACTCTCGGCTTCACAGGGTCTCCGGAGAGAGAGAGACTCAACAGGAATACGGTGGCGAGTGCAGTTTGTGGACTAGCATTCTCCATGTAAAAGCTCGTTGCACGCCGATATTTCAGGGGAGGGTCCATCCTTACCCTCTGAAGGGACATTGTGGTCCAGATGTGGGGTGGCTTCTGGGCCAGCCGAAGATGGCTGCTGTCTTAGCCTTCTTGTGCTGCCAGAGCAGAATACCACAGACCTGGTGGCTTTAACAACAGTTCTGGCAACTAGAAGTCCAAGATCAAGGTGGCAGCAGGGTTGATGTCTGCTGAAGGCTCTCTCCTTCTGTTGCAGAAGGCCATCTTCTCACTGTGTCCTCAAAGAGCCTTTTCTCAGTGAAAGGAGGGGGAGGAAGCAAGCATTCTGGTGTCTCTTCCCATAAGAGCACTAATCCCAACACAAGGGCTTCACCCTCAAAACCTTATCTAGACCTGAGTATCTCCCAAAGGTCTCATCCCCAATACCATCATACTGGGGGTTAGGGCTTCAACATACAGATTAGGGTTGCTGTTGTTGAGTCACTAAGTTGTATCCGACTCTTTGAGATTCTTTGCAACCCCATGGACTGCAGCACTCCAGATTTCCCTGTCCTTCAGTATCTCCCAAAGTTTGCTCAAGTTCATGCCCATTGAGTCAGTGATGCTATCTAACCATCTCATTCTCTGCTGCCACCTTCTCCTTTTGCCTTCAATCCTTCCTAGCATCAGGGGCTTTTCTAATGAGTTGGTTCTTTGCGTCAGGGCCAAAGTATTGGAGCTTGAGCATCAGTCCTTCCAATGAATATTCAGGGTTGATTTCCTTTAGGACTGACTGATTTGATCTCCTAGCACTCAAAAGGGACTCTCAAGAGTCTTCTCAGCACCACAATTCAAAAGTATCAATTCTTGAACTCAGCCTTCTTCATGGTCCAACTTTCACACCTGCATATGACTACAGAAAAAGCATAGCTTAGACGCTACGGACCTTTGTAAGCAAAGTGATGTCTCTGCTTTTGAATATGCTGTCTAGGTTTGTCATAGCTTTCCTTCCAAGGAACAAGCATCTTTAACTTTGCAGCTGTGGTCACCATCCACAGTGATTTTGGAGACCAAGAAAATAATAAACCTGATTTGGTGGGGGAGGGTGGGTAACATAATTCAGTCCACAACAGCTGTCATGGAGCAAGGGTGTCCCCAGTCGTCCCTTGGCACCCAGGCCACAGCTAGGCTGGGCTCAGGATTCTGGGAGGCTCAGGAGAACGGCCAGCACCGGGAGCGCTGGATAGGTCAGAAGGACTCACGTGGGATGAGCCATGAAGGAAAAATCAGATCTAACCTGGGCAAGATGGACTCACTCAGTGGGCAGTCAGAGCAGGGAGGGGTCATTGGTGGAAGGCTCCTGGAGAACCGGCCCTGTGGCTTCAGCCTGTTCTTGGTCAGCTGGTCTCCTGTGCTCGGCCACCCAAGTGTGCAGAGGAGTCAGAGCCCTCGGAGGTGGCTCCAGGGTCCACGGTGGTGGTGGGACAAGGCGGCAGTAGCAGGGCGAGGTGGACTCAGCACCATGGCCTGTGCGCTCCATGTGGCCCAGTTGCCACCAGAGAGAACCAGACATGCCCAAGTGACTGTGAGGAGCTGCATTGTGACCCTGCAGGGCCTGGCTTCTGGCCACTTGGGACAGGTCCCAGCTATGCTCGTGAGGCCAGGGTGTAGTTCTCTGTGGTCCCAGACTCCGTGTCTAGGTGGCTTCTTTGACCCGGCCCCTTCACAGTTTCTTTGACCAAGATTATTGGGTCACCTGACGAGGGCCATCAGGTGCCAGCTCTTTTCTGGAGCCAATAAGTGTAGCCTAACACAAGGTTACTCAGCATCACAGGAATCTATTTACTTGGAAAATCAGATCGATCAAATTATTGTCTCCAATTAATTGTCTTAGTTTCACACATGTCCGTACACCAAGTGTATCTCAGAGTTTTTCAGATTAGGGGTACAAATAAGGTGGCACATATGCCCGGACGACGTCCCTAAGGCTGCACTGATTTTAGTGGTGGCAGTTTCGGCTTTTCCACAGCTGTCCCCAACTCACCAACTGCTACTTGCTGCAGGTGGCTTCATCAGCACTCTGACCCTAATCCTGCCCCACCTGTGCCAGCTGGGCCTGACTGCTGATTATGGGCCAGGCTGAGCCCCGAGGGTGGACCCTCCTACAGAGCAGCCTGGCCTGCTGCTCTGGCCCTGTGCCCAGCCCCGCCCCACAGGCCAGGATGGGTCCCCCTGGGGAGAGAGAACAGATCCATCTCCTCCCCCGAGAGTACTGGGATCAGTCACGGGGTCCCCAAGGCTCACCCACAGGCCCACAGCTGTCACATCCACTCCATACNAGCCTGGCCTGCTGCTCTGGCCCTGTGCCCAGCCCCGCCCCACAGGCCAGGATGGGTCCCCCTGGGGAGAGAGAACAGATCCATCTCCTCCCCCGAGAGTACTGGGATCAGTCACGGGGTCCCCAAGGCTCACCCACAGGCCCACAGCTGTCACATCCACTCCATACCATCACAGCATCCCCAAGGACCTACACCTAACAGCTAATTGCACAGTTTCCGAGTCTAGACTCCCCTCCCACCCTCTGTCTCCTGGCTCAGGCAGAGTCATGCTGCCCACAGGACAAGACTGTATGCTTACAGACATCTCCATCACTGGGGATGATGGGTTGTCAGGGTCCCCTCATCCCTTTCCTCTCTAGAAGTCTGTCTGGCCCTGAATGCAATGGGTGGCATCAACTGCCCACTCAGCTCCACCAGGCAGGCTCCCAGCTTCTGGCACAAAGAGAGAAACTGGGGGAGGGGCGACTCCTAACTCCACCCACCCCGGGCTCTGACCGCATCCAGCCGAGTGTCCTGCTGATGCATGTCTGGCTTTCTGAGAGTGGCACAGGTGTGCCTCCGTCCAGGATGGCTGTGGGACTGTGCAGCCCTAAGCAGGAGGAGCAGTGTCCAGGGCTTGGGGCAGCTGGGCAGTACTCATCTCAGGGTCCACAGAGCCATGACTCTGTCTGACCCCCTGTGCAGGCCCCTTCTGTGGGGCGAAGTCTCTGGTCCTGGGCTTGATCACTGCTCCATTTCTACCCTTTCTTCCTCACCCTTCCCTCCAGCCCCACGGAGTGGGACCTGACCACTGACCACAGCGGAGGCAAGAGAAGGCGAGGCTCCTGCTCGTCAACGTCTCTCGGTCAAATTGAGGGTTCTCAGGCAGGAAGCCACCCTGCCCTCCATCCTTCCTGCCGCTCCCAACCCCCACCCCTCGCAGAACCCCAGCACTTCAAGACTTGGGCGATTACCCAACCTCGCCTCCTCCCCACTCAGGGTTTTATCTAAGTCGCTCTCTTCTCCCCACTGCATGCCCCCCTCCCCTCCCCTCTTATGCTGCAGGTAGAAAGTGGCTGCTTTTCCTCCTAAAGACTTCCCCTCTGTGCACATCGTCCCATTCATCACTTTTCATCCCACTCACTCCGTCTTGCAAACCACCCTATAATTTATCCTGATAATCATTTCACTCCCCAGAGCAGCTGAGTCATCGGCAGGCTTTCAGCTGTCACTGCCGCACCTTGTCTAGAGCATCAGAGAAGCCCAGTCCAAACCCTGAGTCAATCATTTACAGTTTCCAACCAGGAACTGCTAGGAGCCCTGTTTCGCTGTGTTGGGTCCTTCATCCCTGTCCCCGGCTCTCACATCTTCTCCCTCCCAGTCACAGAACAGGGACAGCTCTGTGAACAGTGCCCACCATGGCCAGCTGCCTAGCCAGAACTCTGATGGGCAAGTCAAACACTTTGCTCTTCTCTCGCTGTACCAAATCAAGCCAGATTCCTTCTCATCATTCTCAAGGAAACTAAATCCAACTAAATCTAAAACTAAAACTAAACCAGCAACATCCCAGCCTGTTCAACAGAGCAAGCTGGTCATGTCTGGGAATTTTCCTCCCCCAGGCTTGTCACTACTGCCTCTCCTCCCCCCGGGCCAGTGCTCAAACTCCACGCAGTGGATGCTCAGAGAGCAACGAGGAATGGGCTGCCCACTTCCAGCCCTTGGTCTGTCGCCTGCCTTTCCCAGGTATATCCTGTCCCCTCATGGCTCTCAGGTGCCACCAACAGCTTTTCACTCTGTCCCTGCTGCTTCCACGTAGTGTCCACAGCTTCACACAGCCTGGTCCACACCAGTCCCCCTCAGTCTTTCTGCAGCTTTCTCCTGGGGACAGGAAGGTTTGGGTGACCTCTCAGGCCTTTCCAAGGCCCATAGAAAACTTGGGGTTCTCTGTGCATACTTACTCTCCCCAGTCACCCCCTCTGCTGGCATCTCTGTGTGGTCATTGGTCAAAAGAGCTCCAGAAGAGACCAGAAAGTCCAACCACTCCACCCTGGGATCCCCAAACTGAAAAGGAGCCTCATCAGTCCCTCCCACTTCATCTTTCCTCCATGCCCAACCCTCCTGATTCTCTTTCCTAACTCTCATCCTTTCCAGAATCTTCTAGCCTAACAGAAGGACAGAGGAGAGGTGGAAAACAGCCTTATTCAGATGGCCTCTCTCTCTCTCTCAGTTCTTCTGCCTCGTGTGTTTGTTGTTGTTGTTCAGTTGCTGAGTCGTGTCTGACAGTTTGTAACCCCGTGGACTGCAGCACGCTAGGCTTCCCTGTCCTTCAGTAACCCTCAGAGTTTGCTCAAACTCATGTCCATTGAGTCAGTGATACCATCCAATCATCTCACCCTCTGTCGCCCTCTTCTCCTCCTGCTCTCAATTTTTCCCAGCGTCAGGGTCTTTTCCAATGAGGCAGCTCTTCGCATCAGGTGGCCAAAGTATTGGAGCTTCAGCATCAGTCCTTCCAATGAATATTCAGGGTTGATTTCCTTTAGAACTGAATGGTTTGATCTCCTTGCAGTCCAAGGGACTCTCAAGAGCTTCTCCAGTAGCACAATTTAAAAGCGTTCATTCTTCAGCACTCAGCCTACTTCAGGTCCAACTCTCACATCCATGCATGACTACTGGAAAAACCACAGCCTCAACTCTACCGACCTTTGTCGGCAAAGCGATGTCTCTGCTTTTGAATATGCTGTCTAGGTTTGTCATAGCTTTCTTTCCAAGGAGCAAGCAAGCATCTTTTAATTTTGTGACTGTAGTCACCATCTACAGTGATTTTGGACCCCAAGAAGATAAAATCTGTCATGTTTCCACTTTCCCCCACCTATTTGCCATGGGGTGATGGGATCAGATGCCATGACCTTTGTTTTTCAAACATTGAGTTTTAGGCCAGGTTTTTCACTCTTCTCTTTCACCCTCATCAAGAGGCTCTTTAGTTCCTTTTTGCTTTCTGCCATTAGGGTGGTATCATCTGTATAGCTGAGGTTGTAGATATTTCTTCTAGTAATCTTGATTTCAGTTTGAGCTTCATCCAGTCCAGCATTTCGCAGGATGTACTCTGCATGTAAGTTAAACAAGCAGGGTAACGATATACAACCTTGATGTACTCCTTTCCCAATCTGGAGCCAGTTGTTTCATGTCCAGTTCTAATGGTTGCTTCCTGACCTGCATATAGGTTTCTCAGGAGGCAAGTAAGGTGGTCTGGTATTCCTATCTCTTTTAGAATTTACCATAGTTTGTTGTGATCCACATAGTCAAAGGCCTCCTGCTTTGGAGACTGGGAAATCGAGAATTCACCTGGGTTCTTCAGAGTTCCCCAGATACTGACACTGAGTGGCTTATGTCAAGTTGTCTGGGTTCAAGGGAAAGGTTTTGGGGCCACAGTGAGCAAAGATGGCATTCAAGTGAGCATCAGAGGGAGGGCACACCAGTAAATGCACCACTTGTCAGCCCACCACATCAGAGCCCTGGGAAGGGATATTCACTACGGAATTTGGGTTGAGGTTTCCTTCCTCCAGGCATGACTTTTTTCCCTTAGCCATGGTGGTCATGGTGTCCTGGTGGACTAGCTGGGTCCTGGAAGGCCGGTGGACCATGATGTCCATGCGGAATTCTTTGATGACAAAGTAGTAGCAGAAAACATCCAGGCAGCAATTGAAGTTGGAGAAACACATGGACAACTGCAGGAACAAGATAATATTCTGCTTGGTTCTGCACTCCACAATGAAGCCATTCCTCACCAGGAACTGCAAGAAGAAACTCAGGTGGACGGGAAGAAAGGAGACCACAAAGACAGCCAGGCTGACCGCAATAGTCCAGATGCAGGCCTTCTGCTGGACCCAGTCCTGGGTGTAGTCCCGACGAGCAACCAGAATGTGAATACTCCTGGAGGAGCAGAAACCAATGATGCTCATGGGAAGAAGAAAGCCAAAGACCTCAAAAGGGAAGAAGACCTTGGCACTCCAGGTGCCATCAGACATGTTATGGAAGCATGTGTAATTTTCCACTTTGCCATGGAAGCTATAGACAGGAGTGCTCCCAACCCATACCAGCACCCAGATGATACAGCAGATCCCGAAGATCTTCCTGGGGGACCGGATGTGGCTGACCAGGACTGGGTACCGGATGGCCAAGAATCTGTCCAGGCTGATGAAGCAGATGGTGAAGATGCTCCCATACATGCTGACGAAGTAGAGGCACTCCACCAGAGTACAGAAGGGAGGGAAGGAGACCTTCCTTTGGGACAGGAACATCTTGAATGGGAGGGAGAGCACCAGCAGGAGGTCAAAGACTGCCAGGTTGATCATGTAAATGGAGGTGGCAGTGTAGCAAGGCCACCTTTTCTTCAGGAAGGAGCTAAAGCCTCGGATGGCGAGCAGATTGAGGAGCAGACCAAGAAGGAAGGTAGGGATGTGGACAGCCAACTGCACGGTTTTCATCAGATTTTCCACATCTTTGAAGGAGCACTCCTCGCTCTGGTTCTGCTGGCTCATGTTCCTTCCTACAATGTCAACAGTGGATGAGATGAAGATCCTCTTACTCTCTAGAACTAATGGAGTCAAACAACTTTGTCAAGACTCGTGAAAACATCCCCTTTATCACACAGCAGTCTATGCTCTCCAAACAACAATTAGAAAACACAGGAAGGAAAATCACCTTCTAATTCTGTTGCCCAGATGTAATCACTGTGATATATATACCCATATATATATATACACCACACACGTGTGTGCATGTGTCTTTATCTTTTACAAAAACAGAATATGCGTGACCCTTTCTCTGTTCCCTTTTCTCCAATCAGAAGTCTTTCTGTTGAAAGTATCAGCAAGACCGTAAGTCCTGACCCAAACTGGTTTCATCAAAGAGAGAATTTCACAGAACTGGAAACAAGAAAACTAGGGCACTGCTGACTTGAGCTGCAGATTGTACAGCTTCAAATGCTGTTTTCAGAACCCAGTTCCTCTTTGTGTGTTGACCCTCTGCTCCACCTCACCCTCACCCCTAAGGTTAGACAGAGCTGACCCCACCCCTGACTGTAGGGCTGGTGGCAATCAGTGCATCACATTCCCAGGACACTGTCACTGGTTCATTTATAGGTCCAGGGGTGAATATTTGACCCAGAGCAGATGAAAAGTAATGAACTTCTTGCTTGGGTTTCTAGGAAGGGTGTTGGGGCTTTTTCTTGGGGATTTGAAATTCGGAGGATAAAGTCTGAAGCTGCTAGAGCCTCTTGCTCTCCAAGAAGAACACCATACAGAGATTGGAAAAACATGGAAGAAAAAGCATTCCCAAAGGGAGTGAAAGGTGTGGGTATGTGTGTGCTCAGTTGCTAAATCATGTCCAGTTCTTTGTGACCCCATGGACTGTAGCCCACTGGGCTCTTCTGTCCATGGCATTTTCCAGGCAAGAATATTGGAGTGGATTGCTATGCCCTCCTCCAGGGGATCTTCCCCACTCAGGGATCGAACCTCCATCTCCTGCATTGCAGGCGGATTCTTCACCACTGAGTCACCGGGAAGTGAAGTGAAGGCTTGAGGTCTCCCTAAGGCAAAGAAAGGCCTTTGAACAGACAGAAAATTAGAGCTGGCTTCGGAGAAGGCAATGGCACCCCACTCCAGTACTCTTGCCTGGAAAATCCCATGGATGGAGGACCCTGGTAGGCTGCAGTCCATGGGGTCGCTAAGTCGGACATGACTGAGCGACTTCACTTTCACTTTTCGCTTTCATGCATTGGCGAAGGAAATGGCAACCCACTCCAGTGTTCTTGCCTGGAGAATCCCAGGGACGAGGGAGCCTGGTGGGTTGCCATCTATGGGGTCGCACAGAGTCAGACACGACTGAAGTGACTTAGCAATAGCAATCAGGAACAAGAGGTCCAATGTTGCAGGTGTGGCTGCAGATAGTCACTGGATACCAGCAGACAGATAGAGATCATAAGCCCTTGGGAAGGCAGCAGTTGAGTATTTTTAAGACCCTGTATAGAATGTCATTCCCAAACCCTCTCTAACTGCTGGCAAAAACAGAAATATATATATATACAATCTATTAAGCACTATATAGTAAATATATAATATACATTATTTGGTGCCTTTCCAGAAATTCGACACTTTCCTATGTGCTAACTTTTCTTATAGGTTTATGTCATGGAATATCTAAGAAATGTACTGACTCATATTAAAAGCTTCAGACGCCTGTGGTCTGTGTGAATGGCACCTCCTGGAATTGTGCAGTGTAAGTCCCAGGTGTAACTTAACTGCCCGAACCCTAGGAAGCCTGGAATAAATTAACTGTAAGCTGGCGGGTTGCCCCCTCCCAACTGAATATCCCGAACTATCCAACAAGCTTATGTCAAAAAAATAGCTAGAATAGTTTGGAACCAACAAGATAAGTTTCAAAAATGACAAAAAGAACAGACAAGAACCCAATTTGGATCTAACTGAAAGTGTTGCAGCACCAAAGAGGAAGACTCATTTGGCTAAGAGAAGTCACCTTCAACATCAGAAACAACAAAAAACCAAGAACCACAAAGATAAGAGCAAATACAAGCTTGTGCTTAAAGAGATTCAACAAGACTGCAGAAAAGGAACTTGGGGCATCCGTTTGGGGCTGGGTCATGCTCAAGCAGACTCTATGGGTGAACCCAGCTCATTGCTTCTGATTCAAAGATTAGAACTAAAGTGGCCAAGAAAAAAAAATTAGTGATGTTTAAAGATAAATCCAAATTCAAGCCCAAAACATGGCTGAACTGAACAAATTGATGAAAAACTAACAGGAAAAAAAATGGTTCTAAGATGCCAGGGCTTGTCTGAATTGACGGTACCAATTATTCATGTACAAGTATTCGTGTGGAAAAGATACAAGTCAGCTATCAGTGTCCTCCAGCAGGGAAATCCTAAAGGTCACATTTGAATTGCTGAACGACTTCAAATGTGAGCTTTTCAAATGTTAATTTTTGAAGCTAGAAAAGCACACCATGGATTGGCAATAAGAAATTAGGTTAAAAACAAAAAAAAACTTCCAGCTAATGGTAGAATGAGCAAAGAATCTGAAAAATTTATCCTCTGAATTCCCTCTGAAAGTTCAAGGAAACCATCTTTTTAACAATCTTTTTTTCCAAAAAGATCAGGAACTTCATTGGAATAAGATTTAAAAAACCTCCAGGCTGCCGCAAGACATTAAAGTCATTTTTTTCCCCAAAGATGGGCTGCAAATAAAAAGCAATCCACTTGTAGTGGCGGCTAGCAACCAGCCACTCTAGACCTGTTGTCTGGGGCTGTTGATGGCACCTGTTCTGGCCAGCTCTGGGATCCGCTGAAATCAACTGAATCAACTGATTGAATCAACTGTAAGATGGTGCAGGGGGGAGGCCGAGAAGCAAATGCTGAGACAGTATTAGACATCTGACAGATATATTAAGGGAAAGGCCGGTGAAGAATAAAGGGCGAGAGACAAGAGTGTACGGGCTTCCCTGGTGGCTCACTGGCAAAGAACACATCTGTCCATGCAGGAGGCTGTGGGTTGGATCCCTGGATCAGGAAGAGCCCCTGGAGGAGAAAATGATAACCGACTCCAGTTTCTTGCCCAGAGAATCCCATGAACAGAGGAGCCTGGCAGGCTACAGTCCACAGGGTCACAAAAGAGTCGGACAGGACTTAGTGACTAAACAACAACAACCAGAGTGGACAGGAAGAGCCCTCAGACCGCAAAGCAGTCTGACACCTGCGTGAGGAGAGAGGGAAGGAAGAGCTGGGTAGAACTTCAGACCAGAGCGCAGCTCTGAGAATGACGGGCCAGGTCGTCAAAGAGGCCGGAAGCACAAGTCACCTGTTCAAGTTCCGTGTCCAGCAGGAATCTCCCAGGACCGGTGCCTCCTCAGAGCCCCGTCATTGGCTAGAAGCAGACCAAGGTGGGCATGACCCCAGTTGGATTGTCAGTCACCAGGGCCCTGGTCCCAGCTTCATACCAGGAAGGAAACAAGATGAATGGGGAAAGGTCATGGATCAAGCAAATTGGGTCTGTGAACAGACCTGAAGGGCCTGAGAGGAACTTTGTTAACCACAAACAGCTGGTGCCTGAGAGGTAGGCTGAATTACACCAGAGAGAAGGTGAGAACTTGGATTAGAGGAACTGCGTATTATGCAGTTTTCGGAAAGAAAGCCACTCTCAGATGTCCTGCTTACCTCCTTGTGCTTAGTCGCTCAGTTGTGTCTCACTCTTTGCGACCCCATGGACTGTATCCCGCCAGGCTCCTCTGTCCATGGGGATTCTCCAGGCAGGAATACTGGAGTGGGTTGCCATGCCCTCCTCCAGGACTTAACATCTTTAAATGTCATTAACATAAAAGCTTACAAACATCTGTGAATAAATAAACCAAGTTACCTGGAAACCTCTCTGAAAAAAAATAACACCAGAAAAGTTTCAAGGGGTTAAATTTGAGCACAAAAACTTCATGCCCAATTGGGTGGCTGTTCAGGTGTGAAGATCATAGAAAGCCAACTAGGTATGAATGGCTTCTGGGGGGGCGGAGGGGGGAAAGTGCCTCCAAGAGGCAGAACTTTAGTTCTCCAAGAGATGCCAACAGTAAAAGATTTGAACATCAGGATGGGCAAGTTCAGAGAATCAGAAGCAGGAAACTGGAAAGAGACCAAAGCTATGATGAATATAGTTACAGATCTAGAAGAAAAAACAAAGTAAAAGAGATCTTGCATGCATGCTAAGTTGTTTCAGTCGGGTCCAACTCAGAGCCATCCAGTGGATGTAGCCCACCAAGCTCCTCTGTCCATGGGATTCTCCAGGCAAGAGGACTGGAGTGGGTTGCCATGCTCTCCTCGAGAGGATCTTCCTGACCCAGGGATCGAACCAGCATCTCTTGCATCTCCTGCATTGGCAGGTGGGTTCTTTACCCACTAGTGTCACCTGGGAAGCCCCAAGAGATCTTCCTTGTCTTAAAAAAAAAGACAATCTGTAATACCTCAGATAAAGTAAGGAAGAAGGAAGATGTTCTTGGGTTGCAGAAGACAAGCATGACAGAGGGTACTGGGACACAGGAAAAGAGAACATTACATAAAAGGGAAATTAAAAGTCATTGTTCTCTCTTCTTTTTTAACTTTGATAGTTACAGAAAGCATAAGGTTTTTTAAACCTTGACCTAACAACTGACTATTAAAAACAGCATGCTTATCCTCAAAATCACTAAAGTTGGTAAAGAGAAACAAATCAGACAAAATAGTCAAGGAGTAAATAGAATGGGAAAAAGCAACCAAGCATAGAAATTACATTGATAAAATAAATTACATTCTCCAAATAAACTTTGAAGAGTTCAAATTTTAAAAGTTAACCAATGTTTTCAGTTCAATTACAAAATAAAATGCAATTCTTTGTTGCTTATGACAGAAATATTCAAAGTAAAAGTCCCACGATGAGATATCGGACAAATATGAGCAAAAGGAAAGTCCGAGTGGCAATATTCATACCTAGCACTGTAGAATTAAGAATAAAACTACACGTCAGGATTAAGAGCTTATTTTATATTAATGAAAGAAAAACTGTGAAGACAAATACAGTAATTTTATGTACTAGATGATGCTGTATAAAAGTACATAAAGTAATACTGGTAAAATTCAAGAGCCATTGGCAAAAATATGGCAGTTTCAGATTTTAATATGGAATAGATTTGAACAGATCAAAATGGCAAAATGTAAATCAGGATATAGAATTATATAAATAATGTAATGAATATAATTTAATTAATAGCTCTTAGATCTTATTTTAAATAAATAAGCATTCTGGTTTTTTCTCAAATATCTGAGAAAGAGTTGTTAAGATAAATTACCTGTCTAGCAAGAACAAAGCTTTCCATTAAAAGAAAGGCATAAATTTTGTGGGGTATATACTCTGAGCACAATACACAGAAGCCTAGAAAATAAAAAACAAAATTGGCTTTTAAAAAAGCTAAGTAAAGCCAGCATTATAAAACAAAATGCATGGGGCATAGTCAAGACTGACAGGAGCTTTCTGGATTGATTGTTTAAAAAAATTTCACAAGATGCAGCCAGAACGATTCTCAGAGATAAATACATAGACCAGACAGCTTGAATTTTTTTTTTTTTTTAAGGAAACTAAATAAATGATTGAAACAGTCAACATGGGCATTTAGAGAAAAAAAGAACACTAAAGTAATAGAGAAATTTGGGAAATTTTTATAAGGATAGAATGAAAATAAAAGAATTAGCAAAGAGGAAAATAACCAGAATCTGTAAATTTAATTCTTTGGCAGAGAGGGAGAGGTGAAGAGTAAACTAAACAATACAAACACCTCTAATAATTGTGAACGATGAACAAGATTCAAGCAAAACTAGAAACGAGAAGGTGTTCTAGGACTAATAGAGGAGAGAGAAAAAAATTAAAAGGAATTACCTTATTACTAATCCACTTAAAAAACATGAAGTAGTTGACAATATAGGGGCAAAACATAACTTACCGCAATTAATACAAGAATTAACACGTGGTATTGATTAGATCAAAAGCCACGAGTAAAATTGAGAATGTTATCAAAGAATAAATAGATTTTAATATATCTAGAGGTGGGAGGGGCTCTAGCATATTCTCACTTTCAAGGACCAGATAATTCCCATACTCTAAAAACAGTTTCAGATACACAAGATAATGATAATCAAGAATTTGTTATGAAACTGATTTACCCAAACACCAAAACTTGACAAATGTAGCACAAAAGAAGAAAACTGGTCAAATGCATGTATGAATATGGATGCAAATATCTGAGTTAAAATATTACCAAATATAACTCAATATACTAAAACTATACTCATCAGTTTACCAAGTCACATTCACCATAGAAATGTAAGAGCTTTTTTCAGTGTTAGGAAATTTGCTAATACTGTGCATTACATCATCAGGACAAAAATGAAAAGCCATCGCATTGTATGATAGTTTTTCCACACATCGTTTAAATGAGGGACGAGAAGGATACTTCTTACACCTGATAAAGAGTAACCTGTTCGCATTAACGGCCAACTTTGTATTTAATAGTTTTTTTTTTTTTTAAAAAAGAGGCATTCTTATTGAAACTGGACACTTCCCAACACCCAGAAGTTCCAAATAACTTGCCAGACAATTAACAGATACAATAAGAAGAAATGAGGTATTCCCCTGAATCAATACAAGTGTCCTTTTGAATCATGGTTTTCTCAGACTATGGGCTTCCTTGGTGGCTCAGCAGTAAAGAATCTGCCTGCCAATGCAGGGTATGCAGGGTCGACCCCTGGGTCAGGAAGATCTTCTGAAGAAGGAAATGGCAACCCATATTCTGGCCTGGGAAATCCCAAGGACAGAAGAGCCTGCTAGGTTACAGTCCATGGGGTCGCGAAGAATAGGATACAACTGAAAGACTAAGTCTTAAGGTATATGACCAGTAGTGGGGTTGCTGGGTCATATGGTAACATTATTTTTAGTTTTTTAAGGCATCCCCATACTGTTCTCCACCGGAGAAGGCAATGGTACCCCACTCCAATACTCTTGCCTGGAAAATCCCATGGATAGAGGACCCTGGTAGGCTGCAGTCCATGGGGTCACTAAGTGTAGGACAAGACTGAGCGACTTCACTTTCACTTTTCACTTTGATTCATTGGAGAAGGAAATGGCAACCCACTCCAGTGTTCTTGCCTGGAGGATCCCAGGGACGGGGGAGCCTAGTGGGCTGCCATCTATGGGGTCGCACAGAGTCGGACACGACTGAAGCGATTTAGCAGCAGCAGCAGCATACTGTTCTCCACAGTGGCTGTATCAATTCACATTCCTACTAATACCACATGAAGTTTCCCTTTTCTCCACACCCTCTCCATCATGTTGATAGACCTAGAGTCTGTCATACAAAGTGAAGTCAGGAGAAAAACAAATGTCATATATTAACACATATATGTGGAATCTAGAAAAAAATGGTGAACCTATGAACCTATTTCCAGGGCAGGAATAGAGACACAGATGTAAAGAACGGACATGTGAACAGAGGAGGAAGGGGGAAGGTGGGACAAATTGAGAGATCAGGACTGACATATATACACTGCTGCTGCTGCTGCTGCTAAGTCGCTTCAATCGTGTCCGACTCTGTGCGACCCCATAGACGGCAGCCCACCAGGCTCCCCCAACCCTGGGATCATCCAGGCAAGAACACTGGAGTGGGCTGCCACTTCCTTCTCCAGTGCATGAAAGTGAAAAGTGAAAGTGAAGTCGCTCAGTCGTGTCCGACTCTTCGAGATCCCATGGACTGCAGCCTTCCAGGCTCCTCCGCCCATGGGATTTTCTGGGCAAGAGTACTGGAGTGGGGTGCCATTACCTTCTACCATGTATAAAATAGATAGCTAGTGGGAATCTGCTGTATAGCAGAAGGAGCTCAGCTTGGTTCTCTGTGATGACCTAAAGGGATGGGAGGGTGGGGTGGGAGGAAGGTCCAAGAGGGAGGGGAGATATATATATATATATATATATGCTGGGATACACACACACACACAGATATATAC
>SJYA01000300.1:253662-304610 GCA_006410615.1 Neotragus moschatus | reverse complement strand
GCCAGTAAAAACTTTAAAGATCAATCAATAAAAAGGGAAAAGAATAAGAACAATAAATAAAAAATAACTCAAATAGAAAGCTTAGTCAATAAATGATGTTAAGACTATCAGTGAAGAATTTGGGGGCTAAAAACTAACTTTCGAATCCTCATCTCACACCAAGTAGAAAAAGAAATTCCAAATTCATAAGCGAAAAAAACTTCAAGAAATCAAACCATAGAAAAAATACATGAAAACTTAGCGGCTAATTCATAAAAGCCAGTGGGAGGAAGGAAAAGCTCTTTGCAACTTAGAATAATTGAAAAGCAAAAGAATCAGAAAACAGATAGGACAGGTTGGACTGTACATAAATTAGAAATATTCTTACTTTGTTTAAAAAAGCTTAACATCTAAGAATATACTGAAGGAAAGAAAATACAACAAATAAGTAAGATAAATGATGTTCCTTTGCTATGAAGAGTGTTAAAAGATGAGTAATATCAAGACACACAATAGATTAACAGAAAAAGACACAAGTGGTTCCCATAAGATTTATGAAGAAATAAATTTTTTGCTTATATTATCTAGAGATGCTGACAAGGATTCCATAAAATAATAATCAATATGCTAGTGAGCATATAGATATGTACCCAAATTTGGGAAATTGATAACTTATATTACAAGCCCTAGAAATCTTTTTTAGGGTTTCATTCAATGATTCTAAAAATTTACCTTAAGTAAATTATACAAAAAAAAAAAAAGGAAAAAATGTGTACGGAAATATGTTCACTTTAGCATCTCTTTCTGATAGCAAAAAATACATGCATTCATTTAAATGTCAACAAGAGCTCAATTTCACTACGGTAAATCTACTCAATGGAAAATTTTTGCCTGACTATATTATGTTTATGCTGACTACGTTAAATAAAGAACCCACAAACTACAGAATTATACATTCAGAATGATTTCAAATATGATTAAAAAAAACCCACGCACAGGGAAAAAACCTAGAAAAAAAATTTCCATATGCCAAATACTGGTTGCACTCAAACAGTTAAATGGTGAGTGATTTCTAAATCTTTTATCTTTATCTCTCTCTTTTGTGTACGTGTGTATTTGTCTAATTAATAAAATGAAAACAATTTTTAAATGGTTTAAAGTATTAAATGCTGGGGCAAAAGAAAAATAGCAACAGCTTTTGACTTTCCCTTCAAAGAAGCAACATCTGAGTGTGTGTTGGAGGCACTGCGGGGGGCGGAAGGGAGGTTTACACAGAATTTAAAGGAATGCATTGAACTGAAAGATGCTCAGCTGATGAGGCATACCTCTTGCCAGGTCAAAGATGTCAACATGTAGCATCAGAGGGACTTGAGAACAAAGCATGATATGCCAACGAATTGGACAGGCGAGAAGCCGGTGCCGCTTAAGAGACCAGAGAATAGCCACAAGAAACAAATCCATGATAAAAGCAAGGTTTCCTCTGTCTGCATGTCAGTCATCACATCCTCAAAACCGTGTGTAACATAAGGGGAAGGACTTCCCTGGTGGCTCAGATGGTAAAGCATCCGCCTGCAATGCAGGAGACCCGGGTTTGATTCCTGGGTTGGGAAGATGCCCTGGAGAAGGAAATGGCAGCCCACTCCAGTACTCTTGCCTGGAAAACCCCTGGACACAGTCCACAGGTTTGCAGATCGGACACGACTGAGCGACTTCACTTTAAGGAGGAAGGAACCATGTAAAAGAGACTCTAACTGCCAGATTATCATTCAAGGGCCAGAGAGTGGGTGAAGAGGAGGGAAAATCTTTAAACACAATTCTCCCAAAGTTGAGAGAGCTATTAATAGAAATAAATGTAGTTGTTAAACTCGACTATTTTCTAAAGTGGTTATTTAGGCTAAATTATCTTGTCTATTTTAAAGGGACAATAAAATAAAATAAAGGGACAAAAGGAAGAGAAAATTCACTATAGAAACAAAGTGAACAAAACTGCAATACCTCAATATAGAGAGCAGAGGGGCAACCCCATGGAGGTTTAGACAAATGCAACAATTACAATCAAATCATAATCAGTTCAGTCAGTTCAGTTCAGTCACTTAGTCATTTCCAACTCTTTGCGACCCCATGAATTGCAGCACACCAGGCCTCCTTGTCCATCACCAACCCCCGGAGTTCACTCGAACTCATGTCCACCAAGTCAGTGATGCCATACTGACTAATAATTTTATTAGCTACGATACTTCCTGTCAAGGGGGAATCTGATAAAAAAAAAAATTAAAACCCAATCATCTGTGTTGATAAGAAATACCCACCAAAAAAGGTATAAGCTGAGTAAAATTATGAGATCATCTATGGATTATCAGATACACAGACCACTAGAAGAGAAGGAAATGTGACAGTGTGATTTTTTTAATACGGAGACCCTACAAAGAAAATGTTATAATAAGCAATTAAAATATAAAATTTATGTTCCATGTACTTCTGTGCATGATGGGAACAAGCAGAGATGCAAAACAGTAGAGAAAGAAATATAATTGTAGATAGAGACCCTAATGCTCCCCTCTTAGAAAATCATTGACCAAACAGACAGAGCTATTTAGAGCTCTGAGCAGCTCAATTAATAATGTAGAACAGATTAGTGAGGACCAAGTCACAGATCGAGGGAATACGCTCTGTTATGGAGACGGCAAGTAAATTTCATTCAATTCATCCCATTCCTAGGCCAAGCCAAGGACTCCAAGGCAATGGCAATTTCACCCTTGGGTTTTCAGATCCTTTTCCTACAGACAGTAAGAAAACACAAGAATTTGCTGCAGCACTGATGGTATTAATCATAATATACAATAGGCATTTTCATGCATTCTTGTTAAGGAGTCTCTTAAGTAATGTGTCAAAGATAAAGTCAGAAGTACCGTGCCAAAATATTGGAAAGGAACAAATATTTACAGATAAAATACCGGTGAAGTCACAGCTGAAAGGAAAATCATTTCTAAGTATTCTTGCAGACAGGAAAGACAGTGAGAAATGAGGTGAACCCGGTTACACACAGACACTCTAGAAGAGGAACACGGGGGACATGTGACAAGTAGGCCTTGCACCGCACCCAGGCCACAGAGGCTGTCGGTCTGCAGGGGCATCATGTGCAGAGCCTAGGATGCCCCAACACAGAGGACATAAAGGAAGGACTAGCGTTGCTCATAATCCGTACAAGTATAGATATTCTTATAGCTATTCTAGAGATGTCATCTGGAGATGCCTCCGTCATTCTGGAGATGTCACATCAGCATCTCCAAGGCTCAAAACAGGCTCCACTGTATGACTCCATGGGGCCATAACAGGACGTTTCAGATGCTATAGGAAGCAGACCTATCTTTCACTGGAGTCAGAAAGCAGACCAACTGGCCATGCAACAAGCTCTCTGTCCCCAGAGATATGCAGGCAAAGGCAGAATATCTGTTTATTTGGAATGTTATCAAGAAAATCCATATATATGAAAGGCTTTGAAAAGAAAAGGCTGAAATAGAACATTCTGGCAATATGTGTTTTTCTAATGTTTGGTGAAGAGAGGAAACATCTCGTACTCGAAAGAGGATGGGCCTGGGCGCCCTGAGGCCCCTGCTCTGCTTCTGCTTCTCTCTGGCTGTGGGGCCTCTTCCTGGCCTGTCTGGCTTCTCTCATCCACACAGCACTGCCCAGCCCTGGGGACAGGAGCCCGTGGTGGCTCTCTGACTGCCAACTCGACCCCACACTGGGCTGTGATTCTTGCAGCTGTCAGGACCCAGGGCTACCCACACCTTCAAGGACCCAGCACCCCTCCTGGGGCAGCCCTGATCCCATGTCTGCACAGTGAGAGCATCTAAACTCAGCTGTGTGGCTCAGACCAAGGCACCCTTCCTTCCTGGAAAGTCCTGGCTTTTCCAGAAAACACCAGTAATATGCAACCTTAGGTGGTTTGCAGGCTAAGAAGCTTCTCTTGTGCTGCCAGATCTTTTCATTCACACAGAGAGCGGAGGTGTGAGCCAGCTCAGAGGTGGGAGGGCCAGCTGGTGGCAGAGCAGCATCGGTACAGCTGGAGGGGAATCATGGCAGGAGGGGCATCCTCGCCTGAAATTCCAGTTTTCTCTGGGCAGGCAGTGGTGAACCCCGAAGGCAGAAAATAAACACTCATTTGAATGCAGTTATCTGCTACTAACCCCACAAGGTGAGTAAACTCATCGGTTAACACCTGAGCTGGGCTTCTGGGGATCATGATTAAGAAAGAACAAGACCCAGGGGGTGGAGCACACAGACAGAATCTCCGGGAGCCCAGAATTTTGCTATAGCTGCCCACTAAGCTTGGTGAGGGTGGAGTATGGGTGGATGGGGGAGTGCAGGCATGAGCTCGGGGATCTGAGATGTGGCCAGCTCTGTGCTAAGTGCTCTACGGAGGGAACTCAATACCTTCGTTCCTGGGATGCTACTATAATTATGCCCATTTTACAGACAAAGACAGAAACCGAAGCACTCCCCCGAGCTCAAACAAGTAGTGAGGGGCTTCCGCTGGACTCACATTCTGGACCTCTCCATCCTTCCTTTACCCCACCCCCACAAGCATCACCAGCAAGTTGTTTTGTCTCTAAATTGTGTCTGACTTTTTGGGGACCCCATGGATTGTGGCCCACCAGGCTCCTCCGTCGGATTTCCCAGGCAAGAATACCGAAGTGGGTTTACTTCTCCAGGGGATCTTCCCGACTCAGGGGTCTAACTTGCATCCCCTTCATTGGCAGGCAGATTCTTTACCACTGAGCCACCTGGAAAGCCTATCACCAGCAAAAAGACCTGGTAAATGCAGGGGGTTATCCATCTGGTAAACCCCTTTCTCACTCCTTTCAGCAGCTGGCACCACCCAACAGAGTCTGATCCCCTCAGACTCACCTCCCGTCCTAAAAACCCCATCCCTTCCTTCAATCCACTTCCACAAACCACCAGCATCATCTGATGTGATTTCCCTGCTATGGCCAGGTGGGGCCACCTGCCACTGGGACAAGCCCCTGCTTTCCTCCAACAACCCCAGGACAAGGACCATATATCCTTTGCGCTTTATACCACCTCATGAAGATAATGCAAAACAGACCCTCAACAAGGACTTATTCAGTGAAAGAGGGACCGAGTGAATGACCTGGTTTGCAGCAGCTCCAGGCTGATAGGCGTCCCCTGTGCAGCTGGGATGACTGGCCAGGTTCGAGAGCACCAAGCCTTCCGTGGAGCCCAGGGCTACACTGTGCACAACTCCACCCCTGCCCCACCGCCCCGGGAGCACACAGCCTATTCCAGGCCAGTCCTACAGACATTCCCTCACCTCCTGTTCTCTGCTTCCACTCGTAAGAAATGCTGTAACTTCCCTTCTAGCTTCTCCAAGAGACACTTGATGAGGGTTGGAGAATAATCTAGTTATAAGATATAACCATGGCCCTAGCTTGCTGAACGCTTACAGGGTGGGCGGCTGTGGGACAAGTGCTTCTGCTCTCAAGTACCCAGTGAGGAAGAAACTCTTACTGCTCCCATTCCCCGGAGAGGTACACTGAGGCCAGGGAAATTACCCAGCTGGCAAGTGACTGGCCTGGGCTCCTGAGCTCAGCTCTAGCCTGCCGTGAGCACTTGCTCAGTGGCTGCAGGGTGATTCCTAGAGCTTGTCATCTTGGCCTCTTGGTACTTTCCCGGCCCCGATTCTGGGGCAGCAGGCAGCCGGCCCAAGGGAGGGAGGTGCGGACACGCAAGTCAAGCTCCCTTGGGGATGGCTCTTGGGCTGCCTACAGCGAGGTTTCCCCACCCAGCCCATGCTGCCACTCTGAGTCAAATCGGGAGGAAGTTGAGGATTCATAGAAAATGTCACCTGCAATCAGGGACAGACCAGTTCTCCCCTGCTGCTGCCGCTGTCACGAAGGCTGCCCGGGGGTCTGCTTCTGTCCCTGACGTCTAAGATGGCCAGGCAAGTCGGGGCAGGTGCCGATGGAGCCCAGGCCCTGAAGGAAAGTCACCCTGTAGTCCCCGAGACCAACGTCAGTGGGTGGACTCCGGGTGCATCAGGTTTCCTGAGCCTCCTGGGGGCTGTTGCCTCCTGGGAGTCCGGTGCAGCTGAGCAAGGTGTGAGATGTCATTTCCCAGCATGGTCACCACCTTACTCTGGGGAGAGGCACTTCCCCTTCTGGGGCTGAACTTCCTCATCTGTGAAATGAGGGGGTGGGACTACATATATCAAGCTGCTTTGCATCAGTCTCATCTGGCAGAGGGGCTTCTCCTCTCCGGTCTAGAGAGGGGCTCTCTGGGGTGGGGGGTGGGAGTTCCCTCCTAAGTATGGCTAGAATGTGGCCTGGGCAGGTGTGGGGGTATATGGTCAGGAAGAGGCTCTGGGCTCTTGTGCTCCCCCAGAGGGTCTGCATACTCGGTCAGCTTCCAACTCAAGTCAAGAGCCAGTGCCTGAGCTGGGGTGTGAGGAACCTTTGGAAGAGGACACGTCACCCACAGCAGAGATTCAGAGCCTGGCGTCACGCCAGGGGCAGCAAGCTTCTGTAAAAGAGCCCTCGGGGTTTCCAGCGCATCTGAGGATTCAGAACTGCTGCCCACGGAAAGGAGGGTGGTGTTGGCAGCCTTCATGTTTAGGACTTGGGGGCTGGGAAGGACAGCCTAGGGGGACAACTCAGCCCCTGCCTGTGTGTCTTCAAGGGCCATGGCATGGCTGCCAGGCTACTCCCCAGCCCTGGCTTCTCTGGGCCCAGCCTCCACGGGGATTGGGGTCAGCCTGGGCTGACACGGCTCTCAAGAGCCCTGGGAGCAGAGGTCTCTCCAGGGCAGCAAGAGCTGAGATTCACCATTGGGCCCTAGGGTGCTCCCAGCAGGGAACCTCTGCAGATTCCAGAGATTCAGGGAAGTCTGGGCTGAAAGCAACCTGGCAGATTCCCCTCCTGCCCAGGAGGAGCTAGGAATCCCATTAAAGACCAAGGCACAGGTCGATGTTACAGACCTGGCAGGCCGTGGCTTTCAGACACCTCCAGGAATAGAAACTCTCCAAAGTGGGCCTGGGTGATTCATCCCCACATATGTGGTCTCCAAGTAATCAATAGCTTGTGTGTGACTGTGGGTGAATCACCTGGCCCTCCCCAGCCCAGGCGCCCCCATCATTCAGGGAAGAGCTTGACAGAACCATGACAGTCCTTTAAGCTCTCACTGTCCCCGATCCCATCATACCGGTGCTTGTGTGATGGGTAGAACCAAGTTCATTCACTGCATTGGGTCATGATACCCCAAGCTGGCTGGGCAGGGCGTAAGACAGGCCCTCCCCAAGCAAGCCCACCCCAGGTCCCTGGCCCCATCTAAGCAGAGGTGAGGGCCCCTGGGTGCAGCAGCGGGAGGCCAGGAGTTTTGGGGGAAAGCAGTAAGGCGGAGACAGGTAGGTGTCCAGGGCATGGGGCGTGGGAGCACTGAGAAGGGGTCAGCCTTGGGACCCTGCAGAGAGTGACTCACCACACAGATCCTCCTCAAAGGGAGCCTCACCCATCTCCTGTTCTGGCTGTCTTCTTCTTTTTTTTTAAATGAATATCTGTGTCTTATTGCTGTGGCTTTTTATTTTAAATTCTGAATGCATACACGTGATTCAAATATATCTGTAAACAGACAGTAAAATGTCTGTGCCCCACCACTGTCCCCCGGTCCAGTACACATCTCCCCTGGGGGACCCCTGATGGCAGCTTCTTTCAGAGTCTGCACCAACATGTATACATCCGTGTGTCCTTATTTTCTCCCCTTTAACACAAACACAAGTCATCTTCCACCTCCTTTCTTGAAGAATTTTGCTAACGATCCTCATCAAGGGAGTGATGGTGGGGCCCTGGCAGGAGAACGTGTGGTCCAGAGAGATTCAGAATGTGCTGGCTTGTTAGGGATGGGCCAGGCAGAGATTTGCCCAGGGTTGACCCATGGCTCCAGCCTCTCTACCCAGTTCCTCTCCTTCCCTCACCGCAGCCACTGCCCTGGGGAGTCAAAGTCAAAAGTCTGAAGACTTTTGTTTAGAAGTCTTTGCTAAGAGTCCCAGAACCAGCCCCTCTGGTCCTGCCCCACCTTTCACTACCCGGAACAAATCAGAGGCCTTGGGAGTTCAGGTGGATCCCTGTCAGTCTGCCTGCTGGGGAGCCCAGAGCAGGAAGGCAATGGAGCTAGAACCTTCACCCTCAGCATGTTCCTGGGCAGCCTCCAAGCTTGGAAGTCACTCCTAGATCAAGGAACAAGTCATTCTGTTTGCCATAGAGCAGCTCACAGCACTGGGCACTCACCACACCCTCTCCCAACGCTGCTTTATTCTTCCTTTAGCATCAGAGCCTTTCCTGTGCTCATGGAGCATCCCCTCCGGGCGAGAAGAGTGGTCCACGGGGTGGAGGTGGGGGCATTGCAGGCTGTGAGTGCTGGGTCAGAGGATGCCTCTCAACCCTGCCCAGAGAGGGTTGCTCTGGGAACAGGGGTGAGGACAAGGTTGGGGAGGAAGATACTGGAGGTACAGAGAACAGTCTTAGTGCAGATTCGAGGCGGGGAGGAGCTTGGCATTCTAGGGGATTCAGGGGTTTCTCCGCATAATCGGAGGGCTGGCCAGACAGCAGCAGGGGCAGGAGAGTTTAGGGGCCCCAAGGAACATATACACTGAATCGAACGTCATACAGGAAGCTGTCCAATAAAACAGAACGGTCTGACATAGTCCAGAGCTTTTCTTCTCACTCCCAGCCAACTCAGGACCAGTTACTGCAGGCTGGGGCAGTTCAGGGACCAGACACAGCACAGACCCTCTCAGGTGACAGGGTCAGGGTGCAGAGAGGGCAACAGCAGCAACAGGGAGGAATCGGGAAGGAAAAGGGGTGGTTGGGGGTCTGATAGAAGAGCCACTGGCATCAGAGGCAGTCTAATTCCTAGAGCCTCAGGCCAGCCAGGCTCAGTAGCCACTCCCCGTATAGCCACTTTGCTTCCCTGGTGGCTCAGATGGTAAAGAATCCGCGTGCAATGCAGGAGTTTCAGGAGACACAAGTTTGATCCCTGGGTTGGGAGGATCCCTTCAGAAAATAAATGACAACCTACTCCAGTATTCTTGCCTGGGAAATCCCATGGACAGAGGAGCCTGGACCATGCTGCATCACCAACTCAATGGACATGAGTTTGAGCAAACTCAGGGAAATAGTAGAGGACAGTGGAGCCTGGCATGCTGCAGTTCACGGGCTTGCAAACAGTCGGACACAATTTAGTGAGTGAACAAGATAACCATTTGGCAAACTCGGCTCGCTGCCTAACTTTTGTAAATTAGGGATCAGACAGTCATTCTATCAACAAATGCCTCACCAGGCAGTGGTGGTGAAGACAGACAGTAGGACTTGCTTCAGAACACCGTTTTTAGGAGTTGACACAACAGCAGAGGTCAGAGCACCAGCAATTGTCTGATACTTGCTGAGAGTCCCCAACAGACCCCATGGACGTTATGTCTGCCTCAAGGGTTGCTTAGAAAAAAAGGAAAAGCAGCAACAAGGAGAATGAACCCTTTCTGATGGAAGGTTTCCCAGAAATAAAAGGCAGCCTCAACGGAGAGGTGGTGAGGGCAGGAGAAACTGAGAGTGGGCAGGCAGGGAGACACCCTCGATACCACACCTCCAGGCTCGGCCACACATCTGTCCCCAAACTCGATCTGTACCTTTAGCCTGCCTGACTCAGTCCACTGCAGCGCAGACAAGGCCCTTTTCGGAGGCCTGAACCGAGTTCCTGAGGACTGCTTGCGACAGGCACCCTAGTCGTCTGGCAAAGACAGGTAGAATATGACAGCAGGTAGAATATAGCAGGGGTGGGCAACAACTCTAGAATTCGCCCCTCCCCTCCCACACGCCCCTTTCGGCTGTAACCAGAAGTACAGTGTGAGGTGAAGGCAGAAAGTTCTGGATGCTCAGATATCTGGGTCTGGGCTCTCCTTTCAGCTCCTGTCATGATTTTGGCCAGCGAATTATGCAAGTGGGGTCAGCACTTCCAGGGAGTCTGAACATAAATGGCTCCAAGTTACCACCCCTAGCTTTCTTGTCCAGATTCTTCAAGGCCCCTGGGCGGTCTGGCCTTCTAGAGGGACGGTGTCCTGGGGTGGACCATGAAGGGAGCTTCCTGGTCTTTCCTACTGGGGCTTGGCTAACAGGGCCGCAGACCCTCCTCCTGCCTGGTCCCTGGGAGCCTCTCACCTCCAGCCTCTCAGGCTCGTGGACACCTGCTCCCAGTTACACTGTGCGTTTCTGAGGACTTGGGGGAATAGTGGATCATTTTGAATCCTTTTCTCTTCATGTTTTCCTGCTGAGTAAAGTGCACTCCTCCTTGAACCCATGTGTCCATTGGGAGTGTAACAATCTCCCGCTTTAGTTATTAAATGCCTGTTCTACTTCTCTTTGTGAGTGCCTTCTCCTCACTTCATTCCTTCCCAGCCCTCTCTCACTGACACACATTTTTATCTTTGCTGCATGAAAAAGAAAACTGTTAATGGAGATATAATGGTAGGTCCTTTTGTTGCCATGAATTGTCTCGCAGCACCTTAATAATGAGCCCATCTTCAGCCCTCTGCCGTTGCAGTAAACAATGTTCATTTCCTTCCTGGAAATCTTTGAATTAATTTTAATTAAAAAAAAATTTTTTTATCCTGGGTTGGAGGATGAAAAAGCTTCTCCAATACCAAGGGCCTGACAGATCCCTGTAAAGGTGAAGCCAACCTCCCTATTTTTATGCAAAAGCCCTTTGACCCTTGGAGCCTCTTGCCCCAAGCTGTGCTGCCCTGGGGGTGGGGGTGGGGGGGCATATCTACTCCTTACTGTCCTCACACGTCTTCTCAGCCACTCCCCAGTCTTGGCTCCACCTCCACCCCTGGACACCCCACCCCTCAAGGAGACCTCAGGAAGGCCAAGACAGCACCCTCCGCCATTCACAGGGCACGTCTCAAGACTGTGGCCTACACACTTATAAATAAAATAAGTTCATTCCCCCAAACAAACTGTGAGGCGTCTACTATCATTAACCTCATTTGCAGATGAGGAAACTGAGGTACAGCAAGGTCAAGACCAGATTCCCAGCTGCCAGTCGGGGCACTCAGCACACACCTGCACCACCTCAGGGCATATCTTCACAAACCCCTGAGGGAGGGCCCTTGAGCACCTCCACTTCAGGGGTATAGAAAGGAGACATGAGAGGTTAAACACCTTGCCCAAGATGACCTAGTTATTAAGAAGCTGAGGTGCAACGCAAACCACGCCTGCCTGACTGCAGAGGCCCCACGGTCACTGGGACTCTAACCGCCTTTTGATTTCCCTGTACTGCTCTCAATGTGTGACCTCCTCTCGCCTCCTGCCCCTCCCCCGTTCCCCACAGGCACACGTGGCAGCCTCTCAGCCCCTGAAAACTCCCATCCCCCTCTACTCCGCCCTCTACTCCACTGCCCAGTGCCTCCCCAGCCTGGATCAGTCCCCTCCCCTGAGCCACCGGGTCAGCGGAAAACACGCCAAGGGCTCAAAGCAGTGGCTGGAGCACCAGCACCCCTTCCTGGTGCGAGATTAGACCCACCCCGGCCTCTCCCGCAACTCCCTCAGCCCTCACCAGGATCCCCGCCACCCACAGACACCTCTGCCTCCAACTGCACAGACAAAATCTGGCTTCTCAAGCGTGAACCTCAGGCTCTTTATCCTCAAACCAGCACAGTCTCCACCCAGCCAATTACCACAAGGTGTTTCCGTAGCTTAGAGAAATTCACCTCCCAGCTCAGCCCACCTCACCTGTCACCTCAGGGAACCTGCTCCATCAAGCTGTCACTGCTGTTTATAAAGAGTGTCCCTAGGGCATAGAAAAATGTTCGAGGATGTCATAAGAACAAAGCTTCATTCCCTACGCGTTGGTACTGAAAAAAGAAAATGACTCGCACATTGGATCGGTACTTGGTCTA
This sequence comes from Neotragus moschatus, assembly GCA_006410615.1. NCBI lineage: Eukaryota > Metazoa > Chordata > Mammalia > Artiodactyla > Bovidae > Neotragus > Neotragus moschatus. The sequence goes on along the minus strand of SJYA01000300.1, from coordinate 292,666 downwards.
TAATCTAAGGTGACCAGAAGCCTTAATGTAGGTGTGATATGATTTTGAAGAGATTTCTGTGAAAGAACATTAACCTCTGTTACATAACTCTCATAGGGTTATACGAAGGGAAAGCTATTATGGAAGGAAAAGTTTTCAGTGTTCATTAAAATAATGGATCTAAACCTCTTCTAAATGAAAAGAACATGGGTGTGAATATTGATAAGATGAAAGCACAGAGGCCTTGGACTAAACAACATCCTCAAAGTTCTGAACTCAAGAAGGAGTTAATTACACGGACCATCTCCCCGGGGGTAGATCCGTGTAATTAGGTCTGTGCTCTCCAGGCCCTCATCTTCCAGCCCACATGCTTCTGCCATCTGGATACCTTGCTTCGTCCTACCCTCCATCCCGGGCCAGGACTTTTCACCCAATTGAGTCCCTGTTCCCGTCATTTCCCAGCCTCCTGCAGAAAAAGCACACACATTCCCTCTGACAGCCTCCTTTAAGGTCTCAGCTTCCTCATCTCTACTCTGGGCACAGTTGTGCCACAGCTTGCACAAGCCCTCTCTCTCAGATTATCTGATTCTATTGTCAGCTCAGTTGGTAAAGAATCTGCCTGTAATGCAGGAGACCCCGGTTCGATTCCTGGGTCGGGTAGATCTGCTGGAGAAGGGATAGGCTACCCATTCCAGTCTTCTTGGGCTTCCCTTAATGGCTCAGCTGTTAAAGAATCCACCTGCACTGAGGGAGACCTGGGTTCTAACCCTGGGTTGGGAAGATCCCCTGGAGGAGGGAAAAGCTACCCATTCCGGTATCCTGGTCTGAAGAATTCTGTGGACTATATAGTCCATGGGGTCGCAAAGAGTCAGACTGAGCGACTTTCACTTTCACTAATGTCCGAGGAGACAGAAGCAGACAGAACCCCAGGGTCCAACTCTCACCTTGTTCATTGGCAGCAAGGAAGAAAAAGCAGACTTACTGTTACTCTGCTGCCCCCTAGTCTGTTCCCTTCCCCTCCCTCTTTCCCCTTACCTGCTCCCCCCATCCCTACCTTCTGTAGGCCCCTACTCTTGGCCCTCACAGCCTGACCCTCCTCCTACTTACCCACCCCTCCCAGCCAGGGTCCCATCTCTCACCAGCAGCAGCACCCCCCACCCCCGTTAGTATGGAGACTGCAAGGCTGCCTCCACTGGACCCCGGGAGTACCCTGCTTCCCCTGCCCTGCCAGTCCCCCTGCCCCTGTCCTCTTCTCTGGCCTTCTGGCCTCTGTCTCTGCCCTTCATTCCTCCTTTGCCCTGAATCCCACTTCTGGCCCTTCTCTGACCTCCAGCCACCTGAGCAGACTGCTCCTCTGTCCACATAACTTTCCTACCCAGTCTCCTCCACCTTCCATCTCCCCACCTGTGAGCCATCTTGCAAACCATCCCAGGAGTCGTATGCCCCTGCCAGTGGGCACCTGGGCCACTTGGAGCTTCATGAGTTGGCTACCTCCTGGGCTCAGGGAGTCTGGTGGGCCTGCCAGTGTTTCAGGAAGCCCCTAGCCCTACAGTCAGTTTTCAGCCATCTGGGGGGACTGGCCTGTGTCACCTGGTGACTGCTCCTCCTTGGGATCAGTCCACAGAGGGTAAACAAGCTCCCCTGTGTCTACTCTAGGGCCCCTCCAGGCTCTCCAAGCCGTCAATGGAAGGGGGTGGCTGGACTCGGTGGACTCAGAGCATCTTTTCCCACAAGGTCCTTCCTTTCCAGGTCGCCAGGCACTGACCACCTCATTAAGGAGCAACTGTCCCCATGCCTAGTACATAACCCATGCCCCAAACCAGCCTCCAGGGGACAGCACCTGGGCATCCCTTTGGCAGAGCAAAGGCTGCCTAAGTAGGGACAGCTATGGCAGCAGGAGGAGGGGTGATGCCAGGCTATAACGTAGTGGGGCATAAAAGCCTGCAGGAAGAGGGCAGGGGGTGTCAGCCCTGCCCTACCCCGGCTTGGCCTCAGAAGAACCTGACTTAGGTTTCTGAGGTCACAGCTACACCCACCATACAGCATCCTGCCACCCCGGAGATGCTGGGCCAGACTCTGGTCAGCCCTTCTCACCCCCAACCACCTCGGCTGCCCAAATTGCCACCAGGGGTCATGTGCTTTCCTGGCCCACCTTGTAAAGCCTCCCTTTTGGAGCGGACAACTTGATTGCCTCCATGGGGCTGTGTGCTGTGTTTAGTCCCTCAGTTGTGTCTGACTCTTTGGGACCCCATGGATTGTAACCCGCCAGGCTCCTCTGTCCATAGGGATTCTCCCAGCAAGAATACTGGAGTGGGTTGCCATGCCCTCCTCCAGAGGGTCTTCCCAACCCAGGGATTGAACCCAGGTTTCCCACATGGCAGGTGGATTTTTTATTGTCTGAGCCACCAAGGGAGCCCTCAATTTTGCCTGCCTGGGGCACTGGCCACCAAATTCACCCTGTTGGTGGGACCCCTCTGTGTCCTGCTGCTTCTCCTTTGCACCCTTAACACCAAAGACTGATTTCATCCCCCCTCCCATGACAGAATTTGGTGGTTTCTAACCCAGCTCTTGTTCTACAATCACAAAACCTCAGTTTGCATGAGGGCCAGGACCTCTCTGACCCTCTCCCTCTCTTGGCAGTGGCAATGGAATGTACTCGAATTAAACTCTTATGGGTCCCCAGGCACTCTCAATCCCCTTGCTCTGTTGGCTTTTTCTGTCCCAGGACCTCAGGCAGGTTAAGTCTGGAGATCAAATATGAGCTCACCAACGACTCTAAACAGCGTAAATCTCCACTGAAAGCCTCCACTCTGAGCTTTTAATTCCAGGGAACATAGACATGGCTGGAAGCAGTGGGAAAATCCAGTGGGTGAACAACATGCTTAGACTCACCCTGGTTCCTGGTCCCTACACCCATCCTCAAGGGTCCAAGTTATTTCTTGGGCAAGAGGCAGCTTCCCCTCTGGAGATGCTAGTTTGCACCCTGGGGGTTCAGGTGGCTGACTGTTCAGCCCCTGTTCAGCACCTGAACCCCTGTTCAGGTGCTGGTGGCCCAGGGCTTTGAGGGTTCGTGGGACACTGAGCTTCAAGTGGAGGAGGCACCACAGCCGGACAGGGAGGGGGTTTTGGAGACTGGCCTCTCCCCAACTCCACTCCCCAGGGAAGGACACTGCCCTGCTGGGTTTTGGCCCAGGGCCCTTGTTTCCACTGACTATGCCCAGGACATTCTGATCCTCTTTGGCTCTTGAGATGCACTGAAAAAGACCCTGACACTGGGAAAGACTGAGGGCATCACTGACTCAATGGACGTGAATTTGAGCAAACTCTGAGACAGTGAAGGACAGGGAAGCCTGGTACGCTGCAGTCCATGAGGTCGCAAAGAGACATACATGACTGAGCGACTGAACAACAACCCTCCAACCTGGACACACGAGCACACACAGGCCCCTTCACTGCAGAGTCACTGGGCCTCACAGCAAACACCTGGGGGTGGGGTGGATATTTCCCTCTCTCCCTCAAATCCGGCTGGCAGGCACCCCAGTTTCAACACCACACTGACCACATTTCCAAGAAGAGGCTCCCAGAGCCGCAGTCAGACAAAGGAGCTGTGTTACCTCGGGCCATGCTTGCTGCCAGCACACAGGAACGTCTGGAACGTATCAGACAGGGCTTCAGGTTACACGAAGCAGCCGAGTCTCAGAAACTAGAGTGTGTGGTCCTGGACCCAGTGGCCACCCCCAGCCCAGCTCAGCCTCCTGTCTGGATGAGAGGCCCAGGCAGCAAAAGTCGGCGGGATTCCACATGTCTGTTCATTATTTTCTCCATCAGGAAGTCTTTCCTTCTTAACTGATCCTCAAAGAGGTAACAGACCACCTTGCTACAGAGGAGGCTTTGCCCAGTTAGTCTGTCCCGGAGTCCAAATTATTTGTGCAGTGTGCAATCATTTTTCCTCAGACCTTCACAGACTCACAACCGGAATTATACACACCTACCCTGAGAGGTACACATACCCAGAGACACACAGGTGTATGGACATGTCCACACACACAAATACACACCCAGAGACATGGCCTAACCTGGAAACACACACACTCACACACAAACTCATTCAAAGATACACACACTGAGGCACAAACACTCCCACATACACGTATCCAAGGACACCCACACGTGCCTCCGTTCCCGCACACACACACACAGACTCACTCACACCTAAAGACGCAGGTACGTGTCAAATTACAACAAATTGCAATCAGACAAGTCAAACAAATGTGTAAGGAGACCTAAAGTCAGAAAACTACACATACACACTCACACAGCTACACACTCTCAGGCAGGCGCACCCCTGAACCATGCACAGACTGGCCGCAGCTGCATCACCTCCTAGCTGGTTCATGACTGCCTCTGCCTCCCCAAGGCCGCGGTCCTGGTTTCCCAAGCCTTCCTTACCCAGAGTCCTGAGCGGGAGGCAAGACGGCAGGTCATTCGAGACTTGAGAGGGAATGGAGTCAGGGTACCAGCAAACTTGGCCTGAGCCAGTGACCCTGACACACACAGCGTCAGCCTCCTGTAACACATACTCATGGTCGCCCATGGGCCAGGGTGAAACCCCAGAGCTCCCCACCACCTCAAGATACAACTGGAGAAGAATTTGAAAATATTCTTGCAATAAATCCGAAGAGTTTTCATCATAAGGAAAAACGTTTTTTCTCTTTCTTTAATTTTGTATCCATATGAGACGATGGATGTTCACCGAACTTATTGTGACAATCATTTCATGGTGGATATCAGTCAAATCAGTATTCTCTACACCTTAAACTTATACAGTGCTGTGTGGCAATTAAATCTCTGTGGCAATACAACTGGAAAGAATAAAAAGAAAATATTCTTACAGTTTGCATTTGGAGAGTCATCAACCCAAAAGTTTCTTGAAGAGTCCCAAACTCAATAAAAACAACTAAAAAATGAATTCTATGGAGAACAATAAATGAGAAATGAAAAACATACTGCTTATGAAAGTGAAACATTTAGTTCACTATGCTATATCTCACACGAAAGAACTATATTAGATTTTTAATTCTGTGGAGTAATACATAAGCTAGAATATAACTTTAAGAAAATCAATTTGCCTGTGTCATTCAGAAAACGTCATGTGACAAAGTCTCATCTAGGAGAAAAGTGAAGTGAAAGTGAAGTCGCTCAGTCGTGTACGACTCTTTGCGACCCCATGGACGGTAGCCTACCAGGCTTCTCCATCCATGGGATTTTCCAGGCAAGAGTACTGGAGTGGGTTGCCATTTCCTTCTCCAGGGGATCTTCCTGACGCAGGGATCGAACCTGGGTCTCCTGCATTTTAGGCAGACGCTTTACCATATGAGCCAGCAGGGAAGTCCATAGAAGAAAGTTAATGCCAATTTCTCAAAATCTGTAAACTATGCAGCACAGATGCTGTTGAAATTACCGAACAGAATAGAGAAGATTGGGAATTTCCTGGCTGTCCAGTGGTTAGGACTCTCTGCTTCCACTGCAGGAGGGTTGGGTTTGATTCCTGGTCAGGGAATTAAGATCTCATATGCTGTGATGTGGCCAATAAATAAATAAATAAATAATAGAAAAATTTACTGAGGAGTGAGGAGAGCTTGGGATTCCAAAGTCTTCATATGGAATTGATTTTCTTTACAAAAGACGATGTTATGTCATTTGTTCCTAAAATGTGTAAGAAATACAATCAAGGGTCTCTTTCAAGTAACCAGATGACTGGTCGAGCCAGCCTTGCATTCTCTGGTCTTTTGCTGTTTCTCTGTGGCCAGAAAAAAAGAAAAAGGTTTTAACAAATACTTTTTATATGGCTTTGAGAAATATTTGCTCTTTACAGATAGAATCTCACTTGAAAGAAAAATTAGGGCAGCTTGACTGGTGCTGGGGACACTGGAATCAGGAGAGTGAATGAAGCTTCCTGATCCTCTTTTGTCTGATATCTGTCATCTCTGGACAATGAGAAACTCTCCAGGAACTCCAAAACAGAGGACAAAGGGCAGGGCTTGGACCAGGCTCACAGCCACCCTCTGTGGCTTCTCTGGTGGCTCAGGGATAAAAAATCCATCCTGCCAGTGCGGGAGACCTGGGTTCAATTCCTGGATTGGGAAGAGAACCCTGGAGTAGGGAATGGCAACCCACTCCAGTATTCCTGCCTGGAAAATCCCTTGACAGAAGAGGCTTGTGGACTACAGTCCACAGGGTCGCAAAGAATCAGACATGACTGAGAGACTGAATACAAACGAACAAACACTAGAGGAGGAAAGTCAGCTTTGAAATGGTTCCACCTCCTTGGGGTGGGAAGCATCACAAATGAGGACCCCTAGAGAACAAGCTTCCAAGAGGGAGAGCTATGGGGAGTGGGCAAACCTGGGCGGTCCCTACACCCCCTACACCCTGGGACTGGGCAGAGTCTCCCAGAACCCACTGCTTACTCTTGCCCCGGGGAAAAGAGGGCTAGGGGTTTCTAGGGCCAGGGCTCCTTTCCCATGGTTCCAAGGAACTGAGTCATTGGTTTCCTCACTTGGCTGGACATTGCAAGCTCTGTGCTTGGTCAGTCCTGTCTGAAATGCTGGGATCTGAGTGGGACTGGGAGGTGTCACAGGCCAAGGAGAGAAAAGAGGATCCTCAGGAGTACAGTGATTTGGAGCATGGAAATGATGGGGATCAGACATTTCCCAGAGAAATCCAAAAAGAGTGGGGGTGGTCTGAAGTGGTGTTCATAGAAGCAGTCCAGTTCTACTGCCCCAAGAAGACTGTATCCTCTTGGCTGCCTGCCCCCAGGGCTGCAGCTGTCCGGACCTCAGACCACTGGCTCTGTAGACACACATGGGGGTATCTTCTTGGACACCTGAGCAGGTGGTCATGTGGCCCCAAGACCCCCAAAGTAAAGGTTTCTGTGGGTCTTGGGCAATGACAGGGGCCAAATGTGTCCACTGAACTCATTCACAAGAGGGAAGGACCCATTACAGACCAGTGAGTGGTCTGACGTGAAAAAAGAGGTCCCCATATCTGATTTGGAGAACTGCTCTGTGTGTGTGGGTGGGGTGTGGTGTGAGAGAGAGAAAGGACAGGAGGAACTTGGGGGTTAGGGGTCAGGTGAAGGAGTGTGTATGGAAGCTGAACATGGCCTGGCCCCAGGCACAGTGCACAGGGCAGAATCTTGTTCTGAATATGGGGTCGGTGCCATGATTCTGCCCCAACCAGGTGGCAAACAGGCTGCAGCAACAAGGCAGCCCATCCACTGGAAAGACATTGTGGGGTAGGGGAAGTTCAAGGAGAGGCTACCACTCCCCGCTCCCCAGTCATCTCCCTGGCCTGCCACCCCCACCCCCAGCAGACCCAGGCCCAAGGTGTCCTGCTGGGCTCCACGAAAAGAGCCAGTCCCTCCATCCTCAGTCTGGGTGGCACCCCTGGTGTCCTGCCACGCCATGCCTACAAGGATACAAATGGCCTGGGAAGCGAGAGCCCTGAGGAGCAGTTTCTTTCTTGGCTGTTTGGCCTGGACCAGGGCTCAGCAGAAACTCTACTTGGGGGTAGGACCTACCCCTGGAACAGATGGAGCGAGAGAGGAAGGGGGTAACTACTCCAGAAGGGGCTTGTGGAGGGTTCCCCAAACTCCCATCTCCCCACTTAGCCTTGGCATTAAATTTCAGAGCTCAGAGTCACAGTTTCATGGTACTACGTTCACTTCGTAACTATTAGCAAGCTTGAGGCCATTAGCAGGCAGAGATCTCAGCCCCCCAGCCCATGAATCCTGGAGAAAAGGCACTGATCAGGGGGTCTGTCTTCACAGCAAGAGCTCTCATCCCACAGGAAGGCAGTTGTCAAGACTGAGAAGTGTACAGGGGCCAAAAGAAAGCATAGTTCTGGACGCTGACCACACCGCACTGTGCCCTTGGAATGGGCTCTCAGGGGTCACCCCTCCCTGGTCCGTCAGCAGTCCAGCACTCACCATCCTGGAGGGTACACACCAGCATCTTCTGGCTGCCCCAGCTGGAGCTGTCTGGCCCGGCTGGGCAGATAGAACAGTATAAACATGGGTGCCCCCATTTCTGGCTGGTCCAGCCTTTCCTTGCTTTTGTCCTTAATGGGAGACAGGAGGAGCCCACAGGATGGGAATTTAAGAAAGGGCTTCCCAGGTGGCAGTAGTGGTAAAGAACCCACCTGCCAATGCAGGAGACTCAAGAGATACAGGTTGAATCCCTGGGACAGGAAGACCTCCTGGAGAAGGGCTTGGCAACCCTCTCCAGTATTCTTGCCAAGAGAACCCCATGGACAGAGGAGCCTGGTGGGCTACAGTCCATTGAGTTGCAGAGTCGCACATGACTGAAGCGACTTAGCACACACAACTTAGCACTCATGCAGGGAGGCCCCCCTTCAAAGCCCGAAGCCTGGGAGCCTCCAGGCTCAGAAAGGGACCCCATCCTCCCCACCCCAATGCTGCTCCAGCTGGAGCTCTCTCCCACAGGGGGCTGAGAACTCACTGTGAAGAGGGGGCTTCCTGGAGTGCTGGAGGGCCTGCCAACCTGCCCCTCAGAGCCTCCCACCGCGAGCTACTCCCTGCACCCGGCAGGCCCCTGGCTCAGAGGTCCAGGGAAGTCCACTGGCAGGGGCATGAGGCCCCTGGGCCAGTTTGCAAAAGGCAGTGGGAGGTGGTGACTGGGTAGGAAAATTGTAGGGACAGGAGAGCAGACTGCTTGGGTTGCTGGAGGCTAGAGACAGGCCAGAAGGGGTGTCCATGGCAAAGGAGGAGTAGAGAGCAGAAAGGGAGGCCAGGTGAAGAGTCCAGGCGACAAGGGAGGAGGGTGGAAGGGCTGGAGATTCCCGAGGCTGGTGGAAGCTTGGGCTTTGGGGGCTCCCAAGTGGGGAGGGAGCCTGCTAATGAGAGGTGGGAGCCTGGCTGGGCAGGGTAGGTGAGGAGGAGGAGGGCCAGACCAGGGCTGAGAGTGGGAGCCTGCGGAAGGCAGGGGTAGGTAAAGGGGAAGAGGCAAGGGAAGGAGGAGGGGAGTGGCCAGCTGGGGCAGCAGAGGAACAGTCGGGCTTCTTTTTCGCCAGTGAATGTGGCAAGTGCTGGACCCTGGGGTTCTGGAACCTGCCTCCTTCCCTTAGGATGTGTTCTTGTCACCTTGGTGGTGGTGGTGGTTTAGTTGCTAAGTCGTGTCCAACTCTTGTGATCCCATGGACTGTAGCCTGTCAGGCTCCTCTGTCCATGGGATTCTCCAGGCGAGAATACTGGAGTGGGTTGCCATTTCCTTCTCCAGGGGATCTTCCCAACCTAGGAATTGAACCTGGGTCTCCTGCATTGCTGGCAGAGTCTTTACCAACTGAGCTATGAGGGAACTTAGAAGTGGAGAATTCTAGAGAAAGAGAGAAGAGACCTGCCTGCACCACAACTGTGCCCACTGTAGAGATGAGGAGACTGAGGTCCACATGGAGACCATCAGAGACAGCACCTAGGCTGGAACCGGGTGTGCTTCTCCTGGGGCAAGGCCCCTCTCCAACCTGAGTCAGCCCATGTCAGGCCCCATTTGGGGGCTTATGAGACAGACTCCTGGCTCCCCCTTGCCCCTTGGAAAGAAGCCTGCGAGCCTGGCTGGCTGGTACTCCAGAGTGGCCCCTCCCTCCTAGGCACGTCACCCCTCTCCCATGGTAGGCTCAAGGGGCTTGGGTGCCTGGGAGATGTTTGGGCTGAGGAATTTCCTAGAGCAAACAGGGATCCCCATATTTGTCTCTGAGCATCCCTGACCCAGAGGGGCCTGGGCAGCAAAGGCAGCCATGGAGGTTGGTCAAAACCCATGGAGTCTCCCTGGGGCTGTGTGCTGGGACACCATGAGCCAGGCTCTGCCCCCGTTCTCCCAGGAGTCAGGACCAGTGAGGACTGTCAGGTAAGAAACCTCTCCGTGGAGACGTCTTCCAGCCGTCACCCATCATTCACACAGCTGGGTCCCTGTGCACTCTGAACCCCAGGAAGGACTTCAAGGAGACCTCTCAGGACAGTGACAGAAATCACCCAAGACTGGACACTGGATCGGGGCACACCTGGTCCCTCCCATGTGTGACTGACTGATTTCACCTAGAACTTCCATGAGTTTCACAACAAGGACCAAAGAACCTGGGTTTCTGGAGACTGAGTGGCCTCTCCTTCAAGTCCAGGTGACCCTCATGCCTTTCCCTCTAGCTGCTTCAGTCTTCAAGCAAATGGGCAAGACATCTTGAGCCCCATCAAGCCATTCCCCAGGGCACATCCTCTCATACCCCCTCCCTCATCTTCGTTTCCTCTCGGAGCTCCCTTCAAATGATCCTCCAGAGCCAGGGCCACCACTCTTCATTCTACCAGCTCTTTACCATCTTCCACTCCCCTCTGGTCCTCACCAGTGCTCAGTACTATGGCTCCTTGTCAACACCCCAAGATGCTGGCGGGTTGCGGAGAAGGACTTCTGCTTCTCACAGTGAGGCAGGCAAGGGGAGAGTACAACAGGGTCCCAGACTGGATGTAGCGATCAGAAAGTGAGGGCAGTGATGCCATGCCCCCTGCCTAGCTGGAGACTGAGATCAAGGCATGTGCCTAACCACTGCCTACCCCCTGCCAGAGATCCCCTTGGCTCAGCCTGGTGTGGGATCACTGGTCTGATCCCTGCACACTTGAGAGTGGAAACCACATCGTCAGCTCTGGAATGATTCCCTGAGCCTGGGAGGAGTCAGAAACAGGTGAGCATCCCATTAGGGAGAGACATGGGCAGGTAAGCATACCTGCAAGAGCTGATGGCCCAGCCCTGTCGGGCCAGCACTCCTGGGCGATGTCAGTCAGCCCAGAGAAGCCCCTCGGGACTGGTGCTGACACGCCCCCACCCCCTGTAGCCCAACCCCCACCCTCGTGAGATCCTGGGGAAAGAGGAGGAGAATCCTGAGTCAACCAAGACTAGGGGCTCTCAAAACAGAAATCAAGTCCTGAAAGAAAGGAAGACACTCTGGCCCCATCACATGTGAATTTATGAACTGAGACATGAACGGCCCCAACAGCATGGAGGCTCAGATCCTCAGGCAACCCCGCAGGTTTGGAAGAAAGCTCGAGGAGGGGACTTGGATTCCAGGAACCGTGGCTGTTCTGAAGGAAGGTTCCGTGGTGAGATGGCTGTCAGCAGCACGGGAGCGAATTCTCAGAGTGAAAATGAGAATGTCCTGTGTATGGGGGAGCCCCGAGAGTGACTCAGCTCTGATGTCGCACGGGATGTTCTGCTACAGCTAGAGTTGAAGACGCTCTTTCAGGAGTTGAGAAGAGCACAACCGAAAACCCTGTCACAAATTGGCACGGAGCTCATTGTCACAGCTCCGCAGAGGCAAACCCCGGTCCCAAAGAGGACAAAGCAGGACCACTGCCTGTGCTCACAATAAGGGATCCTTTCGGACGCCCTGCACACATCAGGCACTACGCTCAGCCCTGCAGACGCCATGATGAAGTCAGACGCGTCCCCGGCCCGGCTATCTAAACACACATCACAGTGCCCCACACCCCCCTTGTGAGACAGGAGTGGGTGTTCTGACTGCGTTGTTCTCGCTGTGCTGCTGGGACTTCATTCCTCATCCCCCAACCCCCACACAGGCTCTAAGGGAACCAGAGTGCACCTGCAGGCCCATAACTCTGGCTGTCTTTTGCAATAACAAACGCTGCTCATGGATAAAGAAGTCAGGAGGCTCGGGTGATCTGTGCAAAAGGACGGTGTGGCTGGGAGAGCAAAGCCCTGCAGACCAGCCTAGGGGGAGGTGGGCTTGGGTGGTTAGGACTGAAGAGAGAAAAAGGCTGAAGGAGAGGGAGTCCCAGGAGGCAGCTGCCTTCTGTAAGAAGCAGATTTCGAGGGTGAGTAATGGGAAGAGGTTTTCACTTATTTGCTGAGCATTAAGAATGTACTCCCAGACATGCGACTCAGTTTCCTCTGAAAAACAATGACATGAAAAAAAAAAAAAAAAAAGAGTTAGGGAGAGGAAAGAGAACGCATGCAGTATGTGCCCACATTTGGGTCCTGACCTGATTCTAATAAACTAGCTGTGAAAAGATACTCTTGAGACAACTGGGAAATCTGAGTACAGATTGGGTGGTAAGTGATTTTAAAGACTAACATTTCATTTTTTTTTTTAAGCTAAGATGGGTGGTGGTTGCATTAAAAGGTGTCCTCAAGACTTCTGGTTGCTAAGGGAGGGGAAGAGGGAGAAGGATGAACTGAGAGCTTAGGGTTAATAGATGCAAACTATTACATTTAGAATGGATAAACAAAGTCCTACCATATAGCATGGGCTTCCCAGGTGGCACAGTGGTAAAGAACCTGCCTGCCATTGCAGGAGACACAGGAGATTCGAGTTCAATGGCAGGTTCGGTCCCTGGGTTGGGAAGATACCCAGGAAGAGGGAATGGCAACCCACTCCAGTATTCTTTCCTGGAAAATTCAATGGACAGAGGAGCCTGGCAGGTTATAGTCCATGGACTTGCAAGAGTCAAACATGACTGAGCGCACGTGAGCATGTGTGCACATACACACACACACCCAAACTTTACAGCACAGAGAACTATATCCAACCTCCTAGGATAAACCATAATGGAAAATAATATTTTTAAAATGTATATATTAGTATGTGTATAACTGAGTTCACTTTGTGATACAACAGAAAAATAGCACGACATTGTAAATCAACTATTACTATATGGAAATTTTAACAAGTGTTCTCAACAGAAGTGACACGCCCTGATATGTTAGGCTGACATGTTGTGAGGTCAGTGGGGGTAATGAGGGAGGGAATCCATGCAAGAATTTTGGCAGAAGTTGGTCGTTGTGGTTGCTGGGTGGGGAGTCCCAGTAGAGCAAAGTGCATTCCTGCTGGGGCTGAGTTTCTGCTCCAGTGGTGAAAGAAGAAAGCAGGACTTGCCCACTGAATCCTTGAGGACCTCTGAGGCCTACCAGGGCCATGGTGGGTGGGTGCCCAGTGTGGTCCTTTAGGACTCTACTAGGATTCTTTGACACACTGCCCCAAACTGGAGATCAGAACGTCTTAGTCACATCCATATTCTAGTAATCCCCCAAAGTAAATAAGAATTGTCCTAGGTTCATGCTGGACCTTGGTCAACCTAAGCCATCGTCAACATTCCCATGTTTGACTTTGGCGTATTCAACTTTCCAAGACCCCCATCACCCTTGGCCACAGTCCGGACCGACACTCTCTACCCCTTTCACACAGGCAACCCAAAGAGATCTGTGTATGGGTTTGTGCTCAGTCATGTCTGACTCTTTGTGACCCCATGGACTGTAGCCCACCAGGCTCCTCTGGTCATGGAATTTTCCAGGCAAGAATACTGGAGTAGGTTGCCATTTTCTACTCCAGGGAATCTTCCCAACCCAAGGACTGAATCTGTATCTCTGTGTCTCCTGAAATGGCAGACAGACTCTTTACTACCACACCACCTTGGGAAGACTGCCAAAGAGATCTATTGGCTATTTGTTTTGTTTTGCTTTTTTCCTTTGATCAGATCTTTATTCGTGATTAATTGTCCAACACAAGAGCTACGGCCTGGAGCACCTGCTTGGCAACCCACAGCTGTTTGTGCATCTGCCTCTCTTGGTCTGTGTATCACCCTAGTTTTGCTGATCATAGGATTTTAACTGAGGTTAATCCTTATAGTTTATGATGGTGAATGGAAAATGGAAAAATGAAAGTGCTGATGCTAGTGCTAGGAAATGACCTTAATACAGGTGAGGGGAAGACGGAAATCATGAGATGTGGTGAAGCAACCAACTTTGGCCTCGGTCCGCTGTATTTGGATGTCAGCCTGCCACACATGCCACAATATGAAGGGCAAGAATACAGTCAAAGAGCATGTGCATAGTCATGGCCATAGAAGATTGCTTTTAGGCTGCAAGGTGCAATTAGAGGTTTGGTTGAATTTTCAGTTGGGGGTGGGGAATAGGACCCATTCCATACTCCCTGTCCTTTCCAGCTAGCCCTGAGTCTGTTGCTAGACTTAACATCCTCAGCGCTGTCTTTTAAGCACCACTGTGCTCAGCTTGGCACCCCACTCCAGTACTCTTGCCTGGAAAATCCCATGGACGGAGGAGCCTGGTAGGCTGCAGTCCATGAGATCACTAAGAGTCGGACATGACTTTCATGCATTGGAGAAGGCAATGGCAACCCACTCCAGTGTTCTTGCCTGGAGAGTCCCAGGGACAGGGGAGCCTGGTGGGCTGCCGGCTATGGGGTCGCACAGAGTCGGACACGACTGAAGCGACTTAGCAGCAGCAGCAGCAGTGCTCAGCTTCCACTAGTCTCCCCAAGTCTCTCACAGCCTACACACAGCCAGCAGCGAGGGCTTCCTGAAACCCAGACCTGTCCCTGCTCCTGCCCAGGTGGAGTCTCTGTGTCCCAGCTCTCCAGCCCAAGGACTCTTTTTGTTTCCATACAAATTTTAGCATAGTTTGTCCTAGTTCAGTAAAAAATGCTGCTGGTATTTTGATTGAGATTACGCTGACTCTCTAGACTGCCTTGTGTGAAATGGTTATTCTAACAATATTAATTCTTTGGATCTGTGAGCATGGTATATCTTTCCATTTGTTTGTGTCATCTTCAATATCTTTCATTAAGTTCTTATAGCTTTCCAAGTAAAGGTCTTTTATCTTCTTGGTCGATTTATTCCTAGGTGTTTTATTCTTTTTGATGCAGTTACAAATGGAGTTGTTTCCCTAATTTCTCTTTCTGATAGTTTGCTGTCCATGTATAGTGGCACAACAGATTTCTGTATATTAATTTTGTAACTTACAACTTCACTCCATTCATTTATTAATTCCGATAGCTTTTTTGTGGCATCTTTAAGATTTTCTGTGTATAATAATACATAATATCATCTGCAAACATTGACAGTTTAACTTTTTCCTTTCCAATTTGAATTCTTGTATTTCTTTTATGTGCCTTATTTTCTAGGACTTGCAATACTACATTGAATGAAAGTTGTAAGAGCGCGCATCCTTCTCTTGTTCCTGATCTTAGAGGAAGTTCTTTCAGCTTTCCACCGTTGTTTATGATGTTAGATGTAGGTTTATCTTATATGGGCTTTATTTTATTGAAGTATGGCCCCTCTATATCCACTGTGTTGAGAGTTTTTATCATAAGTAAATGTCAAAATTTGTCAAAAGCTTTCCCTGCATCTCTTGAGATGATCATATAGGTTTTATTCTTTATGATGACTCATTTGTAGATATTGAACCATCCTTGCATCTCTGGGGTAATTCCCCCTCCATTGTGGTGTATGATTTTTTAATGTATTGTTGAATTGGTTTGATAATGATTTGTGGAGATTTTTTTTTTTTTTTTGCCATTATGTTCATCAGTGATATTGGCCAGTCATTTTCTTTTAGTGGGGGGGGGTGGTCTTTGTCTGATATCATTCTATGCTGGCCTCATAGAATGAGTTTGGACATGTTCCTGCCTCTTCATTTGGCGGATAGCTTGAGAATGATAGATGTTAACTCTACTGTTGGAGAAGGCGATGGCACCCCACTCCAGTACTCTTGCCTGGAAAATCCCATGGACAGAGGAGCCTGGTAGGCTGCAGTCCGTGGGGTCGCAAAGAATCGGACATGACTGAGTGACTTCCCTTTCACTTTTCACTTTCGTACATTGGAGAAGGAAATGGCAACCCACTCCAGTGTTCTTGCCTGGAGAATTCCAGGGACGGGGAAGCCTGGTGGGCTGCCGTCTATGGGGTCTCACAGAGTCAGACACGACTGAAGTGACTTAGCAGCAACTCTACTGTAAATATTTGGTAGAATTCATGTGAAGCCATCATGTCCTGAATTTTTGATTGTTAGTAGTTTTCTTTTTCTTTCTTTTTTTTTTTTTAACTGATTCAATTTCACTACTGGTAATTGACCTCTTCATATTTTCAATTTCTTTCTGATTCATTCTTAGGAGATTGTACATTATTCGATATTTGCCCATTTCTTCTAGGCTGTCGATTTTATTGGCATATAGTTCTTTGTAGTATTCTCTAATAATCCTTTATATTTCTGGCATGTCAGTAATAACTTCTTTCTCATTTCTGGTTTATTTATTTGAGCCCTATTTCCTTTTCTATGTTTCCTGACTCTACTTCCTTTATTTCTATTCTGATCTTTATGATTTCTTTCCTTTGGGTTTTTTGTTCTTCCTCTAGTTGATTTAGGTGTAAGTTTAGGCTACTTATTTGATAATTTTCTTGTTTCCTGAGGTCAGCTTTTTTTTTTTTGCTATAAACTTCTATCATAAAACTGCTTTTGATGTGTCCTGTAGTTTTTCAATCATTGTGTATCAATTTTCTTTTGTCTCCATGTATTTCATTTCCTCTTTGGTTTATTCAGTGACCCATTGGTTTAGCCTCCATGTATTTGTGTTTTTTGCAGCTTTTTCTTGTAGTTAATGTCTAGTCTCATAGCATTGTGGTTGGAAAAGATGCTTGATGTGATTACAATCTTCTTAAATTTACTGAGACTTATTTTGTGGCCTACCATGTGATCTATCCTGGAGAATGTTTTATGTGCCTTTGAAAAGAGTGTTTTTTTCTGCTGCTCTAGGAGAGAATGTTTTATATGTATCTTTTAAGTCCATCCTTTCTAAGGTAAAACCAGTGCTTCCTTACTGACTTTCTGTCTGCATGATCTATCCTTGATGTAAGTGGGGTGTTATTCCTTACTATTATTGTGCTACTACCAATATCTCCTTTTGTGTCGTTAACAGTTGCTTTATGTATTTAAATGCTTCTATGTTCATTGCATGTACATTTACAAGCATTGTATCTTCTTGAATCTATCCCTTTATTATTTTGCAGTGTCCTTCTTTGTCTCTTATTATAGTCTTTGTTTTAAAGTATATATTTCTGATGTAAGTATTGCTACCTGGCTTTTCTCTTTGTTTCCATTTTCCATTCCCTCACTTTCAGTCTGTGTGTGTCTTTGGATCTAAAGTGTGTCTTCTGTAGGCAGTATATAGACCTTACTTTTAAAATCTACTCAGCCACTCTGTGTCTTTTGATGGGAGTATTTAGTCCATTTACATTTAAAGTAATTATTAGGAAATTGCCTGGCCATCCAGTGGTTAGAAGTCCATGCTTTGACTACCAAGGGTATGGTTCAATTGCTAGTTGGGGAACTAAGATCTTGCAGGCCATGCAGCATGGCCAAAAATTAAAATTAAGAAAACAAAGTAATTATTCATAGGTGTGTTGCCGTTTTGTTGTTTTTGAGTTTTTGTAGTTCTTTTTTGTTCCATTCTTATTTTGCTCTTTTCCATTGTGATTTGATGACTATCTTTAGTGTTATGTTTGGATTCCTTTGTCTTTTTCACATGTGTATCTAGTATATATTTTGGTTTGTGGTTACCTTGAGGAATATATATAGCANTTCTTCTAGGCTGTCGATTTTATTGGCATATAGTTCTTTGTAGTATTCTCTAATAATCCTTTATATTTCTGGCATGTCAGTAATAACTTCTTTCTCATTTCTGGTTTATTTATTTGAGCCCTATTTCCTTTTCTATGTTTCCTGACTCTACTTCCTTTATTTCTATTCTGATCTTTATGATTTCTTTCCTTTGGGTTTTTTGTTCTTCCTCTAGTTGATTTAGGTGTAAGTTTAGGCTACTTATTTGATAATTTTCTTGTTTCCTGAGGTCAGCTTTTTTTTTTTTGCTATAAACTTCTATCATAAAACTGCTTTTGATGTGTCCTGTAGTTTTTCAATCATTGTGTATCAATTTTCTTTTGTCTCCATGTATTTCATTTCCTCTTTGGTTTATTCAGTGACCCATTGGTTTAGCCTCCATGTATTTGTGTTTTTTGCAGCTTTTTCTTGTAGTTAATGTCTAGTCTCATAGCATTGTGGTTGGAAAAGATGCTTGATGTGATTACAATCTTCTTAAATTTACTGAGACTTATTTTGTGGCCTACCATGTGATCTATCCTGGAGAATGTTTTATGTGCCTTTGAAAAGAGTGTTTTTTTCTGCTGCTCTAGGAGAGAATGTTTTATATGTATCTTTTAAGTCCATCCTTTCTAAGGTAAAACCAGTGCTTCCTTACTGACTTTCTGTCTGCATGATCTATCCTTGATGTAAGTGGGGTGTTATTCCTTACTATTATTGTGCTACTACCAATATCTCCTTTTGTGTCGTTAACAGTTGCTTTATGTATTTAAATGCTTCTATGTTCATTGCATGTACATTTACAAGCATTGTATCTTCTTGAATCTATCCCTTTATTATTTTGCAGTGTCCTTCTTTGTCTCTTATTATAGTCTTTGTTTTAAAGTATATATTTCTGATGTAAGTATTGCTACCTGGCTTTTCTCTTTGTTTCCATTTTCCATTCCCTCACTTTCAGTCTGTGTGTGTCTTTGGATCTAAAGTGTGTCTTCTGTAGGCAGTATATAGACCTTACTTTTAAAATCTACTCAGCCACTCTGTGTCTTTTGATGGGAGTATTTAGTCCATTTACATTTAAAGTAATTATTAGGAAATTGCCTGGCCATCCAGTGGTTAGAAGTCCATGCTTTGACTACCAAGGGTATGGTTCAATTGCTAGTTGGGGAACTAAGATCTTGCAGGCCATGCAGCATGGCCAAAAATTAAAATTAAGAAAACAAAGTAATTATTCATAGGTGTGTTGCCGTTTTGTTGTTTTTGAGTTTTTGTAGTTCTTTTTTGTTCCATTCTTATTTTGCTCTTTTCCATTGTGATTTGATGACTATCTTTAGTGTTATGTTTGGATTCCTTTGTCTTTTTCACATGTGTATCTAGTATATATTTTGGTTTGTGGTTACCTTGAGGAATATATATAGCAACACACATACACACACACACACACACACACACACACACACACACACACACATATATATACTGTGGTGTTGTTCAGTCACTCAGTCATGCACGACTCTTTGCAACCCCCATGGACTGCAGTATTCCAAGCTTCCCTGTCCTTCACCATCTCCCGGAGTTTACTCAAACTCATGTTCATTGAGTCGGTGATGCCATCCAACCATCTCATCCTCTGTTACCCCCTTCTCCTCCTACCCTCAATCTTTCCCAGCATCAGGGTCTTTTCCAATGAGCTAGCTCTTCACATCAGGTGGCAAAAATAATGGAGTTTCAGCTTCAGCATCAATCCTTCCAATGAATATTCAGGACTGATTTCCTTCAGGATTGACTGATTTGATCTCCTTGCTGCCCAAGGAACTCTTAAGAGTCTTCTCCAGCACCACAGTTGGAAGACATCAATTCTTCAGTGCTCAGCCATTTTTATGGTCTAGCTCTCACATCTGTACATGACTACTGGAAAAACCATAGCTTTGACTATATGGACCTTTGTAGGCAAAGTGGTGTCTCTGCTTTTTAATACACTGTCTAGGTTTGTCATTGGTTTTCTTCCAAGGAGCAAATATCTTTTAATTTCAATATAAATATATATATATGATTATTTTAAGTTGATAGTCTCTTAAGTTCAAATGATTCTAACAACCTTAAATTTTTACACCCCCCACCACATTTAATATTATCATATTTTACATCTTTTTGGTTTATGCATCCTTTAGTTACCTATCATGTGGTTATAGACGATTTCGTTACTTTTGTTTTTTAACATTCCTACTAGCTTTTTAAGTGATTGCTCTACTACTTTTACTGTATGTTTTTCCTTACCAATCTGATTTTTCCTTTAATAATTTTCATATTTCTAGTTGTGGTCTTTTCTTTTCCACTTAGAGAAATCCCTTTAACATTTTTTGTAAAGCCTATATAGTGGTGGTGAACTCTTGGCTTTTGCTTGTCTGCAAAACTCTTTATCTCTCTCCAAAAAACCCAAACTCTTTATCTGTCCTTCAAATCAGAATTATAACCTTGCTAGGTAGAGTATTTGGGGTTGTAGGCTTTTTTTGTCTCATCATGTTAAATATATCATGCCTCTCCTTTCTGCTGAAAAGTCAGCTGATGATCTTATGGACTTTCCTTTGTATTTAATGTGCTATTTTTCCCTTACTGCTTTAAAGATTCTCTCTTTAACTTTAATTTTTGTCATTTTAACTACAGTGTGTCTTGGTGTGAATCTCTTTGGGTTCATCTTATTTGGGACTTTTTGCTTCCTGGACCAGGATGTCTATTTCCTTTCCCAGGTCAGGGAAGTTTTTAGCTATTATATCTTATAATGGCAACCCACTCCGGCAATCTTGCCTGGAGAATTCCATGGACAGAGGAGCCTGCAAAGAGTCAGGCATGACTGAGCAACTATCACTCATCTTATAATAAGTTCTCTGCCCCTGTCCCTTCTTCTTTCCTTCTGGGACCGCTATAATGTGAATATTAGTAGTGTGCTCAGTGGTGTCCTAGAGGCCTCTTGAACTTGTCCTCTTTTTCAAAAATTCTTTTTTCTGTTCAGCTTGGTTGATTTCCACTACTCTGTCTTCCCGTTCACTGATCCATTCCAATGTACCATCTAGTTTATTGTTGATTCCTTCTAGTGTTTTTTTGTTGTTGTTGTTTTCAGTTTTTGTGTTCAACTCTGATTCTTAATCATTAAACTTCTCATTATGTTCATCTATTCTTCCCCTGAGTTCACTGAGTGCTAGTATTATCATTACCTTTAATTATTGGGTAGATTGCTTGTCTTCACTCTTCTTAGTTCTTCTTCTGGGGTTTTATCTTGTTCTTTTATTTGGAACATATTCCTCTGTCACCTAATGTTGCCTAATTCTCTATTTTTATTTTTACATATCAGGTAGGTTGGTTATGTTTCCCAGTCTTGGAGAAGCGACCTTATGTAGGAGGTGCTCTTTGAGGCCCAGCAGCACACTCCCCTCTGGTCAGCAGAGCTATATGCACTAGAGGTGTCCTCTATGTGGACTGTTGCGGGCCCCTCTGTTGTGGCAGGACTGACTACAATGAGCCTGCTGGCAGGTGGGACTGGCTCCAAGCCCAGTTGGCTCCCAGGCCTTACCTAGTGTGGAGGCTGCCTGTCGCTGGTGGGTTGCTGGGTTGAGCCCTGGTGTGGCTGCTTGTGGGATCTGGAGTAGGTCTTGGGGCAGCTGGCCTGCTCGTGGGTGGAGCCAGGTCCTGGGGCAGCTGGCTAAGGGGCTGGGGGCGGGGACCGTCCCACTGGTGGGTGAGGCTAGATCTCCATGAGGCTGGCTGGCTGGGCAGGGGACGTCCCAGGACTGGTACCAGCTGACTGATGGGCGGGTAAGCCACCAGCGGTAATAGGCTTAAGGAAAGACCTCAAAATGGTCCTTTGCACTAACATCCTCATAATAGATTGAGCTCCAGAAATGGCTGCTACCAGCATCTATATTGCTAAGGGGAGTGAGTCCCAGTCCTAGTTGCCTTCTGCTTCTCCAAAATCAACAAGTGAGCGTGATCCAGACTCCTTTCAAACTACTGCCTCTGCTGGGTCTCAGAGTGTGTGGGATTTTGTATGTACTCTTTAAGAGCAGAATCTGTTTCCTATAGTCTCCCAGCTCTCCCATACCGAATCCCTGCTAGCCAAAAAGTCAGAAATTCTGGGGCCTCATCTTCCCAATTCAGGACCCCAGGGCTGGGGAGCCTGATATGTGACTTGAATGCCTCACTCCTTGAGGAGAACCTCTGCAATTGTAATTACCTCCTGTTTGTGGTTCACCTAGCTGGGGATATGAGTCTTGACTTTACCATGTCTCTGCCCCCCCTACTCATCTCGTTGTGGTTCCTTCTTTATATCTCTAGTTGTGGAAAATCTTCATCATTCTCACTGATACTTGCTCTGGAAGTAGTGATCAGTTTGGTGTGCCCGTGGGAGGAGATGAGCTCAAGGTCTTCCTTCTCCACCATCTTGGCCACTCCCTCCATAATGATACATATATTTTTTGCTTTTTTATTTTTGGCCACACCACCACACAGCATGCTAGATCTTAGTTCCCTGAGCAGGGATGGAACCTGGGCCCCCTGCAGTGGAGATGCAGAATCCTAACCACCGAACAACCAGGGAATGCTCAACAATTGTAATTTTTAAACCACTACGTATTCTACCAAGTGGATATACCAGCATTTATTTAACCTTTCTCCAGTTGTAAATCATTTGGGCAATTTTCCTTCTTTGGGATTATTGTTTAGTCCTTGTCCGATATCCATCTTAAATATAGCAGTGTGTACATGTCCATCCCAAGGGCATTAATATTTTTATGGCCTTTGATATATATTTTTAGATATCCCTTTCTGGGGAAGGGTGAGTAGGCTTGTATCAGTCCAAGCTGTCTGGATCAAAGGTTCTCAAACTGTGGTCCAGACACCTCTGGGGGAGAGCGATCCCAGGAAACTTCCAGAGAACTCACAAAATCAATATCATTTTTATAATATTACTAAGATGTTATTAGCTTTTTCAATACACTTTCTCTCATGAGTGTACAGTAGAGTTTTCCAGAGACAACAAGATATGTTTTATCGTAACAGATTAAACACAGAGCAGAAAGGAAAAGTCAATCATCTTAAGTCAGATATTAGACAGATTTAGGAACCTGTAAAAATAATGCCTCTCCTCACTAATATTTTTGTTTTGGAAAATAAAATTGTTTTTCATAAAAATGTTATGTAAACATTAAAATTTTTATTTTAACTTCTAATATAAATACTGATGGATACGGTCTACATAAATGAAAGCTTTGGAAGGTCCTGAGTAGCTTTTTAATAATGTAAAGTGTTCCTACGGTCATAGTTTGAGAACCACTGGCCTGGACACAGTGTGGCAGAGTTCAGGGACAGCTGAGTGGGACGCATTTCAACCACCTCCTCCTAGCCTATCTCCCTGACAAGGCACCTGGAACAACATGCAAATAAATGCTACATTAAAAGAAAATCTCACCTTCACAACTTTTACTGCTTCTCCCCTTGCCTTTTCACTTTACCCTGCTTTTTGCTTTTTTCTCCTTTCCTCTTGCCTGGATGCATGCTAAGTCGCTTCAGTCGCATCTGAATCTTTGCTATTCCGTGGACTGTAGCCCGCCAGGCTCTTCTGTCCATGGGATTCTCCAGGCAAGAATACTGGAGTGGTTGCCATGTCTTCCTCCCGGGGATCTTCCTGACCCCGGGGACCGAACCACGTCTCCTGCAACGGCAGACAGGTTCTTTACCCTTGGCGCCACCTGGGAAGCCCTCTCCTTCCCCCTTGCTGCTAAGTCACTTCAGTTGTGTCCAGCTCTGTGCGACCCCATAGACGGCAGCCCACCAGGCTTCGCCATCCCTGAGATTCTCCAGGCAAGAACACTGGAGTGAGTTACCATTTCCTTCTCCAGTGCATGAAAGGGAAAAGTGAAGTCGCTCAGTCATGACTGACTCTGCGCGACCCCATGGACTGCAGCCCACCAGCCTCCTCCGCCCATGGGCTTTTCCAGGCAAGAGCACTGGAGTGGGCTGCCACTGTCTTCTCTGCCTTCTCCCTTACGCCGACTCAATTCCCATAACTAAAAGTTGCACATCTAATGACAGCAACGCTTCTTCATATGAACTGAAATTTTTTCTGACATCTAAAGATTTAGTGACATTTGAAATGGGCTTCTCATTATTACTTACCCCATTCAAAAGAAGTAACGTGTATGTTTTTAAAACACCTCTTCACAAGTAGTCAAAGAACTGAAACCGAAAATGAGATTTTTTTTCCCTATCAAATTGGCAGAGATTTATTAAATGGCAGTTCTTAGCGCTGGCAGAAGTCTGGGGAGAAGGACATTTTCATGCAGTTTCTAAAACGCAAAGTGGCCATAGCGATCAAGAGGCCTAAAAATAGCCTACGTTTTGACCCAGAATATAATGTTTATCAGGTCAGCTTTGTGCCACTTGCAATTTGGAATTGAGAACTAAGAGTAAGAAGGTATTTCTTCCCCTTTTATTCAACCCAGAGAAGATTAAATTGGGGAGGGAGGGGGTTACCATACTTTAGGCAGAAACAACATGAAAGTGAAAGTGTTAGTCACTCAGTCGCGGCCGACTCTTTGCAATTCCATGGACTGTAGCCCGCCAGGCTCCTCTGTCCCTGATATTCTCCAGGCCAGAATACTGGAGTGGGTAGCCATCTCCTTCTCCAGGGGATCTTCTCCACCCAGGGATCGAGCCCGGGTCTCCTGCATTGCAGGCAGATTCTTTACCATCTGAGCCATCAGGGAAGCCCAGAAACAACATGGCCAAAGGCAAATTCTCCGGAGGGCAGGGTCTGCAGAGAGCAGGAAGCCCGAGGGAGGCACCACTCGGGTGCCAGCTGCTGGCAAATCTGGCAATCACTTTGAACACGTATCTGAACACTCTCCTGTTACTCCTAAACCATTAGTAACGTGATTAAAAGCTACAGCTGGGCTTAGGTATGAGATCCAGGAGTCAGCTGGAATCTCACCCCGCTTCAAGCTCTTGATGAGATTGGCTCACCTGGGCCTCAAGGAGCTGAGGAAGGACAAAGCTCCCCGACTCTGTCCCTGGGATGTCCTGTTCATGGATGGAGGATAGCTAAAATGCTCCCAAGTTCGCTGGGAGCACCCAGGGCAGGGCTGACTGGCGTCTCTGGCCACCTTGCTGTCAGCCTCTTCCTAGAGCTCCAACAAGCCTGCCCAGCCTCTCTTTGGCAGGCCCCTCTCACAGCCCTCTCAATCTCTCTCTCTCTCCACCCCTGCCTCCCACAGCACTTGAAGCCTCTGTGTTGTGGCTCAAGTTCCTGCTACACCCTTAAGTCCTACCTTCTGCCCCAACAGTTGTCAAGATGGTTCCTTGGCCAAGAGGACTTCTTGTGTCAGCTGTTACAGTGCCTTCTTTATCCTGTTTCAACTGGGCTTTGGAGAACTAGGGCAATGCCTGGGCCCACTCTTGCAGTGCAGTG
Organism: Neotragus moschatus; assembly: GCA_006410615.1. NCBI lineage: Eukaryota > Metazoa > Chordata > Mammalia > Artiodactyla > Bovidae > Neotragus > Neotragus moschatus. Next base: position 267,763 of record SJYA01000300.1, on the reverse strand, counting down.
GCTCAGGGAGGATGCTCACCCCAGGGAAGCTAGCTCTGAGGTGGCCAGAGGTGAAGAAGGAGAGATGCTGGCTCGGGTGACCAACAGCAACCAGGAAGGTTTTGTGGGACCTGGAGCCTTCCTCAGGCCTCCTAGGGTCGGCTAGATCATGGCTCCCGCAGTGATGTCCACGTCCTAATTCCCAGAACTTGTGAATGTTAGGGGGACAGGGCAAGGGGAATTAAGGTTACTGATGAACTGAGGGCTTCCCGGGTGGCTCAGTGGTAAAAAAAAACAAAAACAAACCCTGCCTGCCAATGCAGGAGACTCGAGACACAGGTTCAATCCCTGGGCTGGAAAGATCCCCTGGAGTAGGAAATGACAACCCACTCCAATATTCTTGCCTGGAAAATTTCACGGACATCCATCTGTGTACAGCTACAGCTGTATGAAGAGAAGGAGCAACACCATTTAAAAAGAATCCCCATTCCAGCCGTAGATTTAACTGATCTCTGAGGTTCAGTATAATTTTTCAAATAAAGGAATTATATTATTTCTTCTGCATAAAAAAAAAAAAATTTCACAGACAAAGGAGCCTGGCGGGCTGCTGTAGTCCATGGGGCACCAAGAGTCGGACACAACGGAGGGCAAGTGCATGCATGGGATTAAGGCTGCTGACCAATGGCCCCCAAAACTGGGAGATTATCCTAGATTTTCCAGGTGGGCGCAATTTTACAAGAGTTCATAAAAGTAGAAGGAAAAGACAGGAGAGAAAGCCAGGGGTGGGGGCAGTGATAGGAGATGGGCCCAGCTCACGGTTGTTGGCTTTGACAATGAAGGGGCGGGCCAAGGAGCCCAGGCCTTGGGCAGAGTAGCCTTGAGAAGTTGGAAAAGTCAAGTAAAGAGGCTGACCCTGGAGCCTCCAAAAGGAATGCAGCCCTGCCGATCTCTTGCGTTCAGCCCAGTGAGACCTGTGTTGGACTTCTAGCCTACAAAACTGCAAGATAATCAGTGTGTGTTGTTAGGAATTCCCTGGTGGTCCAGTGGCAAGGACTGAGTGCTCTCACTGCTGGGCCCCCAGTTCGATCCCTGATCAGGGAACTAAGATTCCACAAGCCAGGTGATGTGGCAAAAAAAAAAAAGTGTGCTGCTTTAAAGCACTCAGTACATGGTCATCTGTTACAGCTGTCACAGGAAGCTAACATAGCTTCCAGACAGTACAGGGACAAGAGAACCTGTGCACAGCCTGGGTCCCTGGGGTTGTAATAAGGCATTAAGGGGAAGGATTAGCCAGGAAAACCTAGAGGCTGGAAACCTCTGGGACACATATACTCAGAATAGACCTCATCAAAGACCACAAGCCTGGAAAGTGTGAATCTGTGCATAACCAGAAAGAGCAGGCTGGCAGTCCCCCAGGTCTCCTGGAACCACTTGCAGCTGCTCAGTCACTCAGTTGTGTCCAACTCTTTGCGACCCCATGGACTGCAGCATTCTAGGCTTCCCTGTCCTTCACCATCTCCTGGAGTTTGCTCAAACTCATGTCTGTTGAGTCAGTGATGCCATCCAGCCATCTCTCATCCTCTGTCATCCCCTTCTCCTCTTGCTCTCAACCTTTCCCAGTCTCAGGGTCTTTTCCAATGAGTTGGCTCTTCGCATCAGGTGGCCAAAGTACTGGAGCTTCAGCTTCAACATCAGTCCTTCCAATGAATTTTCAGGGTTGATTTCATTTAGCACTGACTGGTTTGATCACTTAGTACATGGTCTTTTGTTACAGCAGCCACAGGAAACTAACAGCTTCCAGACATTATCCAGACAATTTACTATTGGCAATAGTCTGCACAGCCTGAGTCCCTGGGATTGTAATAGGGCATAAAGAGGCAGGGTTAGCCAGGAATCGGGGAGGCTGGAAACATCCAGGATACAGATACTCAGAACAGACCTCATCAAAGACGATGAGCCTGGAAAGTGTGAATCTGCACACAACCAGGAAGGACAGGTTGGCAGTCCCCCAGGTCTCCTGGAACCACTTCCCCCCGGGGAATTCCCAGCACAGCCCCTTGGTCTTGGAGGCTATTGGGTGGGTTGGACATGACTTAGCGACTGAAAAACAAGAACAGGGAGTACACTCACATTAGCCAAGCTCGTTCTTAGAACCACAGCTCCTGAGGCAGCAGGCCACCAGCTTCAGATTATCTGGACTCTATCTCTCTTGAACCACGATACCCCGGAAGCCAAATCATAACCAGAAGGCTTCTAAGCAAATTCTGTGAGTCAAATGTTTCACAGCCCCTGCTACACAGCCCCACAGTCGCATGCACAGTAGCTGCCCCTCGCGCCAGCTACTGTGGGCTGTGTGTGCCCTCGGGCCGGGTCCCCTCAACCCCACCCCCTGACAGTGTTCCTGGCACTGCCAAGGCCTCAGCCTTCAGCCTTAACAGTTCTTTTTCAGTGCTTATGCAGTGACAACCCAAGCCCTTGCTCTGGCTCAGGAGCCCTTCGGACCTGGCTTAACTCTCTCACAGTCCATTATCTATTGGTTTTACAACTTAGCTTTCACGGGAATTCCCTGGTGGTCCAGTAATTAGGACTTCATGCTTTTACTGCCAAGTGAAAGTGTTAGTCGCTCAGTCTCGTCTGACTCTTTGTGACCCCATGGGTTGTAGCCCACCAGGCTCCTCCGTCCGTGAGATTCTCCAGGCAAGAACACTGGAGTGGGTTGCCATTCCCTTTTCTAGGGGATCTTCCTGGCTCAGGGATCAAACCTGAGTCTCCAGCATTGCAGGCAGATTCTTCACCATCTGAGTCACCAGCAAAGCCCACTGCCAAGGGCCTGGGTTTGATCCCTGGTTGGAGAATTAAGATCCCCTAAGCCACGAGAGGCAGCGTACCCCTGGGTATGAGGAGCTAGGCGACTGCAGTCTGCTGGGATGGAGATAAGAACCCAAAGCCTGCCTCCCAGATGGATACCCAGAGCCATCTTAGGGTCCTGGATAGCAACAGGAGCACCCCTAGCTCCAAGGATTTTTTTTGTCAATTAAATTGACGTAAATTAAAGAAACAAAAGGAGAAGGCAATGGCACCCTATTCCAGTACTCTTGCCTAGAAAATCCCATGGACAGAGGACCCTGGTAGGCTGCAGTCCATGGGGTCGCGAAGAGTCAGACATGACTGAACGACTTCACTTTCTCTTTTCACCTTCATACATTGGAGAAGGAAATGGCAACCCACTCCAGTGTTCTTGCCTGGAGAATCCCAGGGACGGGGGAGCCTGGTGGGCTGCCGTCTATGGGGTCACGCAGAGTTGAGCACAACTGAAGTGACTTAGCAGCTTAGCAAAGAAACAAAACTTAGCTTTTAGGTAACGGTTTTCTCTTCTTTCCACACCATTGGCAGAAACTTCCTGATAGTTTCTATGCACAGACAACATCTTTCAACCTATTTGTTCTTGAGAAAAAAAAAAAAAATCCTTGGAGATAGGGGTGCTTCTGTGGCTAGCCTGGACCCTAAGAGTCAGACAGAATTAGTAGTATCACTACTCATGGGCCTGTTAAATGTCAGGTCAGTGGAAATTTTCTTACAGCTATAAAGCAAAACTGAATACAAAGCAAGCTTCAATCGTGTCTGACTCTGCGACTCTGTGGACTGTAGCCCATCAGGTTTCTCTGTCCGTGTGAATTCTCCAGGCAAGAATACTGGAGTGGGTTGCCATGTCCTCTTCCAGGGGATCTTCCAGAGATCAAACCCATGTCTCTTAGGTCTCCTGCATTGGCAGGTGGGTTTTTTTTTTAAACACTAGTGCCACCTGGGAAGCCCATGGGAATGATAATGATCTAAAGTATTTAGACCATCAAATTGTGAGGATTAAATGAGTTAATCCATACAAAGCACTTAGATTCCTGTCTGGCCCATTGTAAGTGCTTAACGTTGACTATTATTATAATCATTGCTTTAATAAATACTTTTTGAAGACTTTATGTTTTTTAAGCATCCAATTTAGTTTGTGATGAGAATTCAAAGACAGCAAATGTGATATGCATACCATTACACTCTTACAAAAAATCACAACAGAGACATCATTAATCAATTACTGCCCTCTTCTCCCTAAATTAGGAATCTTTCTTAGCACAGACCTCTGTGCAGTCCACATCAAACAATTGGTATAGGCAGGTGAAGAGAAATTTATGGGCCATCCCCTGATGCAACTGCAAATTAGTGACGATTTCATTTTTTGAAATTCCTCCACTATTCTTGGGCTTCCCAGGTGGCGCTAGTGTTAAAGAACCCACCTGCCAATGCAGGAGATGGAAGAGACTCGGGTTCAGTCGCTGGTTTAATCCCTGGATTGGGAAGATCCCCTGGAGGAGGGCATGGCAACCCACTTTAGTACTCTTGCCTGGAGAAGCCCATGGACAGAGGAGCTCGGCAGGCTACAGTCCATAGGGTAGCAAAGAGTCAAAACAACAGCATGCAGGCACATGCACCACACTCTCATCCATTCACCATGTGACAGTAATTTCCTATTGCCTCTGTCCCCATGAGCTGGCATCCCGACTCATTCATCTTCTTGTGCAATAATAATCTCCACGTGCTTTGAGAGGCAAAGACAAGACTAGCTCACAGTCCCCTGTTGAAATTATATAAAACAATTCAAACCACACAGCACTGCAAGTTGATTACTTGTTATTTCTTTGGGCATCACCTGGTAAAACGATCTTAACATTCTACTTTCTATGTTTCCCTGATGTGATGACAGGTCTCAGTTCTTGGTCATGAGCACGTGTGACAATGGACATACAGACTCCTGTTCTCCCCAGAAAACTGCAAAATCCCCAAACCTAAACACAGGCTCTTTCTCACTGTACTTTCTCTTGGGTTTGTTCAAGACAGTCCTATCTAAATTTAGTACCACATTAGTAGTATCACTACTCATGGGCCTGTTTAATGTCAGATCAGTGGAAATTTTCTTACAGCTATAAAGCAAAACTGAATACAAAGCAAGCATAAGACAATGATTACACATCCCCTTGGTAGGCCACATGTCTATAAAGGAGGTGAATATAGTAAAATGCAGCCAGAAAAACATTATGCCAGTGTCTTTAAGCCAGAAGATCTCTAATTCTCCTTACGAGGGAGTCCCAGTGTCTAGGCTGGTGGGAGATCATGTTCTAGCATTCGTCTGAAAGCTGGGTTTTATACCAATTTTTATTTTTTAAAAGATCAAACTTGCAGAAAAGTTGAAAGACAAATAACTACCTGTTTACCCTTTAACAATTATATACATATAATATGTATCTATCTGTGTGTGTATATATATATATATATACACACACACACAGATAGATAGATACATATAGATATATATATACACACACACACACACACACATATATACATATGGGCTTCCCTGGTGGCTCAGACGGTAAAGAATCTGCCTGCAATGCAGGAGACCTGGGTAAAATCACCGGGTTGGAAGATCCTCTGGAGAAGGGAATGGCTACCCCATTACAGTATTCTTGCCTGGAGAATTCCATGGACAGTGGAGCCTGGCAGGCTACAGTCCATGAGGCCACAAAAAGCTGGAGCAACTGAGAAACTCATACACACACACACACGCGCACACACACACACATATATACACACATAAACATATATTTGTACATATATAAAACTTTTTGCTGAACCGCTTGAAAGTAAGTTGCAAACATAAGGTCATTTTTACCCCTAAATATTTCACCTGCACCTACTAAAAGAGGATATTCTCTTATATAACCATGATACCATCATCACAGTTAAGAAATTTAACATGGACATAATAATTTTCTCTAGTCCACATTTCTTATTCAAATTTTCCCAATCATTTCCAAAATGTTTTTATATCTAGTTTTAAAAAATTATTATCCTAACATCCATTCAAGTTTCTCACATTGCATTTGACTGTCTATCTAAAGCTGTCCCTTGACCTTTCTTGTCTTTCATGACACTGACCTTTTTTTAGAGCCTTTCGGACTATTCCCCAATTGTCCTAATTGCTTCCTTAGTATGTAATTCAGATTAACTATTTTTGGCAAGACTGTCTCTCCACTGTAATCAACAGAAAATCTGTGAAGTGATACTCTGTCCTCTGCAACTACCCTGTACTCCACAGCCCTTTACCCAATGACTTTAGCATCTATTGATGAGACTGGATCAGTTATTACAGAGGTCTTGGCAAAATGGTGATTAGCTAATTCTACCATTATTTATTAGCCAGCATTTTTCTGTGAAGACAAGCTGAAATATAGATCTATCTGTGATAAATCACATTTAAAACAGCAGGGAATCTTCCACTGGAAGCACAATGGTGAATTCAACATACCGTTTCCTCAACACAACTCCACTTCCATTTTCTCACCCTCACCCTTCTTTCTCTCCCACTCCTCTACTCACTGAAGACCTGTTCCCAGCACTGTGTTAAGTGTTTTAGGTACACTGATCATTTAATTACTCCCAAGGAATTTCGAAGGTAGATGGTATTAGTTTCATTTTGCACATGAGGAAACTGAAACACAAAGAAGCAATTTACCCAAGGTAAGTGATAGGCCTGGGCTTTGAACATAACGCATTGACTGAAACAGCTATGTTCCTGCCCATTCTCACTCCTAAACCATTGCTATCCTTTTTTTATATACATACATGACAATCACAGCAATGGTGATCCTTGATTTTTGTTGATTCCTAGGGCACTCATCTCCCTTTCCCCTGATTGTTAGCAATGTGCAGTAAAAAGGCCAGAGCAATTGTACCAAAATAATGACCACGGGATTATAGGTCATTTTTATTTTCCTCTTTGTGCTTAGTTGTATTTCCCAAATTTTCTATAATGAACATCTTTGATGAGTTGGGCAAATTTCTAGCTGTCAAATTCATAAAAGTGCTTCCTGGGGGTCATCTGTCCCTTATACAGCCAGGTTCATGGGGTGGACACATGGGTGCACACATGGGCATATGTGCTAGTAAGTGGTCATTGAACCCACTGACTCATTCTACACCAAACCAGCTGGTGGAAAGAATCCAGTTCAACTAAGGGTACACTTTCCCAGAGTCCTAATCACAGTCTGGCTTTGTGCAAGGCTGCGGGCAGCTATCAAAGACAGAGAAGACTGAGTCTTGGACCTCAAATTGCCTACAAAGTAACAGCAAGACAAGGAAACACACAAGAAACCATTTTTGAGAAGGACAAGATAAGAAAAGTTTGGCGGCAGAATAAGAGCAGTGATCAGCCACCAAGGTCGGATGCAGGAGAGGTAACTTAGGTTTCAAGAAATTTCTAGAAGAGAAGTCAGAATCATAGACCAGAAAGTCATTGCTCTTTATAAGATTCTGCTGCTGCTGCTACTAAGTCGCTTCAGTCGTGTCCGACTCTGTGCGACCCCATAGACAGCAGCCCACCAGGCTTCTCCGTCCCTGGGATTTTCCAGGCAAGAACACTGGAGTGGGTTGCCACGTCCTTCTCCAAGGCATGAAAGCGAAGAGTGAAAGTGAAGTCGCTCAGTCATGTCCGACTAGACCTACGTAACTTTCTCATGTTTTTTATTTTTGTTGTTCCATATCTGTTTCTTTATAGTCTTCAGTGAGGGAGTGGGGAGAGGGATGCTTTTAAAAAGGCAAAAAGAATTAGTAGGAGATTGAATCACAATACAAAAACATGTACAATTCTGAACAACAAGAAGCCATCATAACACAGCTCTTAATATGTAAAGACTTGAAAGTCTTTCCTCTATCCTCACATGATAAAAAACTGAACAAACTGAAAATCAATGACTTTTCTTAGATTCATTGGAGAACTGAGATCACAGGATAAACTACCAAGCTGAAATTTGAAGATACCAGGGATAGAAGAGACTCACAACTTACCAGGAGCAGAAGCTGCCACAGGAACCAGCAACTGGCAGGAACACAAATGATTTGATGAATTCCTGGAGGCTGAGTGTGGACCAGCTTGAGAGTTAAAAACTGTTGGGGTTCCAGTCTTAAGGAGGCCCCACACTTTCCTGGGCTTTATCTCTAGGATCCCCACCAGTTTCCCTTCTGTAAAAGTCAGGGAAAGAATCCACGTGCTTAAGGAAGGGGAGGAGAAAAGTAACCGTTTAAAATACACTTGGGGGAATGTAACCAATTTGAAAGCCGGAGCATTCTGTTCTCCTTAAGAAAGATCCTCCGTCAAGGAATACTGCTTTACCAGAGCATTTTCTGCCCTGGAAGAAGCTCAATGAGACAGCTCCAGCCTCCTCCAAACTTCTAGTCTCATATAAGAAGAAAGAAAGAAAAGCCAAGATATGCTTCTGAAGGTCAAGTCTAGGAACTCAAGATCACTGAGATTTAATCATAAGATTATAAAATATATCCCTTGTCTCAATATCTTAGTATATTAATTTCCTAGGAGTGCCAAAACAAAGTACCACAAATTGAGTAGTGTAAACAATGTACCTGGAAACTCACACTTACATAAAGGAAAAATGTCAGAGAAGAAAAAAAAGTAAAATAAAATTATTTTTCTTAATCTCAATTGAACTAATGGATAATTGTTCAGAGCAATGATAACAACAATACATTGGGTGGTTACAGCTTATGGATAAGTAAAATGATTAACAATCCTATAAGAGACAGGAGAGAGGAACCGGGAACCCTCCATGATAAGCAACTGCACTACCAGTGAATTTAGATAGTGCTAATTGAAAGTGGACTTGGATTTGTTGTAAATGTCTATTGCAATCTGTAGGACAACCACTGAGAGAAGTATGATTGAGGGACTTCCCTGGGGGTCCGGTGGCCAAAACTCCATGCCCTCAAAGCAGGGAGCCCAGTTTTGATCCCTGGTCAGGGAAATAGATCCCAAATGCCACAACTAAAAAAGATCCCCTGTGCTGCAACAAATCCTGGCACAGCCAAATAAACTTTTTTTTTTTAAGTATAACTGATACACTGAGAGAAGAGCAAATGAAATGATTTAAAATACTCAAGGCCAGAGAAGGTAGGAAAATGGCACAGAGTTTTAAAAAGAAACAAAGAACANCTTCAGTCGTGTCCGACTCTGTGCGACCCCATAGACAGCAGCCCACCAGGCTTCTCCGTCCCTGGGATTTTCCAGGCAAGAACACTGGAGTGGGTTGCCACGTCCTTCTCCAAGGCATGAAAGCGAAGAGTGAAAGTGAAGTCGCTCAGTCATGTCCGACTAGACCTACGTAACTTTCTCATGTTTTTTATTTTTGTTGTTCCATATCTGTTTCTTTATAGTCTTCAGTGAGGGAGTGGGGAGAGGGATGCTTTTAAAAAGGCAAAAAGAATTAGTAGGAGATTGAATCACAATACAAAAACATGTACAATTCTGAACAACAAGAAGCCATCATAACACAGCTCTTAATATGTAAAGACTTGAAAGTCTTTCCTCTATCCTCACATGATAAAAAACTGAACAAACTGAAAATCAATGACTTTTCTTAGATTCATTGGAGAACTGAGATCACAGGATAAACTACCAAGCTGAAATTTGAAGATACCAGGGATAGAAGAGACTCACAACTTACCAGGAGCAGAAGCTGCCACAGGAACCAGCAACTGGCAGGAACACAAATGATTTGATGAATTCCTGGAGGCTGAGTGTGGACCAGCTTGAGAGTTAAAAACTGTTGGGGTTCCAGTCTTAAGGAGGCCCCACACTTTCCTGGGCTTTATCTCTAGGATCCCCACCAGTTTCCCTTCTGTAAAAGTCAGGGAAAGAATCCACGTGCTTAAGGAAGGGGAGGAGAAAAGTAACCGTTTAAAATACACTTGGGGGAATGTAACCAATTTGAAAGCCGGAGCATTCTGTTCTCCTTAAGAAAGATCCTCCGTCAAGGAATACTGCTTTACCAGAGCATTTTCTGCCCTGGAAGAAGCTCAATGAGACAGCTCCAGCCTCCTCCAAACTTCTAGTCTCATATAAGAAGAAAGAAAGAAAAGCCAAGATATGCTTCTGAAGGTCAAGTCTAGGAACTCAAGATCACTGAGATTTAATCATAAGATTATAAAATATATCCCTTGTCTCAATATCTTAGTATATTAATTTCCTAGGAGTGCCAAAACAAAGTACCACAAATTGAGTAGTGTAAACAATGTACCTGGAAACTCACACTTACATAAAGGAAAAATGTCAGAGAAGAAAAAAAAGTAAAATAAAATTATTTTTCTTAATCTCAATTGAACTAATGGATAATTGTTCAGAGCAATGATAACAACAATACATTGGGTGGTTACAGCTTATGGATAAGTAAAATGATTAACAATCCTATAAGAGACAGGAGAGAGGAACCGGGAACCCTCCATGATAAGCAACTGCACTACCAGTGAATTTAGATAGTGCTAATTGAAAGTGGACTTGGATTTGTTGTAAATGTCTATTGCAATCTGTAGGACAACCACTGAGAGAAGTATGATTGAGGGACTTCCCTGGGGGTCCGGTGGCCAAAACTCCATGCCCTCAAAGCAGGGAGCCCAGTTTTGATCCCTGGTCAGGGAAATAGATCCCAAATGCCACAACTAAAAAAGATCCCCTGTGCTGCAACAAATCCTGGCACAGCCAAATAAACTTTTTTTTTTTAAGTATAACTGATACACTGAGAGAAGAGCAAATGAAATGATTTAAAATACTCAAGGCCAGAGAAGGTAGGAAAATGGCACAGAGTTTTAAAAAGAAACAAAGAACAAGTGCAATGATTAGAAAATGATTACAAACAGGGCAGATACCCATACAATTTATCAATCATTATTTAAATGCGAGTGGTCTAGATAGACCTAGTAAAAGACAGAGATGGTCATAGTGGATACAAAAGCAAGACCCAGCTATATATTATCTAAAAAAATTTTCAGTATAAAGATAGAGATAAAGCTAAAGAGATGGAAGCCTTTAAAAAGATGGAAATTCTGACATATGCTATGACAGGAATGAACTTTAAGGACATGCTAAGTGAAATAGACCAGTCACAAAAAGAATTAAACATGGAAGCTGAGGATTTGAACACTCTTCTATCCATAGTTGACAAATCCAGCAGGCAAAAAAAAAAAAAAAAGATCAGTGAGCACTGTTACTGAATTCAACTAACCAAAGAGAGAAGATAAAAAATCGCTGGCGATCCCATGCACATTAAAAGGATAATAAAGGAATATTCTGAGCAGCTCTATGCCCACAGATTTGATAACTTAGGGAAATGGGCCAGTTCCTTCAAAAGTACAATCTACCGAAACTGGCAGAAAGAGAAGTGGATAATCTACATAGGTCTATTCAAAGAAATTGAGTCAATAATTAATAAGGTTTCAAAACAAAGAAAGCAGTAGGCCCAAATGATTCACTGGTGAGTTTTACCAAATATTTAAGAGGAAAGAATTATACCAATTGCAGGAGTAAAATGCTGCAAGAATTAATAATGATCATGAAAGGCATTTTTAAAAAATCTAACAAAACAGTTATTAAGAGCTTTCCAATAGATAAATCAGGAAGTAAATTGATAGTTAAGAGGGAATGTATTAGCCAGATAAATTTAAGAAAAATAGTAGATCCTTTATAATATGCCATGTAATATAAAGATTTAAGGGAGACTATTAAGCAGAATAATAGATATTAGATTTTATCATAGTTCTAACCTTTGTAAAAATGGTGTACTACCATTTGTAACATTAAACTAAGTAACTTTCAAGCTGGCATTCTAAATTGTAGTTATGCAATTCAATTATACCTTTAGACTATGAGTCATTCAAGTACAAGCCGAATTTGGGGGTTCTAAGTTCCAAAATCATATAAAGCAAAATCCATGACATATAAAATAAGAGATTAATATCCAGAATATACAAAGAACTCCTAAAACTCAAAAAATAGAAATAAAAAAATAAACAACCTGATTTTATTTATTTCTAAATGAGTTTTTATTCGAATATACTTGCTTTACAAGGTTGTGTTAGTTTCTACTGTATAGCAAAATGAATCAGCTATACATATATCCCCTCTCTTTTGAACTTCCTTTTAGTAACCTGATTTTTATTTATTTTTTGGCATTTCACAGGGTACTTCATTGTTTAAATTTGTTTTATTTCCAACTTTTTGGGGTACCTTAAATTGTAACTTCCAAGGACCTGCTTCTACTATGGGTTGCTGTTGTTCAGTCGCTGAAGTCTTGTCTGACTCTTTGGACTGCAGCACGCTAGGCTCCCCTGTCCTTCACTATCTCCCAGAGCTTGCTCAAACTCATGTCCATTGATTCAGTGATGGCATCCAACCATCTCCTTCTCTGTCACCCCTTTCTCCTCCTGACCTCAATCTTTTCCAGCATCAGGGTTTTTTCCAGTGAGTCCGTTCTTTGCATCAGGTGGCCAGAGTATTGGAGCTTCAGCTTCAACATGAGTGAATACTCAGGATTGATTTCCTTTAGGATTGACTGGGTTGATCTCCTTGCTGTCCAGGAGCTCTAAAGAGTCTTCTTCTCACCTTTGTTTGTTGTTCTCACCTCCAACTCTTGCATCCATACAGTGCTATGGATGGGTAGGCAAGCTGATTTTAACTCTATCAGCTTTCATTTGTGTGATTCTTCATCAGCATGTAAAAACAAGTCCCCATCAAGTGGGAAATTTTATAAAAACCTTTTAAATTAAAAAAAAATTTACTGTTTTCTAATCCCTATTCTTAAGTTTTCTTTATTGTGTGCTATAGAATTTTTCTTCTTTCTTAATCCTATGTATCATTTATACAAAACAATCGGATCTTAAAATGGATACCGGACAGCTATCCATTGGCTTTAATTTTGAAACATGGAGATTATATGCAAACATGAGTAAAAGCTCACAGATGGCACAGGAATTTCATAAACTCTAAAATAAAACTTGAGACCGGCAAAAAAAAAAAAATGAGTAAAAGACTTGAATAGACGTTTCTCCAAAAAAGGTGTACAAATGGCCAAAAACCATATGAAAAGATGCTCAACAGCGCTCATCAATAGGAAAATGCAATCGATTTCATTTGCATTGAGATAGTCACCTCAGGCTCAGTAGGATGACTATGATTTAAAAACAAAAACAGAGAGTAACTAGAGTTGGTGAGGATATGGAGAAGCTGGAACAGCTGTTGCCTGCTGGGAAAATGGTGCACTCACTATTGGAAGCAGTATCGCAATTCCTCAAAGAATTAGACGCAGAAAAATCATATGATCCAGCAATCCCACTTCTGGAGTTGAAAAGAATTAAAAGCAGAGACACAACAGACATTTGAACACCCACTTTTATAGCAGCATTATTCAGAAGAGCCAAAAGATGCAACTTGAACATTCATCTACGTGTGAATAAATGGATAAACAAAATGTAGTGTATGTACCATAGACAATGAAAGATTTATTCAGTTCAGTTCAGTCGCTCAGTCATGTCTGACTCTTTGCTACCNTTTTATAGCAGCATTATTCAGAAGAGCCAAAAGATGCAACTTGAACATTCATCTACGTGTGAATAAATGGATAAACAAAATGTAGTGTATGTACCATAGACAATGAAAGATTTATTCAGTTCAGTTCAGTCGCTCAGTCATGTCTGACTCTTTGCTACCCCATGAATCGAAACACACCAGGCCTCCCTGTCCATCACCAACTCTCGGAATTCACTCAGACTCACATCCATCGAGTCAGTGATGCCATCCACCTATCTCATCCTCTGTCGTCCCCTTCTCCTCCTGCCCCCAATCCCTCCCAGCATCAGAGTCTTTTCCAATGAGTCAACTCTTCACATGAGGTGGCCAAAGTACTGAAGTTTCAGCTTTAGCATCAGTCTTTCCAAAGAACACCCAGGGCTGATCTCCTTTAGGATGGACTGGTTGGATCTCTTTGCAGTCCAAGGGACTCTCAAGAGTCTTCTCCAACACCACAGTTCAAAAGCACCAATTCTTCAGCACTCAGCTTTCTTCACAGTCCAACTCTCACATCCATACATGACTACTGGAAAAACCATAGCCTTGACTAGACAGATCTTTGTTGGCAAAGTAATGTGTCTGCTTTTCAATATGCTATCTAGGTTGGTCATAACTTTCCTTCCAAGGAGTAAGTGTCTTTTAATTTCATGGCTGCAGTCACCATCT
>SJYA01000300.1:194206-246337 GCA_006410615.1 Neotragus moschatus | reverse complement strand
AGGATTCTTACCAAAAAATGCCAGGTAATAAATATAGAATTAATAAAAGAATGAAAACCCAGCACTTTTGTTTGTAATACGTCATTCAGGCAAGTCTCATCAATGATTGCTAAACTACTGGGTGAACTAGATATTCAGCTGATCCTCTGCCCATGTGACAATCCCATAAATCACTTACTAATTACAAAGTGGAGAGAGGCTTGGTGATCAAATTCAGCATCACCAAGAGTGCATGACACGACGTTTGCCACCGGTGTACTACAATGAGAAATGTGATTATCACTGAGGTTGTATTCCTGCCCCAAATATTAAACCTGAATCTGACCATGAGTGAATCACCAGATTAATCCACCATATGGCATATCCTACAAGACAACTGGCTGAGACTCTTCAGACAAACCAATGTCACAAAGACAAACAGTAGTAAAACAGCTGGAAGTTGAGAGACTGTTTTAGATTAAGAGAGACTAATGAGATTTCTTTGGAAGGAATGATGCTAAAGCTGAAACTCCAGTACTTTGGCCACCTCATGCAAAGAGCTGACTCATTGGAAAAGACTTTGATGCTGGGAGGGATTGGTGGCAGGAGAAGAAGGGGACAGCAGAGGATGAAATGGCTAGATGGCATCACTGACTTGATGGACATGAATCTGAGTGAACTCTGGGAGTCGGTGATGGACTGGGGGGCCTGGCGTGCTGTGATTCATGGGGTCACAAAGAGTCGGACATGACTGAGCGACTGAACTGAACTGAACTGAACTGAAAGGGACATAACCAAATATCATATGTGAACTTTGATTTGATCCTGAATAGGAAAAAAAATCCAGCTATAAAAGACATTTGTTGTGAGGTTCCCTGGGGTCCACTGGCCAAAACTCCATGCTCCAAATGCGGGAAGCATGGGTTTGATCCCTAATCAGGGAACTAGATTTCATATGCCATAGCAAAGAGTTTGTGAGCCTCGGCTAAGAAGTTCACATGGTGCATCTAAAGATCTCGAATGCTGGAACTAAGACCTGGTGCAGCCAAATATTTAAAATTTTCTAAAAATTGCTGTTGGTAGACAACTCTAGAGATCTGAATACGGGTGGTATACTGGATGCTGTTACAGCGATGATAATGATGTTGTGGTTTCGTGGGAGAACATCCTTATTAGGAGATGCTGAGATATTTAGAAGTGAAGTGTCAAGAAGTCAGCAACTTACTTTCAAATTGTTCAGCGAAATAAAAGTACATAAGATAAACAGAGACGGGGAGAAAGAGAAAGCAAATATAGCGAAACATTAACCGTTGGAGAATCCTGGGGATGGTATAAGGCTGTTCACGATACTCGACTTGTCTGTAGATTTGACAATTTCAAAATAAAGTGTTGGGGTCTGGGGGAATTGCAGAGCAGACAGACGGCTGTGATAGAGCTTGCTGCCAGACCCAAGGGGGTCTGCCACCCACACAGTTTAGAACTGCTGCTGCTGCTAAGTCGCTTCAGTCGTGTCCGACTCTGTGCGACCCCAGAGATGGCAGCCCACCAGGCTCCCCCATCCCTGGGATTCTCTAGGCGAGAACACTGGAGTGGGTTGCCATTGCCTTCTCCAATGCATGAAAGTGAAAAGCGAAAGTGAAGTCGCTCAGTCCTGCCGACTCTTAGTGACCCCATGGACTGCACCCTACCAGGCTCCTCCGTCCATGGGACTTTTCCAGGCAAGAGTACTGGAGTGGGGTGCCATTGCCTTCTCCGGATATTTCTAACTTCTAACACAGTTTAGAAAGGCTTCCTAAATTACAATAGACTAACCCTCTTATATCTTCCTAAAAGATGGAAGGGTCTATATTTCACGTTCCTTGAACACCCACGGCCCCACTAAGCACCTGGTAAAACTCTCACCATTTACAGACACCATGAACCCAGCATTCATTGTAAAAGTTTCAGTTCAGTTCAGTCACTCAGTCATGTCCGACTCTTTGGGACCCCTCGGACTGCAGCACACCAGGCCTCCCTGTCCATCACCAACTCCCAGAATTTACTCAAACTCATGTCCATTGAGTCGATGATGCCATCCAACCATCTCATCCTCTGTCTTCCCCTTCTCCTATTGCCTTCAATCTTTCCCAGCATCAGGGTCTTTTCAAACGAGTCAGTTCTTCAAATCAGGTGGCCCAAGTATTGAAGCTTCAGCTTCAGCATCAGTCTTTCCAATGAATATTCAGGACGGATTTCCTTTAGGATGGACTGGTTGGATCTCCTTGCAGTCCAAGGGACTTTCAAGAGTGAGTAGCAGAGTGACAATATACAGCCTTGACTGTACTTTCAGTACAGTCTATACAGTACTCCTGGAAAAGTTTAATGAACGGAAAACATACCTGGCAAATACAGGTAGAAGAGCCCTGGGATGGAGAGACCCACCCTGCAAGCTCCAGGGCCTGTGAGGCCTCTGGCTGGTCCCAGCTCTGAGCATGGGTGGGAGAGGAGGTCCCCCTACCACACCAGGGGTTCTCCCCTTTCTTGTCACCTAGGACCCTGGAGTAGACTTCAGGCTGCGCTAGGGCAGGAGCCCTGGCCTTTCTAGCAGCTCTCCCTTTCTCAGCTCAAAACTGTGTTTGTTCCTTCATTCACTCAATTGTTTGACAAGTATTTCTTGAGCACCGGGCACTATTTGGGGCACTAGGGACACCCCAGTGAAAGAGCAACCATGGTCCCAGCCCTCCCAAAGTTCACAGGCAAACTGCAGCCACCACAAATGCCTAGAACGGGAGGAACACGGTGCCAGCAGAGTTGGCAATGGGGGAGCTGCCCGGGTGACAGTCCAGTGACAAGCAGGAGGCACAACCGGCAGGCTCTGGGGATGGAGTGGTTTTGGGAGACGATGAGCAGGAGGGTTGGCTTGTATAAGCGCACAGACGGTGGTGGCCCTCACAGGACATCCGGGAGCAGCCCCAGTGGAGGGAGGTGGGTGCATGACAGACACACGGAAGAGAGGCCCGAGCTGTGCTCTGGGTCTGGTGGAGTCACGGAAGCCGCGTGTGGCCAGAGCCTGCCCCACTCCTCCAGAAACCTCGGCCACTCCTCGAAGAACACAGAGGAACAAGTCTTGAGTCCTGTGCAGGCTGTTTCTCCACTCTTCTTTGTCCTCAGAAGCAGATTCTGGGCAGCATCCCTCATTCCAGGGGACAAGCCCTTGTCTCGCTAGCCAGGAGGGTGCCTTGCCTTTCTCTCCTGGAAACCAGGATGGGGACAGGGGAACCGCTCAGGGACACACAGGCAAACGCAAACTCTGTCTCATACACAAACACACACACACATGCTCATAGACACGATTCTGCCTCTGATGCCTGGCCACCCCAGAGACGTTATGATTTGCTTTGCAAAGGTTAGAGATCATTTTATTTACCCAGGATCACCCTGGAGACTGGAACCTTCCTCTATTACCCTCCTTCCCCCAACCCCATAACTCACAGTTTCCTAAAAACAAGAAATTCTTGGTGCAAGTGAACTGTTGCTCAGAATGAAACAAAGGGACTAAGTCTCACTTCCAGGAGGACATGGAACTAAACAAGGCAAAACACAGCAAAACAAGCAAGCGTGGGAGAAGAGTCCTAGAAATACAAACCCTCTGGAATGAGCAGGAACTGTGGGGTTGGAATCTGTTTTCATTTCCTGGGGCTCCTGCAACAAATTGCCACGGAGTCAGTGGCTCAAAACAACGGAAATGTATGCTCTCACCAGAAAGCCAGAATCAAGGTGCCAGCAGGGCCACACTCCTTCCAAAAACGCTAAGGCTGTTTGTGTTCCTGCATCCGCCAGCCTCTGGGGACTCTAGGCGCCCCCTGGCCCGTGGCAGCAACCCTCCAATCTCAGCCTCTGTCTTCCCACGCCTTCTCTGCTGCGTGTCTGTCCTCTGTGTGTCTCTGATAAAGACACTTGGCATTGGGTTTAGGGCCCATCAAGATAAGGCTCCCACAGGTCTCTTCATATCAAGATCTTCAATTGTGTCTGCAAGGTCCCTTTTCCCAAATAAGGTCATATTTACAGGTCCCCAGAATTGTAAGGTGGATGTCTCTTTGAGGGCCCCCATTCAACCCAGAGCGTCGTGAGACTTTCACAGAAGATGGGAGAGGAGAGGCAGTGGTTTGCCTTGCTTTCTTTCTGACTTGGCTCTGGGGCCTTGTGGTGAAGACCACTCATACTACAACTGCGCTGAGAAACCCATAACTCCCTCAGGCTCTCACCACTTGTCAAGAAGAAAACAGAAGGCATTCTGGGAAGTGCTGGTGGGCCCCAAGCCCCTTCCCAGCACACAGACGGAACTCTCTTCAGGCCTGCCTCCAAGCCCCCCTGCCTTGAGGTCTCTCAGCCGGCCGCCCCAGGCCCCAGCTGTGTCGCCTTCCATCAGACTCCATGAGCTTGGGCATCAATCTTGTTTGAACCCCTTGACAAACATTTGCTGGCTGCCTACTCTGTGCTGGACCCCAGGCTTCGGAGAAAACTCATCTGGCCATTAATCCTGCTGAGGGCTTCTCACGCAAGCCTTGAACTGGTTCTGTGAAGTCCCAGATTCCTGTGGCTGGGGTGGGGGGTGGGGGTGGTGTGAGTGCGAAGTTCAAAAGTCAGAACAAAAAGCTTAAATCCTTGTAGCCAAAATCACCCTCGAAGATCCCTTTTTTAAACCACCAAGAGCCAGACCTTGAAGCTTGAAAGCAAAAACCACTTGTCCCCCTGCACTGTAGACAGGATTGCCCTTGCCCTGGGGGCAGATCTGATTTGAAAACGGGAGTGGGAAGAGGGACATGCATTAATAAGACTTTTTAAAATTTTCTTCATCCGATTTTTTCAGTTAGATTTCCTAAGTTATGCGCATGTGTGTGGCAACTCACTGGATGTTATTCCCATGAATGTCAGTTCAGTGCAGTTCGTTGCTCAGTCATGTCCAACTCTTTGCAACCCCATGGACTGCAGCATGCCAGGCCTCCCTGTCCGTCACCAACTCCCGGGAGCTTGCTCATATTCACATCCATCAAGTCAGTGATGCCATCCAACCATTTCATGAGCCACCCTGAATACAAGCTCCCTGACAGCGGGTAGAAGTCTCCTCCTCTCCTCTAGAATGGGTCAGGGCCTGTGCAAGGCTGGGCAGGTCAGGGGCTGGATCAAGATGCTAAGGGAGAGAAGGAAGGAGGGCAGTGGTGTGGTCACTTCCGGGGGGGGGGCCTCACTTCCCCGAGTAACTCTAAGGTATTTTTCTGAAGATTAGTCTCATCAAGAGGAATTCTAGGATGAGCTGTCCATCTCACCTCATTGCCCAGGTCTAGTGCCTTCCCTCTGGGCTAAATATTCATCCAAAGCCACGTCAGGGACAGGCCCACATCATCCAATTCTAGACTTTCGGGTGCAGCCTTGTTCATAGTCACCATGCCCAGTGTCTGGGAGCTCAGCACACCGCAAATGCTTGGTAAATGTTGAAAGTCTCAGGGAGTTCTCAGGTCTGCCAACCTCAGCCAAGGTTCGAGTTTCCCTGTATTAGTCAGGGTTCTCCAAAGAAATAGAATGAGTAGGATGTGTGTATAAGGAGAGACAGATTCATTTTAGAGAATGAACCACACGTGATCGCAGACACTGGCAAGTCCAAAATCTGCAGTGAGCCAACAGGCTAGAGACCCAAGGAAGAACTGATGCTAAAAGACTGTCTAAAAGCAGTCTGCTGACAAACTCCCCCTAGCTCGAGGGAGCTCTGTGTTTCCTGTTAAGGCCTTCAACTGATTGGATGCTGCCCATCCATATTAAGTTAGGGAGAGCAATCTATTTTACTCAAAAACTTGCTGACTTGAATATTACACCATCCCCCCACAAAAACCCTCATAGAAACATCTGGAATAATATTTGACCAAGTTTCTGGGCATGGTGGCCCAGTCAATCTGACACATAAAATTAGCCATCATATTCCCCTATCCCTGCCCTACTGAGGTTCTCTCTCTCTCCTCTCTCTCTCTAATTCTCTGCATCCACTCCCTTCCCTGCTGGGCTGACCCTGAGCTGTCCCCTGCCCTGTTCTACCCAGAGAGGCCCCAGGGACTTGAATTCCCTCCTTCTTGGACCTTTTTCTTTCCAGCCAGCTGGATCTCATCACTCTGGTGATTCCCAGAACTGCATTTTCCTCCAGGCTCCTCCAAGAGGGACCCAACATGGCTGGCTGTGCCAGGGGTTGGAAGTAGCTCTCCCTGCCCCCTCCTCCAGTTTCCCTTCCGTGTACATCACTATCAGCCTGGACCAGTAAGGAAACAGCTTTAAATAGCAACTGATAACTTTGTTTTATTTTCTTCTAGCTTAACACCAAAAGAAATCATGGCATTGTTCTACCTGTTTATTGCTTTCTCTCTATTACCAAAACATAATATAATCCCTGAAGCACTAAGGGGCTCCATCCTCAGAGCCTAGCCCAGTTCTGGGCACAGCTTAGGGCCCCAGAGTGCTGGTTGGATAAAGGACGTTTACTGAACATCTCCTTTGCTCAGCACATGCTGTGCCAAGGCACGGTCACCAGCTCAGCTTTGTCAGCAATTTACAAGTTCTGAGCATCTCCACCCTCGGGCCCTAGATCCTTCATTCCTCTCTCCCTGGGAGCTAGATTCTCCCTTCCCTGAGGACAGGAGCTATTTTCCGTCTCTCTCCCGGTATCTACCCATGGACAGCTGAGTGTCCCAAGGCACGGACTAATCCCCTTTCATTCCCTGGAGGAATATGAACTGAATCAATGAGGAGAAGCTTGGGGACTTGTGGGAAGGAAGGGGCCAGGGCACACAGGAGGGCATGGGTAGCTGATGCCTTGTTCAGCTCTTCCACAGTCACAGCAGTTCGGGGGCTCTGCAGAGGAAAAGGGCACAGGGGTGTGCTTTGGAAACAGAGTTCCAGTTTTGTATCCAGCTCTTCCTGCACCCCTGGCACTGGAGGATCCCCAAGGCCCCTGGCCCAAAGGAGGTAATGCTGCTCTTTCTTCCCTAATGCTGCGATCCCTGGCCATCTGGACCCTTAGCCCTGCAGCGCCACCTGGGGGTCAGCATCATTCAGCCCATGTTGTGAATTCCTATCCTGGCCAGGGCCTGAGTAAGTGAAGAAAATATGTTCTACCTCAAGGAACTTGGCTCTGGGGAGAATCCAGGAATCCACTGTGCACACGTCTTTCTTAGGCAAAGCAGCACTCTAGTAAGCTCTCCTTTTTATTTCAAAATTAAGATGTGTTTATCATTTAAAAAAAAAAGTAAACAAAGAAAACTCCCCCCTGTGGCACTGCCAGATAAAATACAGAACTTCCTATTAATTTAGGATTTCAGATAAACAACAAATAATTGCATGAACATGCTTGTTCTAAAAACAAATATTTGCCGTTTATCTAAAACTTAAATTTCGTTGGATGTTTTGTATTTTTTATTCGCTAAGTCTGACGACTCTATTCCATAACCCAGTTAACTCTCTGGGTAACATGTTGAGGTGTATTTATACACTTTTTAAATCCCAATATGTGCATTTTTTAACCCAGAAAGGGGAGAGAGGCTCATAAGGTAGACTGTTTTGCAACATAATGTCTCCGTTTAACAACATTCCGTGAACATCTTTGCATGGCACTGAGTGTTCTCTTATAGTCTAGTTTTCCACGCAGCCGTAATGTAAGACTCTCTGACATCTGGCATTGATTGTTGTTTTTTCCAGGCGCTAAGTGCCCTGATCCTCCCTAGTTTCTGGTACTTCACCACGGGCTCCCTTTCTGCTCTCTGCAGGCCGTTTGTAGCAAGTACCAGTCTGAATTCTACACATTAATATACTAGCCGCTCAGTCACATCTGACTATTTTCAACCCCATGGGCTGTAGCCCACCAGGCTCCTCTGGAGCCTGGAATTCTCCAAGCAAGAATACTGGAATGAGTTGCCATGCCTTCCTCCAGGGGATCTTCCAGACCCAGGGATCAAACACAAGTCTCTTGCATTATTGGCGGACTCTTCAACATCTGAGCCATGAGATTAAGCAGGGCTGACTTCTACAGCACAAATAAGCAAGTGCTGCCCTCAGACAACATGGACCTGGCTCAGGAACTGGACTGTGGGGTCTAATCCCTTTCCTGCAGCTCCTCACTCAGCAGCTCCATGGCCATGGATGTGGCCTGTAACTGCATGGCAGTGACCTCCTGGGTGGCAAGATGGGGTTGGTGATCATGCTAGGTTATTGTGAAGACAGGTCTTTCTCTCCCACCCTGGCAGCTGGCAATCTCCCAATAGGTAAGAAGCTTCCCTATCTATCCCAGTCACCACTGTATCCTTGTAGAATTTGCTCGATGCTTGCAGATCACAGGCATTCACAAAATATACATGGACCAAATGACCGAAAGATGAATGCTTTTCCATGGGAGGAAAGGATATGACTGTCCACTCTGGGAAGATGACGCCACAGTCCTGTGCTGTGCTTAGTCCCTCAGTCGTGTCCAACTCTTTGTGACCCCATGGACTGTAGCTTGCCAGAATCCTTTGTCCATGGGGATTCTCCTGGCAAGAATACTGGAGTGGGTTGCCATGCTCTCCTCCGGGAGATCTTTCCAACCCAGGGATCAAACCCAGGTTCCCCGCATTGCCCAGAGATTCTTTACCATCTGATGCACCAGGGAAGCCCAAGAATATTGCAGTGCTACCAGGATCTGTTAAAAAATAAACTGAGGCATATTAAAAAATTTTAAGAGTTTATTTGAGCAAAAACTGATTCAAATCGGGTAGCACCATACTAGAAATGATTAGGAGGGCCTAGCCTGAGTGACTTCACTTTCACTTTTCACTTTCATGCATTGGAGAAGGAAATGGCAACACACTCCAGTGTTCTTGCCTGGAAAATCCCAGGGACGGGGGAGCCTGGTGGGCTGCACAGAGTCGGACACGACTGAAGCGACTTAGCAGCAGCAGCAGCAGCAGCAGCCCAAAGGAGCCAAGGGAAGATCAGATGTACAGAGAAAGTGTGGAAGCAAAGAAAGGAAATCATTTGATTGACTGTCAGTTAGAGGCAACTTGGTGTTTGTGATTGGCTGTAGCATTTGGATTTCATGGCCNCACAGAGTCGGACACGACTGAAGCGACTTAGCAGCAGCAGCAGCAGCAGCAGCCCAAAGGAGCCAAGGGAAGATCAGATGTACAGAGAAAGTGTGGAAGCAAAGAAAGGAAATCATTTGATTGACTGTCAGTTAGAGGCAACTTGGTGTTTGTGATTGGCTGTAGCATTTGGATTTCATGGCCCTGGGGGTGCTTACAAGCTTAGATTCGTTTGCTTCCAAAGGCATCGCAGCATCAGAGCCACATCGGTGTGCTGTCTCCTTGTTGAGTTAATTTGACAGATCTGACCTGCATTCTATCCACAGGGTCTAGAGCAGCCAGATTCGCCTCTGGGCTTTACCCCACCAGCAGCACAGTGCCTGCACTTCTTGTTCAAGTGGCTCAGTCATCAGCGATGGGAGCTCCTTCTGCAGCAGAAAAGGTAAGTCTCTCAGCTCTCTGGGAAACAGGGAGGGAAGGGGAAGAGGGTGGGCCTTAGGTCCAAAGACCAGCCTTAAGTCTGTGCTCTGCCACGTTCTGGCGATACGATCTTGTATTGATTTCTTATTGCTGCAAATTACCACACGCTTCGCAGCTTAAAACAACACAAATTTGTTATTTTAAAATGCTGTAGGTTGGAAGCCTGACACAGAACTGTTTTCCTTTCTGAAGGATGAAGGGGAAAACCTATTTCTGGCTTTTCTTTATGGTCCAAGGGCTTCCCTGGTGGCTCAGCAGTAAAGAATCCACCTGCCAATGAAGGAGATGTGGTTCGCTCCCTGGATCAGGAAGATGCTCTAGAGAAGGAAACGGCAACCCACTGCAGTATTCTTGCCTAGGAAATGCCATGGACAGAGGACCCTGGTGGGCTACAGTCCATGGGGTCTCAAAAGAGTGGGACATGATTTAGTGACTAAACAAAACCAATGGTTAAAATTCTGTGCTTCCAAGGTACGGGGTACAGGTTTGATCCTTGGTCAGGGAACTAAGATCGTGTCGGGTATGGTCAAATAAACAAAAAAACAGAAAGACCCCTTGTCTCTTCCACCACCTGAGATCCAAGCAGCAGGTACCAAATCTTGGACTTCTTAGCCTCCAGAACTGCAAGAAATAAATGTCTGTTCTCCACCAGCCAGTCTGGTATTTTGTTACAGCAGCCTAAGCTGGCTAAGACACTTTCCTTTCCTTTTAAACAGCTTCTGAAAGTTGCCTACATTCCTTGACTCATGGCCCCTTTCCTCCATACTTAAAGCCAGCACTCTGACACTCTTCTGCAGTTATATCTGCCTGTGACTCACCCCTCTTGTCTCCTTATTAAGAACTTTTTTTTAATTTTTTTATTTTTTATTTTTTTTCCATCTCAGGTGGACATGAGTTCCCAATCTTGAACCCCTCCCACCTCCCACCCCATATCAACTCTCTGGATCATCCCCGTGCACCAGTCCCGAGCATCCTGTATCCTGAACCGAATATAGACCAANGCTGTCGCAGCCCAGCACTCTCGGCCACTGCCCCTGACCTTGGACGTGGGGTAACTCTTCTCGGCACGCTGAGTGCGCTGGTCGTCGCAGCCACCCGTGCTGAGTGCTAATCAATCAGTGGCTCTTCCCAGCCCCTGACCCTGGCCTCAGACGTAGGGTGGCTCCTCCCGGCGCCAGACCCTGGCCTCGGATGTGGGGTGGCTCTTCCCAGCCCCCAACCCTGGCCTCAGGCACAGGGTGGCTCCTCTCGGCTGCCGCCCCTGACCTCGACGTGGGGTGGCTCTTCCTGGCCCCTGACCCTGACCTCGGACGCGGGGTGGCTCCTTTCAGCTGCTCCTANTCCTCCCGGCGCCAGACCCTGGCCTCGGATGTGGGGTGGCTCTTCCCAGCCCCCAACCCTGGCCTCAGGCACAGGGTGGCTCCTCTCGGCTGCCGCCCCTGACCTCGACGTGGGGTGGCTCTTCCTGGCCCCTGACCCTGACCTCGGACGCGGGGTGGCTCCTTTCAGCTGCTCCTACGCCGTCACAGCCCAGGACTCTCAGCCGCTGTCTCTGTCCTCCGACGTGGGGTAGCTCCTCTTGGCCGCGCTGAGTGGGAAATGGGGTGGCTCCTCTCAGCTGTTCCTGTGCCGTCGCAGCCTGGCACTCTCGGCTGCTGCCCCTGACCTTGGAAGCAGGGTGGCTCCTTTCAGCTGTTCCTGTGCCATCACAGCCCGGGACTCTCCACTGCTGTCTCTGACCTCCGACGTGGGGTAGCTCCTCTCGGCTGCGCTGAGTGCACTGGCCCACCCGGCCGTCGCCGCTGCTAGCGCTGAGTGCCGTCCTTATTAAGGACTTTGCAGTTATATTGGGGCTTCCCAAGTGGCTCAGCAGTAAATAATCCACCTGCAATGCAGGAGCTTCAGCAGACATGGGATCAATCCCTAGGTCAGGAAGATTCCCTGGAGAAGGAAATAGCAACCCTCTCCAGTATTCAGTATTCTTGCCTGCAGAATCTCATGGACATAGGAACCTGGCAGGCTACAGTCCTTAGGGTCACAAAGAGTCAGACGCGACTGAAGAGACTTACCGTGCACACACTGGCTATATTTGGCCTGCCTGGAATAATCCAGGATAATCTCCCTATTTTAAGATCAAGAGTGTGTTTAGTCACTCAGTCATTTCCAACTCTTCGTGACCTCATGAACTATAGCCCACCAGGCTGCTCTGTCCATGGGCTTTTTCAGACTAGAGTATTGGGTGAGTTGCCATTTCCTCCTCCAGGGGATGTTCCTGACCTATGAGTCCCACCCACGTCCCTTGTGTCCTCTGCATCGCAGGCAGACTGTTTACCCACTGAATATCAGGGAAGCCGTTCTGTCGTTGCAAAAAAGCATATCCCTAAGTTGGGTCCAACAAACAAAACACCCCCTCCAGTCATGCCAACCCAGCACCTGGTACAAAATATGGTACAAAACAGGTAAGCACTCAACAGCAATGGCTGAATAAATGGAATTAGAATCAGGACCTCAAGGCAGAGTTTAGGGGCTAAGCAAATATCCCTATCAGATTCTTGAAAGAGGCAAGATGGTGCCCGAACTGAGGATTCCAACTGGTGAAGACAGGAAGGAGTCGCTTCAAGCATCAGAGACAAGAAGAGGAGCCAGCAAAGGGCAGTCCAGAAACCACTAGACCCTTTCAGGGGCTGGAAAGAACTGGCTACTTGAAGTAGAGGCAGAAGACAAAGGTGGAAGAGCTGGTTAGGCCCAGAGCACTCATATTTAATTCACTGAACAATAAGATATCATTGATTAGGTTTTTGAGTTGTGACTCAATCAGGATTTGCTCAAGACCAAGTTACTCCAGAGAAGATGGAGTGAGGTAAGGGACCAGCAGCAGGGAAAACCAGATACCAAATGAAAGATGGTTAAACCACGGTTGGGGCATTGTTAGATAGGGAAAAGACGGTGGAACATCCTACAGGGAGGGACCAACCCCTCTGGGAACTTTGGACAGAAAAGGGCCAGAGTCGTCTACTCTGGGTTTCAAATCTGAAAAGAGATGTGTATTCAAAAAAAAAAAAAAGGAGTTTGAAGAAAGTCTTTTTGTTTTAATGGGGAGACAAATTTAGTGACAGGCTGTTTGAGACACAAAAATTTCTAGGGAGTGGCTAGACAGGACCTAAGAGTCAAAACAAATTAGATCAGGAAAGGATTTGGGGCAGTTTGTTCCACCCAGAGAGGGTGAAAGAGACCATTGAGGTCCCAAGAGCTGACCAACTTGAAAGCTGACAGTCGACTAAGTCACAACTCAGACCCTTATGCAGGTAACAACGCAGACCCTTTCACCCTGAAGTGCCCCCCAGAGAGAATTTTCATCTAAGAGTTTGTTCCTTACTGGAGCACCTTTTTTTGCCCTAAATCTCTGGAACCACAAATCCACCCTCGAACTGCAAAGCAAGAGTGGAGGAAGGAGTCTTTCCATCTTGAAGAAGAGCGTCGTGTCCATAAGCTCTGGCTTCACGCATCAGAGCCCCAGACACCCGCGTCCCCTCCTGACCCCTCCCCAAATCGCCTCGGGCTTCCTCGAACAGGCAGACTCTGCCCCAAAGTGGGGCTCAGCCTACAGGCAGCCACGACAGCCCCTCCCGGAAGCGGGCCCCATACCCCAAGATCAAGGATTAGCACTCACAATTCCATCCGAAACCTTAATTCACTTTTACCAAGTAAGCTGACATATTCACAGGTTGCGTGGATTAAGACATTGGCACCTTTTGGGATGCTGCTTACAGTAGACCTCAGATGATTACATAATCTCCAAGAGTCTGTTTCTTTATGAAGAAAAGTTCCTACAATGGTTGGAGCAGGATTAGGGAGGGTGATTATATTAGTCATCTAATTACTGGGGAACAAGTGACCCTAAAATTTAGTATCATAATGCATTATCATCTACCTTTTCTGAGGATCAGAAATTAGTGAGCAGTTTAACTGAGCAGACTAGAGGGAGGTCTTCCAGTAGGGTAAAGTCAAGGTATCATCCCAGGCACCAAACATATGAAATATTGCCAGTATTGAAACTTTCCAAGATATTTCCCTCAGCGGCTGTGAGCAGGAGGCCTCAGTTCCTTGTGTGTGGGCCCCCCAGAGGGCTGCTCCAGTGTCCTCGCAACGTGGCAGCTGGATCCTCCCGGAGAGAGTGAGCCAAGAAAGCAAAACAGCGGCCACAATGGCTATTTTTCAGCCTGTGTGGTGTGCTTGTGCTCAGTTGCTTCGGTCGTGTCTGGCTCTTTGCGATCCTATGGACAGGAGTCCGCCAGGCTCCTCTGTCCATGAAATTCTCCAGGCAAGAATACTGGAGTGGGTAGCTGTTCCCTTCTTCAAGGGATCTTCCCAAACTAGGGATAGAACCCTTAGGTCTCCTGCATTGGCAGGTGAGTTCCTCACTACTGGCGCCACCTAGGAAATCCACTTTTTAACCTAGCCATATACCTATACTGTTGCTAAGTCACTTCAGTCGGGTCCGACTCTGTGCAACTCCATAGACGGCAGCCCACCAGGCTCCGCCGTCCCTGGGATTCTCCAGGCAAGAATATTGGAGTGGGTTGCCATTTCCTTCTCCAGCGCATGAAAGTGGAAAGTGAAAGGGAAGTCGCTCAGTCGTGTCCAACCTTTAGCATGGACTGCAGCCCACCAGGCTCCTCCATCCATGGGATTTTCCAGGCTAGAGTACTGGAGTGGGCTGTCACTGCCTATACTGCCTACTTTTAAATAATTTTTCAAAATAATAAATAGAAATTACTGAGTAATAACATTATTCAGTTTGGTCTAGCTCAAAATTTCCAAGCATTATCAGCAGAATTCTTCCCTCAAATGAAATTTTACAGAAAATCCCAATATGACAACTAGATACAACAGCAAGTGACCCAAAGGGATAGTAGCCCCAGGAACTGACCACCTCTGTGTCTCTCACTCCTCAGTTTACAAACCTCTAGATTCAACCTTTTACCTAAGCAAGAACTTCCTGATTTTCCAAAGCTAGAAATAAGAGCTTTGATGAGATCTGAAATGGTAACACAGCTATTCTTCCCTCATCCTGGAGTCTTTTCCTCTTAATGTCCCTTTATGATGACATGCTTGTGCTAAGTCACTTTGGTTATGTCTAACTCTTTAGGAGCCTATGGACTGTAGCCCACCGGGTTCCTCTGTCCATGGGATTCTCCAGGCAAGAATACTGGCGCAGGTTGTCACTTCCTTCTCCAGGGATCTTCCTGACCCAGGGATAGAACCTGCATCTCTGAGGTCTCCAGCATTGACAGGCAATTTCTTTACCTGGGAAGCCCTTTATGATGACATTTTATTTTATAATTTCTTTAGCCAGAAAGTTGCCCACCTTTCAAAGGAGGGATTAGTCATTTGCTTCAAACAGGAATTTCCAACTTTTTCTCACTGAGCCCTGAAAACTGTGCATCCAGAATGCTTTGCAACCTGAGAGCCTAAACAAGTGGGTTTTAGGTGCGCCGCTCTCCCCCACCCCCTCCCTCTCCACCATCCTCCCCAGTCAGAATTACAGAGGGTCAGTATGACTCCAGAAGCCAGTATGACAGAGGGTCAGATCCACCTCTTGGACTCAGGATGCTGGAGTATTCACTGTGTCCTGGCAGCCACCTATAACTTGCAACCATTTAAACCTGGATTTAGATCCCAGACCTGCACTCACTAGCTGATTGAATATGGACAAGTTGCCTAACCTTTTGAACCTGTTTCTACATCTGTGACTTGGAAATGGTGCCCTCTTCATTGCTGGGTTCCACTAAAGATCAGCACATAGAAGGATCTCAATTAAGGGGGGCAATTATTATTAGACACAAAGAAGGATCTGTTAAATGTTCCTCAATATCTGCTCACCCCTTCTTCCCTTTTGTAACAGACACACCAAAGGATTAACTGGGTTCCTGCCTGCCTGCAATGCGGGAGACCCGGGTTTGATCCCTAGGTGAGAAGATCCCCTGGAAGAGGGGATGGCTACCTACTCCAGCAATCTTGCCTGGGAAATCCCATGGACAGGGGAGCTTGGTGGGCTACAGTCCACGGGGTCACAAAGTTGACACAACTGAGTGACTAACACTTTCACTTTCACTTTGGCCACCCAAGCAGAGGTCACATATCTCAGCCTCCCCTGCAGCCAATGTGGTCATGTGGCTAGTTCCGGTCAGTGGCCTGTGAGTAGACTTGTGCCTTCGACCTTCACCTAGTCCCCCAGAGCCTCCTGGCCTGGGGCTCCTGGAAGCTTTCAGCAGGACACCAGCTCAAAGTTTTCTGGTTAGCAACTTACTTTCCAGAGTCTTTGATTTTTACATTCTTCAAAATAATTTTAAGCAACCTGGTAAAGTCCATTTTCTTAAACAAATTAATAAATGGAAAAAAGTGTCCCACCAGAATTCCCAGTCACTGCAGTTGTCCCGGGCAGCTCTGTCCTCCTTCCCCACGGCTCTCTTTGCTCACCTGATGTGCTGGGCGGATAAGGCCTTTTTATGCTTTTTATTTTGTTTTCCGGAAGATCTTTCCTAGCACTTTGACAGACCTCTGATGCCCTGTGAGATCATAGAAAATATATAGATTGGTCTCTGCACCTGATTCTTGGCACAGAGCTCCTGAACCTCTTGTAATTTCCTAAGTGCTAAGAACACAAGGAGCATCTTTCGTTCCAATAGCTGATCTTTGACCTTGGTTCCTGGGAATGAGCTTCTAGATCCCTTGGAATTTCCTGGGTGATAGGAGTGTCTTTTGATCTACTGAGGCCACGCTGGGTAGGCTTTGTGGACATGAGCCGGTCACCAGAAAAACTAGCCATGATTCAGTTCAGTCACTCAGTCGTGTCTGACTCTTTGTGACCCCATGGACTGCAACACGCCAGGCTTCCCTGTCCATCAGCAACTCCCAGTCAAACTCATGTCCATCAAGTTGGTGATGCCATGATTAGAAGCGTGGAATTTTCAGCTCATCCCCTACTCCCATTCTCCAAAGAGGGCTGAGGGGCTGGAAATAGAGTTAATCACTAATCTTGCCTGCATGAGGAGGTTGCCCCACAATCTCACATAGTATGGGGTTTGGAGAGTTTCCAGGTTGGTAAACACAAGTGCGGGGGAGTGGTGCACCCAGAGAGGACACGGGAGCTCTATGCCTCCCCCCTCAACACACACCTTGCCCTGTACATCTCTTCCAGCTGGATGCTCATCTGTATCTTTTTTTTTTTAATATTTATTTATTTTGGCTGCATTGGGTCTTAGTTGCAACTCGTAGGATCTACATGCAGACTTCTTAGTTGCGGCATGAGTTCTTTAGTTGCAACACGAGAACACTTAGTTGTGGTATGTAGGATCTAGTTCCCCGACCAGGGACTGAATCCAAGCTCCCTCCATTGTGAGCATGGCATTTTAGCCACTGGACCACCAAGTAGTCCCTTCATCTGTATTCTGTATCATATCCTTTTGTGATAAACTGTGAACAGTAAGTAAACTGTTTTCCTGAGTCCTGTGAGCCACTAAAGCAAATTCATCAAACCGAGGAAGGGGTCAAGGGAACCCCCTATTTACAGTCAGAAGCATAGGTAACCACTTGGACTTGGGATCAGCAGAGGGGAAGCAGGGGTCAGTCTTGTGGGACAGCACCTGTGAGACCTGATAGTGTCAGAATCCAGTACTGCTTGACGTGGGTGGAGAAAAAGCACATAATACATTTGGTGGCCAGAAGTGTCATCAGTGAAGTGTTCTGTGTGCCCAGTAAAGGAGCAACACAGGCAGGAAAGACTGGATTTTTCAAACGCATAACATGAAAGACTGGAGAGCAAGCAGTCAGACTGAACCTGAGTAGGACCTGCCTCCTAGGATGCAGCCACCTAGATAGAGCCAGCCTCTCTGCTCCTCACTGCTTTTCAAACCTTCCAGGTGCAGTGAGCATCTAGGCCCACCGCTTTATTAAATGCACAGAAATCCATTTTACTTGGAGCCTTGGACATAATGATCCATCCATGGGACAAGCGGACTTGTTAGCTTGACGCCAAAGACACACAAAATGACTGCGAAACTAATCACAGCCAGCGTGCCAGCGGCGCCTGCAGCAAGTTCCCTGTACTGGAAAATTTCCAAGGAACAGCTGGCAGAGGCCCTTGGCCACACGGGAATAGGTAGGGCGCAGGGGTATTGTGACATGCCCCAGGGAAGGGCAGTATTTCCCTTGGCCATCGGAGGCCCGGGCCCAGAGGGGCAAGGGAGCCGGACCGGCCATGGAGCCTGGGGCCCAGCCCTCCACGGCCCTGGAGGAGGGGAAGGCCGAGCCGCAGCAGCAGGCCCCCAGCCAGTGCATCGAGGGCCACGGCCAGGTGGTGCTGGTGGGCGAACTCTGGAAACAGGATGAGTGCTGTGTGACCCTGCAGAACATTCTGGAGCAGGGCCCGACCGATCCGCCCTCCCGACCCTCGTCCATCCGAGCCACGAGCGGCCACAGCAACTCCAGCAACTGCTCCAGGGGGCGGCTCAAGCGCTCCGGGGAGAGCTCGTGGAAGCAGGGTGCCGATTGCCCGGCCGCCAAGTCCAAGCGCTGCTCGCAGAAGCAGCCGTGTGAGCCGTGCAAGGCCAGGGAAGCGCCAGAGAGCCAGTGCGAGGCGGCGCCGGCGGGGACCCTCGGCTCGGGGCGGGCGGAGGACGCGGCGCCGGGCTGCCGGGACCCGGGACAGCAGCGGGCGGCGCCCGAGCCCGGCGCACGGCTGCTCCTTGTGCTGTGCCGCGCGTCCGCACTGCGCTCCCAGCTCCCGCGGCTGCAGCTTCTTCTGCAGCAGGTGAGCGCCCGGGAGCGCACCCGGCCCGCCGCGCTCTTCGGCCTTATCGTGCAGCCGCGGCGCGAAGAGGAGGCCGAGGCGCGCCGCCGCATGGAGAGCCTGCTCTGCGGCGCCTTCGCCCCGCACAGCCCCGCCGCCGAGGTGCACACGGCCGTGTTCTGCCCCCGCCGCCCAGAGGGCACCCTGGACGTCCAGCGCGCCGGCAGAGGAGCGCACAGGGTCGCGTCGCCGGGTTGCGTCCACCTCGTGGATCGGGCCACCCAGACGGATGGTGAGGGGCCCGAGGGAGAGCAGGGGGCGGGAACGCCAGGTGGCCAGGGGCGCCCCCGGGGTGGGAAAGTGCAAATACGGAGGGAGTCCCGACCCTGCTGGTCCCAAAAGGGAAAGTCTTAAACGCTCAGTCGTGTCCGACTCTTTGTGACCAGGCAAGAATACTGGAGCGGATAGCTATTGCCTTCTCCAGGGGATCTTCCCGACCCAGGGATCGAGCCCGGGTCGCCTGCACTGCAGGTGGGTTCTTTACCATCTCAGCCACCAGGGAAGCTCTTGGTGGGGATGGTTTAGTCACTAAGTCCTGTCTGACTCTTGCAACCCCATGGACTGGGAACCTACCAGGCTTCTCTGTCCATGGGATTCTCCAGGCAAGAATACTGGAGTGGGTTGCCATTTCCTTTTCCAGGGCATCTTCCCAACCCAGGAATCCAACCCGGGTCTCCTGCATTGCAGACAGATTCTTTACTGACTGAGCTACAAGGGAAGCCCAGGGAAGCCCAAGTGGTAGACAAATCCCTGATGTAGCGGCCCCTCTCCTAATGCCTCCACTTGCTTCGTTTGGGGTAAAGATGAACTGGGTTTCGCATGCCAGGTGTCTTGCTCACTGAGGCAATCTCTGGTCAAAAGCGTTGGAACTGATTTGTAGTTAAACCTCCCACCAGTCCACCGGACCCTCTTCCCCCTTGCTCGCTGCCGCCAATGGCGCTTTTCTAAGGTACTCATTTGGGAGTCTCCAGTTCCCGAGCCCAACCCCTCCTCTCCAAATCCACTATTTCTTACTTGATTCTTTAGTCTTCTCCTCCAAGGAACCTCAACTACAATAAAAACATGCCTGTGGGCATTTCACGACTAATCCTCACAACAACCCTATAAGGAAGGCCCTGTGTTAGCCTAGTAACCCTCCTCCTTCCCTCACTTTGGGATTCTTACCTCCAGCCCTCAAGACCCTATAGAGGGTTCCAGACCTATAGGTTAATCCATGGGTCTGAGGGCTCTGGGCTCTTAGATGAGCACCTAATGCCTCTGGCTCCTAGAATCCCTCCAGGGGGATCAGTCCAGAAGGAGATGCTCTGGGCAGGTAGTCAAGGCTCCATTACTGGAGGCTCTGCCACCCTTCTGCTGGTGACCAGAGCTAGTTGTCTCCTCTTGCCGATTAGCTGCCCTCCGGACATGTGGGGGTGAAAGGTCGGTTGGCATCTGTGGTGCCCTCCAGCTCTAAGATGCTAGTTTCAGGACAGATGGTGACTGCCTGATCTGGGTGCCCCGGATGCAGCAGCATCAGGACTTTCTGCTCAGGACCTCGTCCTGACCACCTAGCTGCACCCCTTTGGGCCCATTCTCCTCCCTCTCCTAAATAGTCCATGGGGTTTTCCCATGGCCAGCTTGGCTGCTTAGGAAAGCCTCTTGCCTGGGGACTGTTCCAACGGGGATCCTCAGGCAAGTCCAGAAGATCCCACTCCGTCTTTGAAAACAAGCTCTTATGATGATGCAGTTCCCAGGTGCCTTGTCCCCCATCAGCCAGGCCCGCCCTGCAGTCAGCGATTCCCTGTGTTCTTCGTCCTCCTACCTTCACCGTCAAGCCGCTTGTTGAAGCCCCTTCTCTGGACTCTGGCCCTCCTCAGTGTCCACAGCCCGGGAGCAGGAAACTCAAGAGAAGACAAGCATAGCAATCGTTCTCACACCACACGAATGTGACCTGGGACTCAGAGGGAGAGAGTCACTTCTCATTGGGGATCCCAAGAACGGCTTTATGAGATGTCCACTTAAGGTGGATCTTGATGTTGGGAAGTGTTCTGAGAGGGAGAAGGGCTCAAGTGGAGGCGGGGGGGAAATGCTTCCACAAATGCAAGAAAGTGTTTCTAGACCTCCTGGGCTCACCAGCAGCTCAAACTGAACGTGGGTAGCAGCGAGGTGGCCTATGAGCCTGACATGATGAGCTGTGACTCGCCCTTACAGAGTCACGTGTTGTAGAGTCAGACTTCCAGGCTTGGAACGTGTGCTCATGCCCTCAGGCAGAGCGGAAGATGTTTTGGCAGTAGTGCTATCCTTCTGCACCTTCTGGGGCAACCTCTTACTCCACAGGTGCCATCATCCTACTTCTTGGGACCTCCTTGCTATTTTCTCCATGGCCATAGTAAGACTCCTCACTCCTCCCAAAGCCTGACCCTCTGTGTTCCCTTCATCACTCTTCTGGGGTACAGGGATTTGTTTTCTGTGCTCTCTTTGGCTTTTTGATGTGAAATGGAATGTTTCTTTCATTGCTACCAGGAAATGCTACCCATATGTGTCTGTTCGCTGTTGCTGTTTAGTTGCTAAGTAGTGTCTGACTCTTTGCAACTGTAGCCTGCCAGGCTCCTCTGTCTATGAGATTCTCCAGGCAAGAATACTGGAGTGGGTTGCCATTTCCTTCTCCAGGGGATCTTCTCGGCCCAGGGAGCAAACCCAGGTTTCCTGATTGGCAGGCGGATTCTTTACCACTGAGCGACGTAGGAAGCCCACCCATATGTGTCTACCCATCTCTAATTCACTTAAACCAGTGGTTCTCAACCAGGGGCAATTTCTCGTGCCCAGTTTCTCTCTCTCTCCCCCCCCCTCCCTGTCTCTCTCTCATGCACATCACACCCCTAGGACATTTAGCAATGTTGGTAGACATTTTGGGTTGTCACCACTTGGGTGGAAGGGTGATGGCTACTGTCATCTCATGGGCAGAAGCCACGGATGTTGCTAAACCACTTCCAGTGAAGGACAGCCTCCCAACAAAGAATTTTCTGACCCAAAATGTTAGTAGGGCTGAGACTGAGAAACGATGGTATAAACCAAGTTGAGGCCCTCAGTCAAAAGCCCATCGGCACCTGAAAATCAAATTGTGCAGAGATAAATGCCTTAAGAGTTCCTGACCTGACTGCTAAATCAGGACAGGGTTCCCAACTCAGGTCTCCAGTCTCTCTGATTCTAAACTGAATCCCCTGCTGAGAGAGCCATTGCTCTTGACTTCAGGGAATTACCACCTTCTTGCAGACTCACCTGTTCCGTGAACCTCTTCACGCCAAGGGTCAATCAGATGCAACCCAGCTTTATTGATCTGAGCTTCCTTTCATTCTAATCCTTCATACCTTTGTTTTCACCAATCCTCCCAAGGAATCTTAAAATTCATTAATTTTAAGGCTTGTATAATTATCTGACTCCCTAAGAGAAAGAACTTTGAATGGGACTTTGATGCCTCCAACCAGCCGTGTGGCCTTGGGAAGGTAATTTAACTTCCCTGAACCTCAGTTTCTCTTTTGTAAAAAGAGAATCATTAAGATGTTTTCAGGCTCTAGAATCCTTAAAATATTTCCTGTCATTTTATATTTCATGTCAGGTCTGGCCTTACATGGGGGTTCTCCCTAAACTGTAAAAGGTCTACCCGAAACCGTATCCGGGGGCAAATTATCAGCCCCCAGACTCTCAAGGTTAATAGTCGAAAACTCACCCAACTAGTGACACATTAATGGCAGAGTCTCCTACTGTGAACATGTTCTGTGTTGCAGTCCAAGCGTGAAGTTTAAGGTTGTCTTTTTAAAATCCTGTTTCCTCTTCTGTCCTAAAATGAAGATCACATTGTTAACTTCAAGAAAGAGTCATAGTTTCCTAATTGGCACGACGAGTTGGGAATCTGAGAGATGGTCTGCTATTGTCAGACTGTGTGAATCACAACAAACTGGAAAATTCTTAAACAGATGAGACTACCCAACCACCTTACCTGCCTCCTGAGAAACCTGTGTGCAGATCAAGAAGCAACAGTGAGACTAGACATGGAACAATGCACTGGTTCAAACTCAGGAAAGAAGTACGTCAAGGCTGTATATTATCACCCTGCTTATTTAACTTCTATGCAGAGTATCTCATATGAAGTGCTGGGCTGGAGGAATCACAAGCTGGAATCAAGATTGGTGGGAGAAATATCAACAAGCACAGTTATGCAGATGATACCACTCTATGGCAGAAAGTGAAGAAGAACTAAAGAGCCTCCTGATGAGGGTGAAAGAAGAGAGTGAAAATGTTGGCTTAAAACTCAACATTCAAAAAACTAAGATAATAACATCCAGTCCCATCACTTCATGACAGATAGGGTAAAAGTGGGAACAGTGACAGATTTTATCTTCTTGGCCTCCAAAATCACTGCGGATGGTGACTGCAGCCATGAAATTAAAAGCCACTCGCTCCTTGGATGGAAAGCTATGACCAACCTAGACAGCATATTAAAAAGCAGAGACATCACTTTGCCAACAAAATTCCATAGAGTCAAAGCTATGGTTTTTCCAGTAGTCACGTAGAGGTCTGAGAGTTGGACCATGAAGAAAGCTGAGCGCCGAAGAATTGATGCCTTTGAACTGTGGTGTTGGAGAAGACTCGAGTGCCCCTTGGACAGTAAGGAGATCAAACCCGTCAATCCTAAAGGAAACCAACCCTGAATATTCATTGGAAGGACTGTTGCTAAAGCTGAAGCTCCAATACTTTGGACACCTGATGCAAAGAGCCAACTCATTGGAAAAGACCCTGATGCTGGGAAAGATTGAGGGCAAGAGGAAAAGGGGACAACAGAGGATGAGATGGTTGGATGGCATCACCGACTCAATGGACATAAGTTTGAGCAACTTCCAGGAGATAGTGAAGGACAGGGAGGCTTGGCGTGCTACAGTCCACGGGGTCACAAAGAGTCAGACACAACTTAGCAACTGAACAACAGCAATTGCTATTGTCAATGTAATGAGTTTCAGGAAAGTTTATTTTTCCAAACAGCTGTTATGTTTTTGTGGAAATTCTTTTCCCCATTGCAATGTTTCTTATCAAAGTTGGGGACCCCCCCCAAGTCCTTTCCCACAGTGAGGAGAGCCGACTTTGGGAGAAGGGGGAAGCCACTCCAAACGGGATAATCTGGTGTGGGGAAGCAGACAGTGAGACAGTAAAAAGGTGTAGATCTTCCATGGACCCTCAAATCTTTAGTTACCAAAAATTCACAAAATGCATGGTGAAGTGGTTTGTTGTTTGGAGGGGGTAGGGGTTACGTGAAAACCAGTGATAGAGCAAGCGTCTCAGCCAGGGTGCCTTGGAGAGGAATAGCACATGGAGACGCAGGGACACACCAGCAGGCAGGTGCCCAAAGGAGGGTCTCAGTTTGCAGAACCGCAGGGTCCAAGTTGCCACAGGCTCAGAGGCCAGGCTTAACCAGGAGCCCAGGTCTGTGGGTACCTCCAGGAACCAAGGAGGATGGAGGGCAGCAGGCAGGTGTCAGCAGAGAGGACTGTCCCCAGAGCCCCTGCCGTGGGAGCCACCCTGGCTTTTGTGACCTCACAGGAGGCGGGTGGGTGACTCTTCGCTTCAGGGCCTGAGCCCAGACGGACGCCAGAGCCTTCCCCCAGGGCAGGGGCACACGGCCCCTCGGCGAGGGAGCCGGGACATTAGGCAGCTCCATGTAGGAGCACGCTTAGGTCAGGAGGATCCACCATGAAGAAGGGCAAGAGGAAGAAGTCAGAAACGAGGCGCCGAGGCTCCACCTCCCGGCACACCAGCTCCGAATCCACCCCGCATCAGCAAAGCTCAGAGTCCAGTTCCCAGCAGCCTGTCTCTGGATCCAGCCCACGACCACCCAGCCCCAAGCCCACCTCGCAGCTGCCCAGCTCAGGGTCGGCCCCACTGATGCCCAACCCAGCACCCGCCCCACCGCCCCCCAGCCCAGGGCCCACCACGCAGCAGCCCAGCTCGGGGTGCACCTCACAGCCCAGCAGCAACTCTACCCCCCCACAACCTGCACCCCGAGCCCTCCCAGCTCCAGAAATCAGCCACAGCCATTCGGCTCGGGACGTTGTGTCTCCAGACCCCAACTCCAAAGCATCCTCTCAGTCCAGGAAAGCAGGTGGGCAGCCTTCTTGCTCAAGTGGTTCTAGGCTTTCTGCTGATGGATCCCAGGGCTGCCCCAGAGGCTGATAACTCTTCTCATTGGGTCATGATGTACTGATAATGTGTATTCTGGAGCTGTGCAGTGGGGAGTGTGTGGGTGAGGGTGAGGGTGAAGGGTTTGGGGTTCATTTCTTTACCCAAGAGGCCAGGATTCCTGGGTTTTGTCATTCCTCACCATGTTGAGCCTCTCTAAAGACAGCCACAGGGTATTCAGGCAGGTTAACATTCACCATGGCTCGGTGGGTAGTACTAGCTCCTTGGGAGCCATACATACCCAAATAAACACCAAGGCTGCATTAATAGAAGAATCCAGCGAAGGACAAGGAAGGCCGTCATGCTGCTTTACTCTGTCCTCATCAGGCTATTTGTGCATGTAAAAGATGCCTAACAGTCTAGTCCAAGGAAGATAGTCGAGATTGGGGAGCTGAGAGGAATCTGGGGAGGCAGGAGCCTTCTGGTGTAGGAGACTTGGTTGAGGGAATTGAAGGTTATCTGTCTGTCAGCTAGAAGATATGAGTAGATTTGTTCTATGTTGTTCTCAGATGTCCAACTAAGGGCCCATGGATAGGGTTGCCAGATAAAATACAGGCCACCCTGTCAAATTTCAGATAAATAATGTGTGCCCTGAATATTGCATGGGCGTCCTACATTTTTGTTTGCGAAATCTGGCAACTCATCCATGGAAGGCACTGTAGAAGGTAGATTTCTGCTCAACTTTAAAAAGTATCCAACTATTAACTCTGTCTGAAAATAGAATGGCAGTCCAGAAGATTGCTACCCCCATCTTCTTGAGTAGCCAGAGTCTGAATGAGCATGGGATTGTGTCGAGAGAACTTGAACAGAGTTCAGGAGGCGGTCTGGTTAATAACATGCTACTAATAATGGTAATAACTGACATTTATCACTGACATTCGACTCAGCCAAGTGATCTTATTTTACAGTCTTACAAAGGAGATACTAGTATCATCTCCATTTTATGGATGGGGAAACTGAGGCTCAAACAAGTGTAACAGCTGCCTCTCCTGCAGCTGCTGGTAGCACTAGGAGGGGAACTACGGTCTATTCAGACTCTACAATCCTCCCTCAACTACAGAAATGATCTTCCAATACTGAAAGGTTTGGTGGTCTGCCCAGGAGGAAGAACATCCTTTCTGAGCTTCTGGATCCACTTTGAGCCAGTGCCCATGACTCTGTGGTCCTGAGCCCACCACACTCCCAGGGCCACAGCTTTCCCTCTCAGATTGTGTGGACATAAAATAAATGAGAGGAGTAAGGGTGAGTCCCAAATCTAAGTATGGCTGTGACAACAATATATCTGTGGCTAGGAATCAATCCATTAACATATGGAAATGTTTTGAGTATGATACTAAATTTTGTATATGCTATGATCAGAAACATTACTTTGCTGACAAAGGTCCATCTAGTCAAGGGTATGGTTTTTCCAGTAGTCATGTATGGATATGAGAGTTGGACCATAAAGAAAGCTGAGTGCCAAAGAATTGATGCTTTTGAACTGTGTGTTGGAGAAGAAGACTCTTGAGAGTCCCTTGGACTGCAAGAACATCCAACCAGTCCATCCTAAAGGAGATCAGTCCTGGGTGTTCATTGGAAGGACTGATGCTGAAGCTGAAACTCCAATACTTTGGCCACCTGATGTTCTGACTCATTGGAAAAGATCCTGATGCTGGGAAAGATTGAAGGCGGGAGAAGGGGACAACAGAGGATGAGATGGTTGGATGGCATCATCGATTCGATGGACGTGAGTTTGAGTGAACTCCAGGAGATGGTGATGGACAGGGAAGCCTGGAGTGCTGCAGTCCAAAGGGTCACAAAGAGTCAGACACGACTGAGCGAATGAACTGATGATTGTCAACCACTGAGATAAACCTTTCTGGATTATGGCCCTGAGAACTGATCTGTAGAACACGAAACCTTCTATTTGCACATCTTTTCATGAATGTGTGTGGCTCACCACCAGGTTGCTATTCTGTTTGTGGTGGAGGCAAAACGGGAACTGGTGAGGCTCATCCGTGGTTACAATGGACACCCACTCTTCTTCTGGCAAAGGAATTGTCTCCCTTGGAGCCAGAGTGGGAAAGAATATTGGTAATAAGGGATGAGGACCTTTAAATAAAGGATGCCATATTCTAAAATACAAATCTTTTCATATACAGAGAATACTGTAGCTCAAGAAAATACAAGTCTTCCACAAGAATGTCTGTAATCAAGAAGATGGACAATTTCAAGCCTCAGTGAGGCTGTGGGGAAGTCAAAACCTTCTCACACTGATGGTGGGAATGTAAAATGATTAAACTGCCATGGAACACTGTCCAGGAGTTCCTCAAAAGGTTAAACATGAAGTCGCCGTCTGATCCAGCAATTCCTGATCTGAGTATATACCTAAGAGAATT
Source organism: Neotragus moschatus (assembly GCA_006410615.1). Classification (NCBI taxonomy): domain Eukaryota; kingdom Metazoa; phylum Chordata; class Mammalia; order Artiodactyla; family Bovidae; genus Neotragus; species Neotragus moschatus. The sequence continues at coordinate 219,368 of SJYA01000300.1, read as the reverse complement.
AATTAAAGACATACATCCACACCAGAACTAAAACAGCAGCGTTGTTCATCATAGCCGAAAAGTGGAAACAGCTCAATGACCATCAAATGATGAATGGATAAACAACACATGGTACATTCGTGCAATGAAATAGTAGTTGGCAATAAGAAGCGATGATGGGGACTTCCCTGGTGGTCCAGCCATTAAGAATCGAAATTCCAATGCGGAGGACACAGGTTCCATCCCTGGTCAGGGAAACTAAGATCCCACGTGTCTTGGGGCAACTAAGCCCAGATGCCACAACTACTGAACTTGCATGCTCTGGAGCCCAAACACAACTACAGAAGCCCTCCCATCACAACCAAGACCCAGTGCAGCCAAAATCAAAGACATGAGCGATGCTGATACGTGCTGCAACACAGCTGAACCCCAGACACATTAGACTAAGTGAGAGAAGGCAGGCTCGAAAAAGCCCACCTATCATATGATTCCATTTATGAAATGTCCACAGTAGATAAATCTATTGCCCAGAACTGCAGGGAGTGGAGAATAGGCAGGGCTGCTAATGGGCTTGGGGGAAGGTGGAAAAGTTTGGAACTAGTGATGATGGTTGCAGACATTCATGAATGTATTGAAAGCCACTGAACACTTCAAAGGGGTAAACTTTATGGAATGGAAATTGAGTGTCCGGTTTGTTTGGTTTTTTCCCGTTTTTTAAAAGGAAAAAAGAAAAATCTTATCTTTAGTATCCCATCCCTCCCCTTTCCAGGAAAAGTTCTGTCCTGGGCAAGACTAAGCAGAATGGATGTTGATCACTGGCTTCTTGGGCTTTGGGATTGGCAGCTCAGTCAAGAAGCCAAGACAGGGAATTCCCTGGTGATCCAGTGGCTAAGATTCTGAGCTCCCAACATGGGGGGCCTGGGTTCGATCCTTGACCAGGGAACTAGATTCCACACGCCTCAACTAAGAGTTGCCGCAACTAAAGATCTCACATGCCACAACAATGATCAAAGATCCTGCGTGCTGCAACTAAGACCCAGTGCAGCCAAATATTATTTTAAAAAATAAAACAATTTTAAAAAAAGGAAGAGAGAGCCAAGACAGAAGTAGTTACAGGAGCGAATGATCCATCCAGAAGTCCTCTTGTGAAACAGCAGAGGGCGCTGTCTCCAAGTTCCTCTGGGACCTGCCGCTCAGGACAGCAATGGGAGATGAGCTTGGGAAAGGATCTCAAAGACAGTCCACTGGATTGGTTGTCTTCTGGATGAATCTGTGAGTTCCAGAAAAACAGAACGTGGCCTCTCCAGCTGCAGGAATGTCAGTGCCACCTCTCCTAGGACAGGCAGTCCTCTGCTGCCATCTCTTCCCTTGAATTGCATAGAAAGAGCCCCAAATTGCGAGTTAGTAATCTTGAGCTGAAGCCGGATTCTTCCATCTCCTTACTATCAGGGCACATCTTTGATATTCATTGAGCCTCGATTTCCTTATTTATAACCTGAGGATAGCAATATTCCCCATCCAGGACTGCTGACAATGAGATGCGATGGATAATGCCATACAGAGCACTGTCCAGACGTGAGCTATTACATGGGTGTTCTCTGTGTTATTAGCATGCATGATTTCCCCAAGCAGTCGTTCCTGTCTCCTCTACACAGGCCACTGCTCCTCGTGGGGTCACCTCCTGCAGCCGTGGGCCCCTCACCTCTCTCCTTCTCTGTCCAGCAGGGCCTCTGATTCGAGTGGGCCCGCGCGCATTCTGTTCCTGTTCCGTTTGCCCCGGCAGCTCTGCTTGCTGGCGTCGTCTGGGCCTCTGCCACAGCCGCATCTTCGATGTCCTTCTGCCTCGGGCCTGGCCAGCCATGTCAGGGAGAGGATTCCCAAACCTCCTCACCTTTTACAGGTGCAGCCCCTGGGGGTGCTGGATCTTGGGCCCACTTCGTATTTGCAGTCCTATGGACAGGGGAGCCTGGCAGCCTGTGGTCCCCAGGGTCGCAAAGAGTCAGACACGACTGAAGCAACTGAGCACACACACGCGTGCACTCAGGCTCCTCTGAGGACTCCAGGGCCCAGAGGAAAGCTGCTTCCTCGGGTGGGGCTTCTGGCCTTTTCTGCCTGGAGCCACCTGCATAGAGGGGTGCCAGTTTTCTCCTCTGGGGTTCATTCTTCTTTGCTTCAGAACGCACTCTCCCACAGCCCCACGTCACAGGCTCCCTGTCACTCAGAAGCTCAGTGATTAAACGCTCTGTCAGGCCACCGCCTCCTTCCGTGGCCTGTGCCATGGGCAAAAGCTTCCCATTCTTGACCCATATGTGAACTTCCCCCAGAATTTAGAGATATCTGTGAATGTAAGTCACATACCCCTTGTGAGAGGAAGTCCTCCCTCTCCTTCAGCAGGTCTTAGGCTATTCCTGGCAGCCCCACAGGGGTCTGTCCCTGACCCAGCGGCCCCCACCGCCTCACCCTGCTCTTCCTCTCCCACGAAGCCCCCAGGTGGCTGCCACTTCCCCTGGTGGGAAGACACCTGTCCAGGGAACTCCTCCAGTGGCTTTTTCCATGGTGCAGGGATACATATGGAGAAGGCAATGGCATCCCACTCCAATACTCTTGCCTGGAAAATCCCATGGGCAGAGGAGCCTGGTGGGCTGCAGTCCATGGAGTCGTGAAGCATCGGACACGACTGAGCAACTTCACTTTCACTTTTCACTTTCATGCGTCGGAGAAGGAAATGGCAACACACTCCAGTGTTCTTGCCTGGAGGATCCCAGGGATGGGGGAGCCTGGTGGACTGCCATCTATGGGGTCGCACAGAGCTGGACACAACTGAAGCGACTTAACAGCAGCAGCAGGGCTACGTACAAGGGCTGGAGCCAGGCCTCCGCCTCCCCCTAGCTCTGGAAGCCAGGGCAGCCCTACTTATACTCACACATGTCCAACAGGAGACGTCTTCCATCTGGGCATCACCCACCGTAAAGCAGACCCCACCCACCCCCATCTCTATTCTACTCCTCTTCCCAGCCCCTCCCCCACCAACTCCCCTCCCTTGAACATTCTTGAAAATCAGCATCTCTCAGCCTTGTGAAGCGAGGCAAACAGATACCAAGGTGTGTTGGGAGAACACGCCAGAGCTAAAATGCTCTGCTACCTGGTCAGTCCTGGCTAGGAAGAGCCTGCACACCACCCCTCCACATTGCCGTGATCAACTGTCTTTCCACTCAGTACATTTATCCATCTGGTGCCAAGGAGCACCATGGATTCACAAACCACCAAGTAGGAAAACCTCCTCTGCATAGGATGCTAGGCACGGTGAGGGAAACCAGAACAGGGAACTGTACCCTTAAAAGTTGTGCCGTCCACATGGTATCTGATTCGTGCTCCTTCAGTGGCCACCAGACCAAGGGGGAAAGTGTGCCTTTCCTCCCCTCAAGGCCAGGGCTCTAGCTGCCCGCTTCCTTCGCCCCAGAGACCGGTTCTTCACTCATCCTTCTGTTTATGAAATTGCCCTTAGCCTCAGCAGGTCATGGGCTTCCCTGGTGGCTAAGCTGGTAAAGCATTCCCCTGCAATGCAGGAGACCTGGATTCGATCCCTGGGTTGGAAGATCCCTTGGAGAAGGAAATGGCAGCCCACTCCAGTACTCTTGACTGGAAAATCCCATGGGTGGAGGAGCCTGGTAGGCTAAAGTCCACGGGGTCGCAAAGAGTCAGACTCGACTGAGGGACTTCATCTTCACTTTCCTCATACTTACTAGCAGCATCGTACACTTCCCTTTCCCACCTGCTTTGTGGGGGTGTAACATGTGGCTTCCTCAGTTGCCTAATCTCCAGAACAGAGCTACGTGGTAGGACTCCTCCACAGGGGGGTTGTGCGGCTTGAGGAGGACATTGGGTGGGAGGGAGGTGTTTAGCACAGGGCCTGGCACATGGCGGCCTTAAACACCTTGTCATCTCTCTGCGTGTCCAGGGGAGCTGTCATCCCAGGCCAGCCCACCCCTGGATCCTGGAGGGAACCTTGTGGTAGAGCGTTATTGAAAGAGGTGAAAGGAGCCGTGTTCCCTTGAGAGGAGGACCTTCAAGGGGGAGATGGGTGTTCCTGTGACCCTCATGGTTTCCACTTTCCCCTGCCTAGGGATGAGCACTAAAGCCCAGCTGCCCCCAACCCATGGGTTCTCTGCTTCGCTCCGCAGAAGACCTTCAAGAAAACATTCCACTCATCGTAATTCGCGTGCTCCGAGCCCTCGGAACTGTTGCTGTGGCTCTGGGAGCCCTAGGAGCTGCCTACTACATCCTTGAATCTTTGTGAACAAGTCCCCAGGCCCGCAGTCCGGCAGGTATGTGAACCCCTTTCATGCCCGTGGCCCTTTGCAAAGTGATCCTCAAGCCCATCGACTTGCCAGCCCTGTAGCATGGGGAGCATCTGTCCCTTCTCTGAAAGGAGGAGGTCTTTATGGGGGCACCAAGACCCCCAGCCTTTCAGGGGAAACTTGAGAGTGAGAGATTCATTTCTGGCCTCAGGGCCTTCTGGCATGGCTCTCTCGAGCAGCCCTAGACACTCACGGACAACGCTAGACCCGTTGTTGGAATCGTCAAAACAGAGATTTCCCTGTTCCTTGCTGACCTGGGGTGGTTCCTCTCCTCACAGACACCAGCTAGGAGGAGACAGGAGAGGTGAGCCAGGGGTCTTACACCTCTTGGAGCTTTTCCTCTGAACTTTCTCCCTGCGGTTCCCACTGTTTCCAGCCTTTCTTGTTCTCTATGAACTTCGTGTTCCACAGAAACCTTCCCGTCTTTTAAACCACTGTTCTCTCCAGCCTATTCCATCCTGTACGGTGAATGATTTTTATGTACATAGGTGGCCTGTCCCCACGTTTTAGTACAAGATCCCTGAGGGCAGGGAGCCTGCCTTATGCAACATCTTGGATCCTCCCCTGTCTCAGGCTGGGCTCCCTAGTAGCAGAGCCTGAGACAAGGATTTGGGTGCACAGGATTTAGTGAAGGGGAAAGAGTGAGAGAGGCCAGAGAGGGAGGGGACGGAGCAAAGCAAGGATGAGGTTTCAGCTGAGGTCCACTTAGCCTGGGCCAGGCAGGTCTGCAGGTTGAATGACACCCAGAAGGGGTCGAGCTTTGAGCCAAGAGGGTTGGCCTTTCTTGTTCTTCTGTGAGTCAGCCGTTAGCTACTGGGAGAGGTTGGGAGGGCGTGTCTTTGTGAAAACGTGGCTCCTGTTTGGGTGAGGACAAGTTCCTGGGGAAGGAGGCAACTCTGGGCCGACAGTGTTCATAATTCATAGGACTGGGCAGTGGGTGTACAAGCCCACAAAGAGGATCTGAGCAAGCACTGAGAGCACCTTTAATTATCAGTTCAGTCACTCAGTCGTGTCTGACTCTGCGACCCCATGGACTGCAGTACACCCGGCCTCCCTGTCCATTACCAGCTCTCTGAGCTTGTTCAAACCCATGTCCATTGAGTCGGTGATGCCATCCAACCATCTCATCCTCTGTCATCCCCTTCTCTTCCTGCCTATAATTATCCCCATTGTCAAATCCATGTGCCATGAAAGCTTAATAAGTGATGAGGGGGAGGAGAAGGGGAGGCGGTAATGGGAGCTTTTTTTTTTTTTCTTTTTTTAAAAAACTTTTTATTTTATATTGGAGTATAGTCGGTTAACAATAGCTACTTTCAGGTGGTTAGTTTCAGGTAAACAGCAAAGGGATCCAGCCATACATATACATGTACCCATTTTCCCCCAGACTCCCCTCCCACGCAGGCTGCCACATAACACTGGGCAGAGTTCCCTGTGCTATCCAGCAGGTCCTTGTTGGTTATCCATTTTAAATGTAGCAGTGTGTACATGTCCATCCCAAACTCCCTAACTGTCCCTTCCCACATCCTTCCTCGCTGGCAACCAACCCCAGACCTCTAGCAGCCACAGCAGGGCGTGTGGTGGGAATAGATGCTCAAAAGCCCAACCCAGAAAATAAGCTCCAGGGAGAGCTCACCATCTCCTCAAAGGCTCTGCTGCCTGATCATGGGACCACTCATAAAGAGCAGAGAAGTACCTTAAGCTTCGCAAAATTCCACAGCAGCTGAGATCCCCGGTTTCCTCATCCGCAAACAGGAAACATCATAGAACCTTCCTCTTGAGACGGCTAGGAGCGTGAGACGGGGTGCTTGGAGGGCAGAGAGCTGGCCAGGAGTCTTGTTACTGTTATCATCTTGGAGATGGTTGGGAAGATGCTGGCTTTGGAGTTAGAGGCAACGGTTCTAGTCTGGCCTCCACTGCCAGGTTGCTGGGTGTTTGGGCCCATATTACTTACCTTCTGTGAGAGTCAGTATCATCTCTAAAGTGGGGAGAATAACAGCATGTTCAAGGGCAGTGGTTGTAAGGATCAACTAAGGGATGTACAGCCCTCAGGGGCTGGTCATGGGCTGGGTAGATGGTGTGCTGTGCTGAGTCATTTCAGTCATGTCTGACTCTTTGTGACCCTATGGACCATAGCCCGCCAGGCTCCTCTGCCCATGGGATTCTCCAGGCAAGAATACTGGAGGGGGTTGCCATGCCCTCCTCCAGGGGATCTTCCCAACCCAAGAACTGAGCCAGCGTCTCTTACATCTCCTGCACTGGCAGGCTGGTTCTTTATCACTAACACCACCTGGGAGGCCCTGGGTAAGATGGTAGTGACGGGCATTTGAAGATGGTGCCTGAGCTAAAGCGTTTCATCTTAGAATCTCCTTCCGGCAGCACCCATGGGTGTGAGCTTGGGCAGGAAACCTTGGGATCAGATCCCCATTCTACCCCTAGTATTTCTGGGGCCTGGACAAGTTTTTTAACTCCTGATGGTTCATTTTCTTGCTTAGTGCAGATAATAATAGCACAGCCCACATTAAGTAGGGGACAAGGTGAAAAAAACGAGTGTAAAACACAGTGCAGCGTCTGGCACAAAAAAGACCTTAACGCAGCAGCTACATCATCATCATCATTTTTAACTCAGTAGTCCCCAAATTTTATTGACCTTTGAAAGCTATAATATAATTCATTTTAAAAATATTTTTAGAATAGTATTACAGAGAAGGCAATGGCACCCCACTCCAGTACTCTTGCCTAGAAAATCCCATGGGCGGAGGAGCCTGGTGGGCTGCAGTCCATGGGGTCTCAAAGAGTTGGACACAACTGAGCAACTTCACTTTCACTTTTCACTTTCATGCACTGGAGAAGGAAATGGCAACTCACTCCAGTGTTCTTGCCTGGAGAATTCCAGGGACGGCCGAGCTTGGTGGGCTGCAGTCTATGGGGGAAGAGTCAGACATGACGGTGCGACTTCTCTCTCACTTTTCACTTTCATGCTTTGGAGAAGAAAATGGCAACCCACTCCAGTGTTCTTGCCTGGAGAATCCCAGGGACAGTGGAGCCTGGTGGGCTGCCGTCTATGGGGTTGCACAGAGTCATACACGACCGAAGCTACTTAGCAGCAGCAGCAGCAGTTCTTCGTATCAGGTGGCCAAAGTATTGGAGTTTCAGCTTCAGCATCAGTCCTTCCAATGAATAGTCAGGACTGATATAGGTCCTGACTTTATATAGTCCTTCTTTAGGATGGACTGGTTGGATCTCTTTGCAGTCGAAGGGACTCTCAAGACTCTTCTGCAACACCATAGTTCAAAAGCATCAATTCTTCGCCACTCAGCTTTCTTTATAGTCCAACTCACATCCATACATGACTACTGGAAAAACCATAGCTTTGACTAGACAGACCTTTGTTGGCAAATTAATGTCTCTGCTTTTTAATATGCTGTCTAGGTGATCATAACTTTCCTTTCAAGGAGCAAGTGTCTTTTAATTTCATGGCTGCAATCACCATCTGCGGTGATTTTGAAGGCCAAAAAAAATAAAGTCTGACACTGTTTCCCCTGTTTCCCCATCTATTTGCTATGAATTGATTGGATCAGATGCTATGATCTTAGTTTCCTGAATGTTGAATTTTAAGCCAGCCTTTTCACTCTCCTCTTTCACTTTCATCAAGAGATTCTTTAGTTCCTCTTCACTTTCTGCTGTAAGGGTGGTGCCATCTACATATCTGAGCTTATTGATCTTTCTCCCGGCAATCTTGATTCCAGTTTGTGTTTCATCTAGCCCAGCATTTCCCATGATGTACTCTGCATATAAGTTAAATAAGCAGGATGACAATACACAGCCTTGATGTACTCCTTTTCCTATTTGGAACCAGTCTGTTCTTCCATGTCCAGTTCGAACTGTTGCTTCCTGGTCTGCATACAGGTTTCTCAAGAGGCAGGTCAGGTGATCTGGTATTCCCATCTCTTTCAGAATTTTCCACAGTTTCTTGTGATCTACACAGTCAAAGGCTTTGGCATAGTCAATAAAGCAGAAATAGATGTCTTTCTGGAACTCTCTTGCTTTTTCCATGATCCAGCAGATGTTTGCAATTTGATCTCTGGTTCCTCTGCTTTTTCTAAAACCAACTTGAACATCTGGAAGTTCACGGTTCATGTATTCCTGAAACCTGGCTTGGAGGATTTTGAGCATTGCTTTACTAGCGTGTGAGATGAGTGCAATTGTGTGGTAGTTTGAGCATTCTTTGGCATTGCCTTTGTTTGGGATTGGAATGAAAACTGACAATTTCCAGTCCTGTGGCCACTGCTGAGTTTTCCAAATTATCTTCAAATGGGCCATAAATGCAAAATCCTATGCTTTGTCATTAAAAGATTCACAGGAAATATAAACACTGTAAAAATGAAATGTCCTGGAATTCTGGCTGATGGAGTGCCTGAAAAAATCTCAGCTTTGATGTCAGTGTCTGTGTGTTCAAAGATACTTGACAAGTGCTGGGTGTTAAGACTAGCCAGCTCCACACCATGACCCTCTTTAACCAGAGGGTTGAATGACCACAGGAATAGGTAGTGATTCCACATTATTGACTGCAGTGTCCAGTGCCGCTCAGAGTGTCTGGTCCATGGGGGGGTGTGTGTCCAGCCCTGAGCCCTGGGGGATGGGGAGATGATGGGAGGAGAGAAAGGAGGAGGGGAAGTGAAGGGGGGCGCAGATTGCGGGGAAGAATGGAGAGGAGGAGAAGGGAGGGAGGGGTGGATTGGAAACCTGCCCTGCCAGGACTAGGTCACTCCTTGGATGAGACCTAAGTGAGAGTTTGCCTTGGTGGCAAAGTTAACAAGCCTCCCCAGAGACTGAATCCAGGCTCCACTCCAGCCCTAAAGCTGTGTGTATGTTGCTGGCGGGGGTCCAGTTGGCGAGTGGGGTTTGTTTTGGGACCCCAGCATCACTGCCATCACTTTCGAACCATGCAGTGTGCCAGCATCACACAGTGCTGCCTCTTTCTTCTGCTCTGAGCAGTGACGCCCCTGTCTCCCTAGGGCAGGCCCCTTTCCAAACACAGAGTTAGGACAGGTGGGTCTTCCCAGGGACAGACAGACCCTCTGTCCTCGGTCCCATGATTTCCCTATGCCAGCACCCCTGCCCGTGTAGTGGCCTGAGACAGAGCCCTTGCCAAGCCCCAGAGCCCATGCCTTGTGATGGTGAGGAGAGGGCGCTTCCTCACCAGACCCTCTGCTTCTGTCCAGTGTTGAGATCCACGCTCACTGGCATCCAGTTGCTTGACATGTGTTTTAAATGCCCTCACTTCCAGACGCACTTCTGTCAGGGCCAGGCTGTGATGTAAACTCCCCCATCACTCAGTGGTGCTGAGGCTTCTGAGGGTTGGATGCAGGTACCACCAGTAGAGGGGAGGGAAGCATTTGCTGGGAGCCCAGAACTATAGCCACTGGTGGCCAGGCTATCTCCCACCTGGCTCCCCAGTGTCCCCCCTGCACCCCTCCCCATATAGCTATGTAAGTGGGTCAGCTGGGCTGTCACACATCAGTACTGACCATGTGCCCAGCACCACACCAGGTGCTGTGAGACGTCACGATGCAGTAGGGCGTGGACAGCCAAGTCCACCAACGGGCCGAGGCTAGACTCGGGACTCTGAGATCTGGTAAAGTCTGTGGATCTAGGCCACCCAAGGTCCGCAGGCGAAGAGATCAGAGGCGACAATTCAGATGGAGGCCCACACACTTACCTGCCATCCAAGCTAGAAGGCGGCAGAGTCCACACAGTGGGGAGTGTTTGGTAATTAAACAATGCATTCATTCGTTAGCTGTTTCCTGGGCACCTACCTTGTGCTATAGGAGTAAACCAGGCCAGACAAGAGCTCTCCTCGGGGAGCCTACATTCTGGTGGATGCAAGCAGACTGTGGACAAGTCAGTGAATAAACGGGATCACTTGATTTGGTGGTAAATGTTGTCAAGGAAACAAGGTGGATCTGACAAAGAGCAGAGAGAGGTGGGGTGAGCAGGAGGAGCCGCTGCCAGAGCCTGGCAGTTCTGTGAAGACATCTTTGAACTGAGGTGCCTTTGGCAGAAGGAGCCAGACCATGCGGATCTGAGGGAAGAGCATTCTGTGCAGAAGGAACAGCAAGCCCTACAGCCCTGAAGCAGGAAAGACCCTTAATGTTACGTTTTAGGGCCAGAGAAGAAGCCAGTATGGCTAAGAGCTAGGGGTCAGGATGCCACTTTAGGGGAGACCAAGGTCAGGCAAGGTCTTGGAGTTTCCATTGTGTTCTAGATGTGGTAGACAGCCCCTATTACAGAGCAACAGCAAATCCTTACATAAGCACACTTTTGGGCACTTTACATTTATTGCGTGCATGCTAAGTTGCATGTCCAAATCTGTGCAACTCTATGGACTGAAGCCTGCCAGACTCCTCTGTGCATGGGATTCTCCAGGCAAGAATACTGAAGTGGGTTGCCATTTCCTCCTCCAGGGGGGTCTTCCCAACCCAGGAATCGAACCCAAATCTCTATGTCTCCTGCATTGGCAAGCGGGGACTTTACCACTAGCGCCACCTGGGTTGACCAAAAGGATCGTTCAAGATTTTCCATAACAGTACGAAAAACCTCGAACATTTTGGCCAATCCAATATTAACTCATGCATCTTCCTCTCAAATGAGAATATCTCAAGCTCCTGGTTTTGATTTCAAAACAATCACAGTATCTATTGGGTAAAGAATGGGAATGGAGGAGGAAGACCAGGTAGGACTCACTTGCACTGGTCTAGACAGGCGAAGACGGTGCTTGGACCAGGGTGATGGCAGTGGAGGGACAAGTGAACAGGTACAGTGTGGGCTTCCCTGGTGGCTCAGACAGTAAAGCATCTGCCTGCAACGCAGGAGACCCGTGTTCGATGCCTGGGTCGGGAAGATCCTGTGGAGAAGGAAATGGCAACCCACTCCAGTCCTCTTGCCCGGAAAATCCCATGGATGGAGGAGCCTGTAGGTTACAGTCCATGGGGTCGAAAAGAGTCAGACACAACTGAGCAATTTCACTTGTCTTCACTTGACAGTGTGGAGATTGAACCAGCAAATCTGGCTGGTAGACTGGATGAAACAATGAGGAAAAGGGAAGCCTCAAAGTTGACTCTAAGAGGATGAAGGCACAAGGGATAGACAGCAAGAGTTCTGTTTTACTGTTATTTTTGCTGGACAATCAAGTGGAGATGTCAAGTAGGTAGAAGGATAGAGGGAGCTCGCAGGAAAGGATGGATCTTAGCTGTGAACATAAGGGTCATTAGCAATAGCAGATGTAGGAAAGATGGATAGAGCAGAGGGCCAACTCGGAGAAATCCGATAGTGAAGGGAGACCCTGCGGAGTAGACACCTGCTCCTGGTCTTCTCTGGGTCTAGGCAAGCACCTGGGATCTCAGGAGGATTCCAGAGGTAAGGAAAGCAGGAAGGCTCAGGTCAACAAGTGTTCACACTTGGCAAGGTCACAGAGATGTATCTCAGTGGGAGGAGCTGGTGAGCTGTGGACCTCTGGTGGTAAGGCTCCAGCTGCTTCTCTCTGCTTGTTCTCCTGTTCCCTGACAAACGTGGACAGACAGACGTGCGCTTCCCCAACCTGGTGCCAGGACCCATCCCCATTCATGTAGTGAACAGTGGGAGGACCCTGAACCAGCACTAGGGTTCGAGTCTCATTGCCTCTAGATTGCATGGGCTGACCCTGGTGCTCATGGAGCCCCCACTTGCCAGGCATCTTGTTGCTCAGCAGCTGTGCTCCAGGCAGACCCTTTCAAGTGCAAAGAGTTTTCACTGCTTCGAGAGAAAATTTCCTTAGCTTGACAGCTGAACGAAGCTTACCTACCTCTCTCATGTGGTTAAATCCTGGGAAGTGTTCTACCAATGGCATCACTCTGACGCCTCTCTTTTTAACTCAGCTGTAAAATCAGAGTGGGATCTGGTAGGTTTCCAAATGCCCACAAGGCCTTTTACGACTTGATTTACAAGTGGATTATGAGTTAGTTTACTTGGTGCCGCCGATTTCAGAGAATCCAGTTCAAAATGATACTAAGGAGATTATCTCACATAACAACAGGACAGCCGGCAAATGTCAGAGCTGGTTAACTCAATGGTGTCATCAGACACCTGGGGACTTTTCCAGCTTCCAGCTCTGACACCCTTATTACTGGGCTGGCTAGTTCCCCTCCTGGGCAGATGGCTGGAGGAGCTCTCAGAATTGTGTCCTCATACCTTAAAAAGCTAGGTGGCGCTGGTAGTAGAGAACCCGCCTGCCAATGCAGGAGACCTCAGAAATGCAGGTTCCATCCTCGGGTGGGGAAGATCTCGTGGAGAAGGGCGTGGCAACCCACTCCTGTATTCTTGCCTGAAGAATCCTGTGGACAGAGGAGCCTGGTGGGTCACAGTCCATAGGGTCACAAAGAGTCGGACACAACTGAAGCGACAGTATGCATGCACACCCTGACAGCCAGAAGCAAGGGAAAAGGCCACCTCGCCTTGGGTCTCTTCTTGAGTTAGGAATCTGTTCCCAGGAATACTCCTGGAATACTTGCTCCCTCACTGGGGGTGATAAGCCCCCCCACTGGGTCTCCTGCTCCTTCTTAAGCAAATTAATAGCATAGCGGGGTGAATTTTCATGACTGGATTAGACCTGTCTAGATGTCCCCCACACCCTGCCCCTACAGACAAGGGGGGACAAGGAGGGGCATAGCCAGCCAAAGGAGGCCCGGGCCAAGAAAGAAGACGTGAGAGTGGATATGGGAGAAGCAGACAGCAGCACCGACTATGGTGGGCAAGAGCGTTTTAAGAAGGTGATATGTTAGGCAGTGCAGGATGAACGGCCAAGTGCAGACCTCTTGGCCTGGAGCCCTCTCTGACTTCAGTATTTCAGCCACTGAAAGTCACCCTGAGGACGGACGGGTCAGTCAGTGCGCATGCGCATGTTGGTGGTTGGTGGAGGGATGAACTACGGGGTTTTGCTGGGTCATCCTGCGCTTCAGAGACTCAGCTCTTAGACCATCTAAGAGGGAGATGGGAAGTTGGGTGTCCTCACCCTAGAGAGTGAGGAGCCATATGATGACAGTGGCAAAGCCTCCTCTCAAGGGAAAGAAGTTTCCAGAAGTTTCTTTCCAAAAGCTTGGTGAGCCGCTCTCGCTGCATCCCACCAGTGAATGACGCAGTACTAAAATCAATCAGCTGCTTTCCCCTCTCCTTTTGGGCACTGACTATAGTAAAACCACCACAGCTTTCCATCTGGGGGGAGAGAGGCTCCATCTTAGCTGCTGGGGGCCCAGGGGACAGGGAGAGGAAACAGAAGGTGCCAACAATGGCCCAAGCTCAGTTCCTGCCAGGCATTTTGCATAAGCTCGTTAAAGCCTGAAGGGAAAAAAACAAAGTCTCTGTGCGTTCGGACAAAAGGAAGCGGGAAGGTGATGAATGGAAGAAATTTTAATCCTAAATTATTTATTTTCCCACAGGAGGATCTTAGCTGCTAAACCCTCACCCTGGGGCCATAAAACTGGAAAGCCACCAGAACTCTGGGGTCCCAGAGTATTGTCTAAGCTAATGGCTGTGTCCTTATTTTTCTTACAGATCCAGTTTTCCATCAAGGATCTCTCTTGTCACCAAAATAGAACAAAACCCAAAAAAAAAAAAAAAAAAAATCAAAAAGAGTTCTGTTTCTTTAGTGTATTTTACCTAGAGACACAAAAGTTGGTCTTGGCAAATGGGTAGGGAAATGTGAGGGTCTTGGTGACTTTATGAGCTCCCCCAGGTAAACCAAGGTGGAATCCTGCCCTTCCTGTTGGGGGCCATGGACCCAAGGGAGGCAACTTTCTCTGCACATACTCACAGAAGAAACGATTTCAGATTTTCCTACTCCAAATGCAGGAATTAGGCAACTTAATTCAGTACCTAAGGTAACTAGTCAAGGGCACTAGTATCCACCACCAGAAAACTCTGTCCCTGGGAAGTGGCTTCATTCAGCTTCGCCTGGGATGGGAGAAGTTCAGAGCCCGTCGAGGCGCGGCTCACACCCTTGTGGTTTGTCCGGTGACATAGCTGCCCCAGCCAGTGCCTGGTGGGTCTGGACATCTAGTGCCTGGACCAGCCGAGGCAGAAGTCTTAGTTCAAGGTGATCCCAGGAAACACCAATAGGGGAGAGAAGTGTGAAACAGGTGCAGTGGCCACTGAGAGCAGACAAAGCTGTATCCTTCTAACACAGTGCTAGGAAACAGAATACATACCTCAGAGTCACCCCGCCCTGGAGGGGAAGTTGGGTATTATTTATACACTCATCGGTTAAGGGCTCCTGGGAGGGAGGTGGTTAATTTTGTGCCCTGCCCCCTCATGGAGGAGGTGGCCCAGGGGGATGCAGATGGTGGAAGTTGAGAGTTGAGAATGCACTGAAGCCCCATTACCCAAGAGGATGGGAAGGGGTGGCTAGCAGAGGGGATGAGGACAACCCCTAACTCAAGTGAGCGAGTGCACAGAGCACCCAGGTGATCCACTCGCCTCTAAGAAGGGGCCAGGCTTGAACCAGCAGGACAGCCCTGGGGGAGGCAAGTCTGCCTGCAGCAGCACAGGTGGGATTGGGCAAGAAGGTGAGGGGTGGGAGGAGGGGGAAGGCAGGTTGCCAGGAATCCCGGAGCCCACCCACCACCTCCCAATCCCAGGATTTCCCTTCCTGAGTAGACACTGGGAGACTTGGAGAGGGTACCCTGGGTTGCCACGATCCTTCTCTGGGCAGTCAGCTTTTGCGAAGAAGAATGCTGGTTTCTGCTGGGGTTGGGTGGGGTCCTACTGCCGTCTGGCCTGCAGATCAGGATAAAAGGGACCCACAGACACGGTGGGGGGACCAGGGACCCGGAGGCTGCTGTGTCCGGTCAGCCCCAGTTCTCTTACTGAAGACATTTACCTCCTTTTTTTAGCATATTAATCAGGCCCCCTTTGGTTGTAAAGGTCAGACAACCTAACCTCAAGTGGCCTGAGCAAAAGAAGCATGTACAGACTCCAGTAGAAGTCAAGAGAGAGTTCAGTCCAGATGTGCTTTCTTCCCTGGGTGCAGGCCATGCCCCCAGAGCCCGTTTCTCTTCGTCTGCATTGCTGTGTCAGTTCCGTGTTCAGGCAAGTTCACCCTTCAAGGTGTGCGAGCCATAGCCACCCCCCACTCCACCTCTGAAGTCAAGTCTGGCTGGGAAAGGCAGCGTGTCCCAGAAGCAGAAGGCCCCTGATTGGGCTCTGGTCAGGTCTGGGTCCCTCCTGGAACTGCACTCTAGCCAGGGCAATGCGGTGCTCTGATTGGCCAGTCTAGCCCTACACAACCACCTTTGGAACTGAGGGTCAGCTCCACAGAAACTACGAGGGCTGAGAGCAGGGAAGAGACCAAACGGTGTTTCGGTAACCTTTAACCAAAGGAAATGGAAGTGCGTGCTAGGCAGCTACAAACAGCAGGTACTGATGCCAGGTAGGTTTGGACCTGCGACCAGGGCCTTGGTGCTGGCCTCCCACTCCTGCCTCTTTCCCTTCCACCCCCACTGCTTCACTAGCATGGAAGTAGCAAGGAGCTGAGGATTTCCAGCTGCTTTGAGCCCCAGACCCCTGGTGGTCAGATTACCCCCAGCAGTGGTGACCTCGCATTACTCCCCTTCCACCCAGGGAAATGTAGAGTCAGTGCTGACTGTCACAGTAATTAGGGGATACTATGGGCCACTAGTGGTGAAGGCCAAGAACACAAAGCACAGGACAGTCCCACACAATAAACAGTTATCCCACCCCCAAATGCCAACAGCATCCTCCTTGGCAATCAGCGCCATTGGGTTCACCCCACATACTCTGCTGTGCTGGTCTTGCCTTGGGTCTCACAGTAGTTTTCATAGACTGTAGGCATCACTCTTAAAGAATGGGAAACCCTCCCCCATGAGAACAGCCATGGTCCAAGAGTCCCCCATCATCCTGCTGTGTGGCGTTGTTGTCCGTCTCCCCCGCCCCACTCCCCCCTCCCCCTCCCCCCGTTAGGTCCTGGAGGCAGAGGCCAGATGTTTTCCTCTCTCGAATTCTTCCCAGAACATAAAAGAATCTCGTGAGTGAATAGGCCTGCTACCATTAGGACCATTTTTGAACAAACAGATTTGGCTTGGGCTATTGTATTCAGTGGTTTATAAATGTAATCATGGGATTGAACTAGAGTTGACCCTTGAACAATTCAGGTTTGAACTAAACAAATCCACTTATACATAGATATTTTCAACAGTAAATGCTGCAGTACTACATGGCTTATGGCTGATTGAATGTGAGGATGCAGAGGAAGCGCAGATATAGCAGCCAACTATAAATTAACTCAGATCAACCCCTTTTGTTGTTCCAGGGTCAAATGTATTTTAATTGCTGCCAATTTCAAGCGATCACTCTGGGAGTGCCAAGTCGTTTCAGCCGTGTCCGACTCTTTGCAACCCTATGGACTGTAGCCCACCAGCCTCCTCTGTCCATGGGATTCTCCAGGCAAGAACACTGGATTGGGTTGCCATGCCCTCCTCCAGGGGATCTTCCTGACCCAGGGATCGAACCTGAGTCTCCTTGGCTCCTGCACTGCAGGCAGATTCTTTACCACTGAGCCACCGGGGCAGCTGACATAGCTCCAAGAGGTGCTTTCGAAGTTGAGAACTAGAGAGAAGTAGAACCAAATATATTTGTGAACATAGTGCAATAACTAAGGTTGTCATGGCTGTCACCTTGGAGACAGCCTGGTTGAGGCTAGGCTTGAGGATTTAGCATCCTCACCAGGCTGGACTCCGACCTCAACTCTGAATATGGTCTCCAGACCACGGGTTGGTTCTTCTTGGGAAAGTCAGGTCTGTCCTACTGGAGCAATCCATCCAAGGGTGGGAAATGAGAGTAGAAGGAGGAAAAGGTGGAACTAAGTCCAGAAAGCCCCATCCTCCAGCACTTACCTGTCTGGTCCACCCAGCTTATTGGTGCCAGGAGCCTAGGACCAAGTGAAAGGTGCTGAGCTTTCAGATACTACTGTGGCCTTTATCCATCCCATTCCCACCTCCAGAGGACAACACTGTCCCACTGGTCATGAAGCATGGTGGGTTATAGGTAGAGTTAGTAACTACGATCCAGAAAACTGAACTGGCAAATCCATCGATAAAATTCATGAGGAACACCCAAGTACAGCCTCTTCCGACTGCTGCCTCAGGTCTCGGGCTCACTGTTGCGTCAGCCGAGGCAAGTCCTAACCCAGGGGAGCAAGGACAGCTTTTCACGCTGCCATTGCAAGTTGTAGCTTTCCCAGGAAATTCAGGCAAACCCTGCGTCCCCGGGCAACTCCTCTTCTGTATATGTAGAAACAGCATATACGTAAATAACATGCAGATATATACGTGATCGCACCTCGCACAGCCATAGAGACTCGAAGCAGGGATGTGAATCGGCGAAGTGCCCTGTCAGCATCCCAAGATGCATTCCTGGCCAAAGCCAGGAGGAACTGAGCCACAAACTGACAGAAGGACCGGGACCAAGAGCCTTGAGGCACCTCCTCGTCAGATGTGTAACATTGCTGGCTGACAAGGAGGAAGCTCTCCAAGAAAGAGGACCGCTTGGTCCCAGCTGCAGGGTTGAAGCTAGGGAGCCAAGCTCAGACTCCTCCAGGACAGAGAGCTAAAAGAGTTCTATACAAGTCTGGGGTGACTGACCCCAGCTGAGTACATAAAATAGACACACGGGAAGGCCCACCTATCGTCTGCTGGACTCAGGGTGAAGAGTCTGGGATGGCTGATTCCATGAAAACGCTGAACCCCCTCACTGGATTCTCCTATATGCCTCTCTCCTCCACCTCGCTCCATTTTTCTGTCCTTCTCTTGCCTGCCCACCTCCAGTGCTCTAGTGAACTGCTCTTAACCATGTTCTGGGGAATCTGAATCCAAACATCCTCAAATGGTGTTTGGATTGCAGTCTGCTGGAGAATGGCACTGGGATATGGTTTTATCTGCAGGTGTGGTTGGAGGTGATTTTAATGTGCTGATGAGCCATCTTCAAAGACGTAATGTGTATGGAAGTTTCCAGAGACTACAGTTGTTCAAAGAGCCCGGGGCTCCCAGCAGGCCCTTGGCTGAGCCCTGGGAGCTGGATAACTCTGTCTCATCCTCCAGGGATGAAGGATCATTTGGGGTATATTTTGGACCTTTGGAAATGGCATCCCATCATATCAGTGTCTTCTAGGAGTATCTGAGGTTGCACATGTAGTTTTGTTGTTGTTCAATCACCATGTCCGACTCTTTGTGACTCCATGGACTGCAGCTCATCAGGCTTCCCTGTCCTTCACTACTTGCCTGAATTTGCTCAAATGTGTGTCTGATGAGTCAGTGATGCCATCCAACCATCTTATCCTCTCTCACCCCTTCTCTTCCTGCCCTCAATCTTTCCCAGCATCAGGGTCTTTTCAAATGAGTCAGTTCTTTGCATCAGGTGACCAAAGTATTGGAGTTTCAGCTTCAGCATCAGTTCTTCCAATGAATAGTCAGGACTGATTTCCTTTAGGATGGACAGGTTGAATCTCCTTGCAGTCCAAGGGACTCTCAAGAGTTTTCTGCAACATCACAGTTCAAAAGTATCAGTTCTTTGGTGCTCAGCTTTCTTTATAGTCCAACTCTCACATCCATACATGACTACTGGAAAAACCATAGCTTTGACTAGACAGACTTTTGTTGGTAAATTAATGTCTCTGCTTTTTAATATGCTCTCTAGGTTGGTCATAACTTTCCTTTCAAGGAGCAAGTGTCTTTTAATTTCATGGCTGTAGTCACCATCTGCAGTGATTTTGGAACCCAAGAAAATAGTCTGTCACTTTCCATTATTTCCCCATGTATTTGCCATAAAGTGATGGGACCAGACGCCATGATCTTAGTTTTTTTGAATGGTTAGTTTAAAACTAAAGCCAGCTTTTTCATTCTCCTAGATTTCACTTTCATCAAGAGGCTCTTTAATTCTTATTCCATAAGGCTGGTGTCATCTGCATATCTGAGGTTATTGATATTTCTCCCGGCAATCTTGATTGCAGCTTGTGCTTCATCCAGCCTGGCATTTTGCTTGATATACACTGCACAGAAGTTAACTAAGCAGGGTGACAATATACAGCCTTGACCTACTCCTTTCCCAGTTTGGAACCAGTCCATTGTTCCATGTCCAGTTCTGACTGTTGCCTTTAAACATGTAGACCCCTCAGAAACTTGACCCCAAGTGCACATTCAGGAGTTGAAACAAGAATTGGGACAGCAACGTCAGAGGGTCTTTCATCTTTCCAAGAGGATTCACCCACCAGGCCCCGGGGTGGGGTGGAAGTGGAGGAGGGGTGTTGATAAAACACCTGCATCTTTCTCACTGTGACCTCTAGGGGAGACTCGAGCCAAGAACCCACAATAAGGACCTGTATTGGGACCGAAATCTCAGGCCAATTCGTGGCCATGAGTTTGAGCAAGCTCCAGGAGTTGGTGATAGACAGGGAAGCCGGCTGGCTGCAGTCCATGGGGTCTCAAAGAGTCGAACACGACTGAGCAAATGAACTGAACTGAGGCTTTAAAGCCTCCTTCCTCCTCAAGGCTTTCTCACTCAGCCTCTCCAGAGCAGGAAGAAGAGGAGCACGGGGTGGGGCCAAAGGGAGCAAACGACATGGGTCAGGTCTCCTGACTGCCCCCTTGGTTCCTACAGGACCCCAGTGAAGTGAGAAGGGATGGGAAAGGAGCCCCTCCGAGTGTGGGGCTGAATCTCTTACAAACACCAAACGGCTAGAATCCGCCCCTCCCCAGCGTTGCCCACTGGGCTGCCCTGCCCCTCCCCACCAGGCCTGGTTCTCCAGGGAAGAAGAGGCTGCAGAGCACCGAACGGTGGCGCCCTTGGCGTTGAGAACAAGGCTGCGTGTTTATCTCATGCAAAGCAGCTCCCTGGAAACCTGCAGGGGGAGGTGACTCCACACATATCCCAGAGTCCTCCGTGCTCTTGGCACACGCTCCTCCCCCACCGGCTCAGCTGCCTGGTGCCCTGCACCCCTTTCTCTCCTCCCTTCTGTACCCTTCACATGGCACAACAATCATAGACTTCATTAACAGGCTCCAAGTCTCGGCCTTCTGTGGAAAGCTTTCTTAATATGCAAATTCCTCAATATTGGATTTCTCTTTTCAAGTGTATTCTCACTGAGAGCCCTTAAGCAGATCAAGACTTCCCCGGGCAAAAGGCTCCTTAAGAATGATATCTGCATGTAAAGGAGAAGCTTCTGAAACTGCCAGGAAGAAGAACTTCCACCTGTCAAGTGAGGCCTGACCACGAAGGAAGGGAGCCCAGTTTCTCAGAGCTTCGCAGGTGTGAAACCCTCACTTTGGATCTTTGTGCCCCACTGTCACCTAGGCCTGGACCCCTCTGTTCAGAGTTGCCCTGCACCAGTGCGCAAGTTAGTCCTGGGTAACTGGGAACTCAAAACGAGACGGCTGTCACCCACCAGAAGCTCAGATCCAGGGAGGAGGACAAGCCTTGAAATGAGCCAGCTTTCCACTTTCCAGAAGCCCAGCTCCCTTTACCCCTACAACCAGGAGGTTCGGGCTTCAGTGCTTTTGGACAGAGCAGATCCGCCCTGGGGCGACTGTTGGGTCAGTAAGCATTGGGTGTTTTAAGGCTTGATGTCCTGCCTGGGCTGCCCCCACGTTGGCATTTCCAAGGTTAGGTCTCTTCCTTTGAGCTTCTCCTCGACCCTCTGACCTCTGACCTCTGACCAGGTGACCCCCCCCGGAGGGGGTGTCCTACCCTCCCTCTAGCCTCAGATGGAGTTTAAGTTGAAATAACTGAGGCAAACAAGATTCCTCTCTCCTGTTATGCCCTTTCCCAATGCCGCCAAGAGATCATTTGGTTAAAATGGACATTTTTTCCCGATTATGTAAGATTTCGTGCCTATATTTGCTACCCGCTCTTGTCACTTCTCTTGGAAATTGTTCCATGCAATATATCATTTTTAACAGCTACATGAGGTGCTGTCATCTGACTATCCTTAATTGATCAAACTAGCCTCTGCAGTTTCCGCATATTGCTGGCTCCCAGTACTGATCAGCGAATACTGGCTATGATGCCTGCTGGAGTCACTGACGGGGAAAGGGGACCTAGCTGCATCTGGCTTAGCCAATAAGGGAAACAGTGGCTCATGATCTGCAGAGTCTACCGATCAAGAAGGCTCTGGGGTGGGCTTAATCCAAAAATCCCATTTCTTTCTTTTTCTCCACTCTGCCTTCCATCAAGTTAGCTTTGTACTAAGATTCCTTGTGGTTGTAAGATGGCTGCTAACAGCACCCGTTACCAAACCAAAGTTGAGTCTACTTGCCTGCGCACAGTAAAGCCAATCTACCCTCACTAGGTTGTGGTGAAGGAAAGTGCAGTGTTTATTGTAAGGTACCAGACAAGGAGTCTGGGGCAGCTAATGCTCAATGAACCTATGCGGACATAGGGCACCACATTCTCAGAGTGGAAGCTGTCAACATAGTCTATAATATCTCCTTGCTAACAATTTCAGTTGCCCACTTTCGGATATACTCTTATTATCCTAATCATTAACGGCTCAGCTTTGTACTTGGGAGGAGCCCTGCTGTGTTCTGCTCAGTTTGAATATGGCTGATTCTCTGTTTAAATTCTTACCAGCTCTCCTGGCTCAACTGACTGTTTTTGTCACTACATGTTCACATTCTTTGAATCATTAATTCTTGAGCCAGGCTTTTGTGACTCAGGGGAGGCCTAGGTGACTACAGCTTTTCTACAAACAAGAGGCAGGCAGAGAATATGGGGAAGGAGTCTGTCCCAGGAAGGTCCCATGGCCTGACACACCCAGTACCATGAAGGGTGACAGCGTATTTTACCCATAAATGTGCCATATTTGTTTTGAGCTAAAAACACTTAAAGCACAGGTGATGCAAGAATGGCATCCTAATCTCCCCTTTCCTTCCTGAAAACAGGAAATTAAAAACTCCCATATGAAAGAAGCCCTCTGTGTGCCAGAAAGAAAGTAATATTCTTATCAAGGACAAAACTGACAGTTGAGACTGAGAGAATTCTATACAAACAGGCTTTGTTAAAATAATTCTTATCTTCCTTTAGCCTCCCCACACAGTTTGGTAACTTTTCCACAATTGCCCGTCTTTTTTCAACTAATATAAAGCATATATGTTTTTCTGTTTTAAGGGGGGGTGTTCATTTCCTTATGAGGGTTCCAATGTCATATAACATTCTTAGAAATTTGTATGTTTTCCTCTTGTTAATCTGCAATCCCCACTCCAGTACTCTTGCCTGGAAAATCCCATGGATGGAGGAGCCTGGTAGGCTGCAGTCCATGGGGTCACGAAGAGTCGGACACGACTGAGCGACTTCACTTTCTCTTTTCACTTTCATGCATTGCAGAAGGAAATGGCAACCCACTCCAGTGTTCTTGCCTGGAGGATCCCAGGGATGGGGGAGCCTGGTGGGCTGCCGTCTATGGGGTCGCACAGAGTCGGACACGACTGAAGCGACTTAGCAGCAGCAGCAGCAATCTGTCTCATGTCAGTTTACATCTCAAGCCCAGTCGAAAAACCCTAAGAGGGTGCAGGGAAAAGGTTGCCTCCCTGACGGTAGCAATATGTCTTTGTCAACATCCAGAGAAAGGGCCCACAAGCCCATGCCTTTCCCAGCATTCCAAGCAGCAGTCCTATAACTTGCTCTAATTGGACCCCTTTGAGTCACAAACCACCAGTGATGGAGACCAGGGTAGTGGAATGTGCTAATTGGCTTAGACCTCCCAGGGCCCACCTACAGATTCGAGTTGAATTAGCTTCCCCTGAAGTGAGTAGATTGCATGAAGGAAGGCATATAATCTGAGTGAAAATTAGGTTGTTTTAGTAAGGAAGCTTATTTAGTAAGCACTTCCCTGATAGCCCAGTTGGTAAAGAATCTGCCTGCTTTGCAAGAGACCCTGGTTCAATTCCTGGTTTGGGAAGATCCACTAGATAAGGGATAGATTTCCCACTCCAGTGTTCTTGGGCTTCCATTGTAGCTAAGCTGGTAAAGAATCCACTTGCAATGCGGGAGACCTGGGTTGGGAAGATCCCCTGGAGAAGGGAAAGGTTACCCACTCCATTTTTCTGGCCTGGAGAATTCCAGGTCGTGAAGAGTCGGACATGACTGAGTGACTTTCACTTTCAGTAAGGAAGCATGGAATGCTGAGGAGATGATCAACATGTACATTCTCAGTATTGGTTTTTTTCTTTTTTAACACATCACCTACTGATGGATATAATAATATGCATGTTGGCTCAGACGGTAAAGAATCTGCCTAACAATGCAAGAGACCTGGGTTCGATCCCTGGATGGGAAAGATCCCTTGGAGAAGGGAATAACAATCCACTCCGGTATTCTTGCCTGGAGAATTCCATGGACAGAGGAACCGGGTGGGTTACAGTCCATGGGGTCCCAAAGAGTTGGACATGACTGAGCAACAGGCACTTTCACTTTCACTGATGAAGATACACATTTTCCCAATCTTTCACTCTTAAAAACAGTACTACCATGAACATCCTTAGACATATACACCCTTTTGCACAGGATCCCCAATACCGTCTTCAAACTTGCAGTATACTGCTCTCTCCATGCTTGAGGCCCCAAGAACAAGCTGCGGCCCTTCACTGTCATCACCTCCATGGCCTGCGTAACGAAGACAGAAATAAGTCAGGGTGGCTGTCTAGGGTTGGAAAAATTGAGGCGGGATTCTCACTGCACAGAAGCCAATCATGGCCAGGGAGTACTCCCCGAGGGCCAGAAATCCTGGTCAGATACCTTCGTTGGTGCAACTACCATGTGTCTTTAGACTAATTCTGTGAAGTACAAAGACTAATTAGCTCTCTGATGCACGCCTGACAAATAACAGTGAGACAGAGACAGAAAACATCAATGGTCTCTCGTTCAAAAAGTTGAGGGGAGGGCTTCCCAGGTGGTCCAGTGGCTGAGACTCTGGACTTCCTATGCCAGGGGGCCCCAGGTTTGATCCCTGTTCAGGGAACTAGATCCCATATGCTGCAACTAAGAATCTAAGTTTGGAAAAAAGAAAATTATGCTGCAGTTAAAAGATCTTGCATATTGCAACTGGTAACAATACACAAATATTTAAAAACAAGAAACAGGGACTTCTCTGGTGGCATAGTGGAAAAGAATCTGCCTGCCAATGCAGGAGACACAAGTTCAATTCCTGGTCCAGGAGAATCCTGCATTACGCAGAGCAACGTAGTCCGCATGCTGCAACTACTTATCCTACACTCTAGAGCCCACGAGCCACAGGTACACAGCCTGCAAGCTGCGCTGATTGAAGCCTGTGTGCCTAGAGCCTGTGCTCTGCAACAAGAGAAGCCACTGCAATGAGAAGCTTGTGCTCCACAACGAATAGCCTATATATAGGTCTTTAGTTTCTTTAGGTAGATATATTCCTAAGTATTTTATTCTTTTCGTTGCAATGGTGAATGGAATTGTTTCCTTAATTTCTTTTTCTACTTTCTCATTATTAGTGTAGATGAATCCAAGGGATTTCTGTGTGTTGATTTTATATCCTGCAACTTTACTATGTTCATTGATTAGCTCTAGTAATTTTCTGGTGGAATCTTTAGGGTTTTCTATGTAGAGGATCATGTCATCTGCAAACAGTGAGAGTTTTACTTCTTCTTTTCCAATCTGGATTCCTTTTATTTCTTTTTCTTCTCTGATTGCTGTGGCCAAAACTTCCAGAACTATGTTGCATAGTAGTGGTGAAAGTGGGCACCTTTATCTTATTCCTGACTTTA
>SJYA01000300.1:111448-193778 GCA_006410615.1 Neotragus moschatus | reverse complement strand
GTGCTGCAGTGAACATTGGGATATACATGTCTCTTTCAATTCTGGTTTCCTTGGTGTGTATGCCAAGCAGTGAGATTGCTGGGTCGTGTGGCAGTTCTGTTTCCAATTTTTTAAGGAATCTCCACACTGTTCTCCATAGTGGCTGTACTAATTTGCATTCCCACCAACAGTGTAAGAGGGTTCCCTTTTCTTCACACTCTCTCCAGCATTTATTGTTTATAGACTTTTGGATAGCAGCCATTCTGACTGGTGTGAGATGGTACCTCATTGTGGTTTTGACTTGCATTTCTCTGATAATGAGTGATGTTGAGCATCTTTTCACGTGTTTGTTAGCCATCTGCATGTCTTCTTTGGCGAAATGTCTGTTTAGTTCTTTGGCCCATTTTTTGATTGGGTCATTTATTTTTCTGGAATGAAGTGCAGGACCTGGTTGTATATTTTTGAGATTAATTCTTTGTCAATTGCTTCATTTGCTATTATTTTTTCCCATTCTGAAGGCTCTCTCTTCACCTTGCTTATAGTTTCCTTTGTTGTTTAAAAGTCTTTAATTTAATTAGGTCCCATTTGTTTATTTTTTCTTTTATTTCCATTACTCTGGGAGGTGGGTCATAGAGGACCCTGCTGTGATTTATGTTGGAAAGTGTTTTGCCTATGTTTTCCTCTAGGAGTTTTATAGTTTCTGGTCTTATGTTTTGATCTTTAATCCATTTTGAGTTTATTTTTGTATATGGTGTTAGAAAGTGTTCTAGTTTCATTCTTTTACAAGTGGTTGACCAGTTTTCCCAGCACCACTTGTTAAAGAGACTGTTTTTTTTCCATTGTATATTCTTGCCTCCTCTGTCATTGATAAGGTATCTATAGAGGCATGGATTTATCTCTGGGCTTTCTATTTTCTTCCATTGATGTATATTTCTGTCTTTGTGCCAGTACCATACTGTNTGTGGATTTATCTCTGGGCTTTCTATTTTGTTCCATTGATCTATATTTCTGTCTTTGTGCCAGTACCATACTGTTTTGATGACTGTGGCTTTGTAGTAGAGCCTGAAGTCTGGCAGGTTGATTCCTCCAGTTCCATTCTTCTTTCTCAAGATGGCTTTGGCTATTCGAGGTTTTTTGTATTTCCATACAAATCTTGAAATTATTTGTTCTAGCTCTGTGAAAAATACCGCTGGTAGCTTGATAGGAATAGCATTGAATCTGTAGATTGCTTTGGGAAGTATACTCATTTTCACAATATTGATTCTTCCAATCCATGAACATGGTATATTTCTCCATCTATTTGTGTCCTCTTTGATTTCTTTCAACAGTGTTTTATAGTTCATAGATAGGTCTTTTGTTTATTTAGGTAGGTATATTCCAAGTATTTTATTCTTTTCATTGCAATGGTGATTGGAATTATTTCCTTAATTTCTCTTTCTGTTTTCTCATTGTTCTTGTATAGGAATACAAGGGATTTCTGTGTGTTAATTTTATATCCCACAACTTAACTATATTCATTGATTAGCTCTAGTAATTTTCTGGTGGAGTCTTTAGGGTTTTCTATGTAGAGGATCATGTCATCTGCAAACAGTGAGAGTTTTACTTCTTCTTTTCCAATCTGGATTCCTTTTATTTCTTTTTCTGCTCTGATTGCTGTGGCTAAAACTTCCAGAACTATGTTGAATAGTAGCGGTGAAAGTGGGCACCCTTGTCTTGTTCCTGACTTTAGGGGAAATGCTTTCAATTTTTCACCACTGAGGATAAAGTTTGCTGTGAGTTTGTCATATATAGCTTTTAATATGTTGAGATATGTTCCTTCTGTTGTTGCTTTCTGGAAAGTTTTTATCATAAATGGATGTTGCATTTTGTCAAAGACTTTCTCTGCATCTATTGAGATAATCATATTGTTTTTATCTTTCAATTTGTTAATGTGGTGCATTACATTGATTGATTTGCAGATATTAAAAAATTCTTGCATCCCTGGGATAAAGCCCATTTGGTCATGATGTAGGATCTTTGAATACATTGTTAGATTCTGTTTGCTAGAATTTTGTTAAGGATCTTTGCATCTATGTTCATCAGTGATATTGGCCTGTAATTTTCTTTTTTTGTGGCATGTTTGTCTGAATTTGGTATTATGGTGATGGTGGCCTCATAGAATGAGTTTGGGAGTTTACCTTCCTCTGCAATTTTCTGAAAGAGTTTGAGTANTGGCATGTTTGTCTGAATTTGGTATTATGGTGATGGTGGCCTCATAGAATGAGTTTGGAAGTTTACCTTCCCCTGCAATTTTCTAGCAGAGTTTCAGTAGGATAGGTGTTAGGTCTTCTCTAAATTTTTGGTAGAATTCAGCTGTGAAGCCATCTGGACCTGGGCTTTTGTTTGCTGGAAGATTTCTGTTTACAGTTTGAATTTTCGTGCTTGTGATGGGTCTGTTAAGATTTTCTATTTCTTCCTGGTTCAGTTTTGGAAAGTTATACTTTTCTAAGAATTTGTCCATTTCTTCCAAGTTGTCCAGTTTATTGGCATATAGTTGCTGATAGTAGTCTCTTATGATCCTTTATATTTCTGTGTTGTCTGTTGTGATTTCTCCATTTTCATTTCTAATTTTGTTGGTTTGATTTTTCTTCCTTTGTTTCTTGATGAGTCTGGCTAATTTATCTTCTCAAAGAAACAGCTTTTAGCTTTGTTTATTTTTGCTATGGTCTCTTTCATTTCTTTTTCATTTGTTTCTGCCTTAATTTTTAAGATTTCTTTCCTTCTACTAGCCCTGGGGTTCTTCGGTTTTTCCCTTTCTAGTTGCTTTAGGTGTTCAGTTCAGTTCAGTCACTCAGTTGTGTCCGACTCGTTGCGACCCCATGAATCGCAGCATGCCAGGCCTCCCTGTCCGTCACCAACTCCTGGAGTTCACACAGAATCACGCTTATCGAGTCAGTGATGCCATCCAACCATCTCATCCTCTGTCGTCCCCTTCTCCTCCTGCCCCCAATCCCTCCCAGCATCAGAGTCTTTTCCAGTGAGTCAACTCTTCACATGAGGTGGCCAAAGTATTGGAGTTTCAGCTTTAACATCATTCCCTCCAAAGAAATCCCAGGTCTGATCTCCTTCAGAATGGACTGGTTGGATCTCCTTGTAGTCCAAGGGACTCTCAAGAGTCCTCTCCAACACCACAGTTCAAACGCATCAGTTCTTCGGCGCTCAGCCTTCTTCACAGTCCAACTCTCACATCCATACATGACTACTGGAAAAACCATAGCCTTGACTAGATGGACCTTAGTCAGCAAAGTAATGTCTCTGCTTTTGAATATGCGATCTAGGTTGGTCATAACTTTTCTTTCAAGGAGTAAGCATCTTTTAATTTCATGGCTGCCGTCACCATCTGCAGTGATTTTGGAGCCCCCAGAAATAAAGTCTGATACTGTTTCTACTGTTTCCCCATCTATTTCCCATAGAGTTAGGTTATTTATTTGACATTTTTTCTTGTTTCTTGAGGTATGCCTGTATTGCTTTGAGCCTTCCCCTTAGCACTGCTTTTACAGTTTCCCATAGGGTTTGGGTTGTTTTGTTTCCATTTTCCTTCATTTCTATGCATATTTTGATTTCATTTTTCATTTCTTCTGTGATTTGTTGGTTATTCAGAAACGTGTTGTTCAGCCTCCATATATTGGAACTTTTAATAGTTTTTCTCCTGTAATTGAGATCTAATCTTACTGCAGTTTGGTCAGAAAAGATGCTTGGAATGATTTCAATTTTTTTGAATTTACCAAGGCTAGATTTATGACCCAGGATGTGATCTATCCTGGAGAAGGTTCCATATGCACTTGAGAAAAAGGTGAAATTCATCGTTTGGGGGTAAAATGTCCTATAGATATCATTTAGGTCTAACTGGTCCATTGTATTATTTAAAGTTTGTGTTTCCTTGTTGATTTTCTGTTTTGTTGATCTATCCATAGGTGTGAGTGGGGGTATTAAAGTCTCCCACTATTATTGTGTTATTGTTAATTTCCCCTTTCATACCTGTTAGCATTTGCCTTACATATTCTGGTGCTCCTATGTTGGTGCATATATATTTATAATTGTTATATCTTCTTCTTGGATTGATCCATTGGTCATTATGTAGTTTCCTTCTTTGTCTCTTTTCACAGCCTTTATTTTAAAGTCTATTTTATCTGTTATGAGTATTGCTACTCCTGCTTTCTTTTGGTCTCTATTTGCATTGAATAACTTTTTCCAGCCCTTCACTTTCAGTCTGTATGTGTCCCATGTTTTGAGGTGTATATCTTGTAGACAACATATATAGGGCTCTAGTTTTTGTATCCATTCAGCCAGTCTTTGTCTTTTGGTTGAGGCATTCAACCCATTTACATTTCAGTTAATTATTGATAAGTATGATCCCATTGCCATTTACTTTGTTGTTTTGGGTTCAAGTTTATACACTCTTTCTGTGTTTCCTGTCTAGAGAAGATCCTTTAGCATTTGTTGAAGAGCTGGTTTGGTGGTGCTGAATTCTCTCCGCTTTTGCTTGTCTGTAAAGCTTTTGATTTCCCCTTCATATTTGAATGAGATCTTTGCTGGATACAGTAATCTGGGCTGTAGGTTATTGCCTTTCATCACTTTAAGTATGTCCTGCCATTCCATTCTGGCCTGAAGAGTTTCTAGTGAAAGATCAACTGTTATCCTTATGGGAATCCTCTTGTGTATTATTTGTTTTTTTCCCCTTGCTGCTTTTAATATTTGTTCTTTGTGTTTGATCTTTGTTAATTTGATTAATATGTGTCTTGGGGTGTTTCACTTTGAGTTTATCCTGTTTGGGACTCTTTGTGTTTCTTGGACTTGGATAACTATTTCCTTCCCCATTTTAGGGAATTTTTCAACTATTATCACCTCAAGTATTTTCTCATGCCTTTCTTCTTGTCTTCTTCTTCTGGGACTCCTATGATTCGAATGTGGGGGCATTTAGCATTGGCCCAGAGGTCTCTGAGATTGTCCTCATTTCTTTAAATTCTTTTTCTTTTTTCCTCTCTGCTTCATTTATTTCTACCATTCAATTGTCTGCCTCACTTGTCCTATCTTCTGCCTCTGCAATTCTACTGTTGGTTCCATCCAGAATGTTTTTGGTCTCATTTATTGCATTATTCATTATTGATTGACTCTTTTTTAATTTCTTCTAGGTCCTTGTTAAACATTTATTGCATTTTCTCAATCCTTGTCTCCAGGCTATTTATCTGTAACTCCATTTTGTTTTCAAGATTTTGGATCATTTTTACTATCATTATTCTGCATTCTTTTTCAGGTAGACTCCGTATCTCCTCCTCTTTTGTTTGGTTTGGTGGGCATTTATCATGTTCCTTTACCTGCTGAGTATTTCTCTGCTTTTTCATCTTATTTAAATTGCTGTGTTTAGGGTGGCCTTTCAGTATTCTGGCAGCTTGTGGTTACTCTTTATTGTGGAGGTTCCTCACTGTGGGTGGGGTTGGACGATTGGCTTGTCAAGGTTTCCTGGTTAGGGAAGCTTATGTCAGTGTTCTGGTGGGTGGAGCTGGATTTCTTCTGTCTGGAGTTCAATGAAGTGTCCAGTGGTGAGTTTTGAGTAGGCTGTGACTTTGGGCAGCCTGTATACTGAAGTTCAGGGCTATGTTCCTGTGTTGCTGGAGAATCTGCATGGCTTGTCTTGCTCTGGAACTTGTTGAGTCTTTGGTGGTGGTTGGTTTCATTGTAGGTATGGAGGCTTTTGGATGAGCTCTTATCAATTTACATTCCCAGGAGTAAGTAGTTCTCTAGTGTTCTCAGGTTTTGGACTTAAGCCTCTTGCTTCTGGTTTTCAGTCTTATTCTTACAGTAGCCTCAAGACTTCTCCATCTATACAGCACCAATGATAAAACATCTAGGTTAATGATGAAAAGCTCCTCCACAGTGAGGAACACCTGGAGAAGTTCACAGAGTTACATGGAGAAGAGAAGATGGAGAAGGGAGATGGAAGTGACCAGGAAGAGAAGAGGGGGAATCAAAAGGGGAGAGAGCAAGCTAGCTCGTAATCAATTCCCTATGTGCTCTCCACAGTCTGGAGCCCTTTGAGAGGTTCACGGAGTTACAAAGAGAAGAGAAGCAGGAGGAAGGAGACAGAGGTGACCAGGAGGAGAATAGGGTGAATGAAAAGGAGAGAGACAGATCTAGGCACTAATCGGGTCCCTAAGTGTTCTCCATAGTCCAGAACACACAAAGAGATTCACAGAGTTGGGTAGAGAAAAGAAGGGGGAGGGAGGAGATAGAGGCGACCTGGTAGACAAAGCAGAGTCTAAAAGGGGAGAGAGCAATCAAGCCAGTAATCACACTCCCAAGTAAAAATGGGTACTGAAGATTGGGTTCTTAAAGGTACAAAATTGATAACAAATACAATATTAAAAAAAAAAAAGTCACAAACATTATAAAATATATATATGAAGTTTGCTTTAAAAAATAGGGTCTTTTTTTGTTTTGTTTTTGTTTTTTTGCAAGGTAATAGTAGGTTATAAAAATGAAAATTAAATGAGTAATGTCAGGGGACGTTCAGCTTTAAGGGAACCAATATGTTATTCTTTTCTTTTGTGTACCATTTCTCAAGGATTCTCTATTCCTCATCAGTTGCTGCAGGAACGGGCAGAGCTGCATGCAGTTCCTGGGACTGAGATCCTGAGAAAGGGCATCTGCTTGGTCCCTTCAGTGACTCCCTCCAGTGACCTCACTCAAACGTGATCTGCTCAGTTATGCCCCTCTCACTTAGGACATGCAATGCTTTCTGGCCCTTTGAAGATTGTTATTTGCTTGGCTTTGTTTTTGCTCCATTTTTTTTTTTTTTTTTTTTTTTTACTGCCCAAAGCTGCCTTGTATGAAGATATATAAACATGCTTTTCTGCAAACAAAGCACCCTTGTTTCACTCAAGACTTGGGTCCCCTGCATCCCACTTCTCGTTGACTCTAGTCCCCAGGTCCTGGTCTACAAAGACCATGACAGAGTAATAGAGAACTTTAAAAAAGGCCCCTTCCAATGTAGTCACTGTTAACTACAGGGTTTTAATCTGTTGTACCTGTCACTTCCAAAGCGGTTCCCTCTGTTTATTCTAGCTTCTTCTCTTTGCTGGTCTCTTCAGTTGTCTAATTTCTGTCCTGACACAAGGGGGCAAAGGTGGTCACTTGTTTAGGCTCACTTGCTCAGTACTGCTGTGGGGACAGAGGAACACTGCAAACAAATATCACTGGCTTGTGTGGGGAGCGCTCGCAGTGTCTCAGCCACACTGGTTTTGCCCCCACTCTTGGCGCGTGCACTTTCCCAGTCTACACTTCTCAGGCTCTAGGTTGCTCTGCCGGGGAACTATCTGAGGCGGGCCTTGGGTTGTGTTTACTTCCGAGGTATAAGCCGCTTAGGTTCAGGTTCTCAGGTACTCCACACGGGCAGAACTCGGTTAGGCTTGCATTTTGTCCGAGCAGCTCAGGTGACCAGGTGCTTGACAAGCACTGTCTCACCAAGTGGGGAGTGCGTCTTACCACCTCCCCCATCCCAGACGCTCGGTTTCCTGTGTGGCAGCGGGTGCGCCTGTCTCCAGTGTGCCCTATGTCTCCTCCGGGGAGCTGATCTCTGGCTGTGACCCTCCCAGCAGGAGTCAACCATCCAGAATCCCAAGGGGTTTTGGTTAGCGACTGGGTGCCAGCTTGCAGCTTGGTAGAAGATGCCTCTCTGGGGTAGAGTTTGCCCCTTTCCAACTCTGGCTGCCCTCCTCCTGCCTCCCTGTCTCTTGGAGAATAGGCCGATCCGCAGCCATCTAGCTCTCTTCTGGAATTCCCTCCGTCCTTTGTTTTTTTGAGCAGGCCTGGTAGTGCCTTCAGTTCAGTTGCTCAGTCGTGTCTGACTCTTTGCGACCTCATGAATCCCAGCATGCCAGGCCTCCCTGTCCATCACCAGCTCCCGGAGTTCACTCAGACTCACGTCCATCGANGATGCTGGGAAAGATTGAGGGCAGGAGGAGAAGGGGACGAAAGAGGATGAGATGGTTGGATGGCATGACAGACTCGATGGACATGGGTTTGGGTGGACTCTGGGAGTTGGTGATGGACAGGGAGGCCTGGCGTGCTGTGGTTCATGAGGTCGCAAAGAGTCAGACATGATTGAGCAACTAAACTGAAAAATCTCCAACATTAGGGTACTGATTGAAATAAAGTATGGTTAATCATGGGTTTCTCTGGTAGCTCAGATGGTAAAGAACCTGCCTGTAATGCAAGAGACGCCTGCATTCCCTGGGTCAGGAAGATCCCCTGGAGGAGGGTATAGCAGCCCACTCCAGTATTCTTGCCTGGAAAATCCCATGGACTGAGGAGCCTGGAGGGCTACAGACCATGAGGTTGCAAAAAGAGTTGAACACAACTGAAGCAACTGAGCATGCACATACGCGTGGTTAATCATATATATGGGGCTTCCAAGGTAGCTCAGTGGTAAAGAATCCACCTGCCAATGCAGGAGACGTGAGTTCAATCCCCAGGTCAGGAATATCCCCTGGAGAAGGAAATGACAACCCACTCCAGTATTCTTGCCTGGGAATTCCCATGGATAGAGGAGCTTGGCGGTCTACAGTGCATGGGGTCACAAAAGAGTCAGACACGATTTAGCGACTAAACAACAACAAATTACATATATGTGACACTATTTAGCCTTTTGAAATGACAGTGTCAGCCTATAGATGTTGACATGGAAAGATATCCACAATATATGGTCCAGGGAGAAAAGCAGATACTCGTACACTGAGTGGTGCCATCTGCATGAATGGTTAATGGTAGAGTAGACCTCAACCCACTCCAGTGTTCTTGCCTGGAGAATCTCAGGGACGGAGGAGCCTGGTGGGCTGCCGTCTATGGGGTCACACAGAGTCGGACACGACTGAAGCGACTTAGCAGCAGACCTATGGTAGGAGTCATGGAGTAGGGATTGTGTCTGGTTTTGAATACTGTCATATTCCAGGACATGACACAGGGATTTACATATTCTAGGCCCTCAGTAAATATGTGTCAAATATAATCAAGACTTTGTTAAAAACCTTGAAGATTAACCCCCTACTTGTTAATAATAGAACAGTGGGTGATTTTTTTTCTTTTTTATTGTCTTTATTGTCTGTTCTTTTTCTGCAAGAAATATGCTGAGAAGAGGATTGACCGCTGCCATCAGAATTACACTGTAATGAGTACATACATTCCTCTGTAAGCACACACTGGGTTTTCTGGTCCCTGTTGTCTGTGTTGCTGCCTGAGAGAGCTGGAGGCCAGTGGAGGCTCTAATGAAGCTTTAGTGACTGCACTTTGTTCTTCTCAAGTTTGCCTCGCAGACAAGCTAGTGACTTTCTGATGTTAATCTACCAGATCCATGACCAGAGTGGGGAAAAATGCTTAAAAACTCAAAATTCTTAGAATTCTTCCTGACCTGAGGATTATAAAGCTGCATGAGGCCATGGGTTTCTGAATCCCATTCCACTATCCAGGCAATAAAGATAAGTTCACAGCTATTATGTCAAGTGCCAAGTAAACATCGGATGGAAGAAGAGGAGCTTTGAAAAAATACAAGTGGGTAAAAATTCTTTCTACTGCAGGAATCACAGAAATGGTAACACAATGATTATTCTCAAAGGCTGAAATAGAAACGTTCATCTCAATAAAACCCCCGAGCTTCCCAGATTAGAGAATGACACAGAGTTCAGTATAAGCCCAAGTGAAAACATTTGAGATATTTTATGTGTATGTTTATTTTTATCCTGCTCTGACCAAAAAATAGAGAAAAAAACATTTAAGCTTGCTTGCAAAATAATAAAATATTTTTTAAGAAGTCACAGATGCTATTAGGAAGAAGAGAGAATTAATTTAGGAGAAATAATGTGAAGCCAGAGATAAGGTTGATACACAAAACGCTTGCAATGAAAGTTCTACACACTTGCTAGTTCCGACCCACAGTTTGAGCTTCCTAGCAGCCCACACAAAGAAAGAAACAAGACCAGCTGTTTTACTCAGGATGTCTGTGAGTTTAAAAACAATCACATGTTTAATTCCAAGACCAGAAAGGCATTTCTTCCATGTGTTTCCATAGGGAACAAGGGGTCCCATCGAACACACAGGTCTGTCAGTGGAACACATATTTCCACACACACACTGGGCCCATCTTTTTGAATCCTCGATCCATCCCTCTGGGCAAGAGAAGTGCCAGCCGGGATCTGGTCTGAGCAAGAAATGTAACGATAAGATTCATATTCAGTGGCCAGCTCATCTTACACCAGACCCCCTGTGAACACTGATCATGAAGTCACTGATGTCCATATGTCCAAACACATACGTCCTAGATCTCATCAACTCGGGGACTAAGGGGCTGCTGAAAATGCACCGAAAGAGACGTACGGGTTATAGGAGCAGGGAGTCCACGGTGAGTGCTGGCCCTCAGGTCCTCCCCATGGACACAGCTGACCTTTATTTGATATTCTGTAAAATGGAGCTTGCGCTGAGTCTTGACTGAGGACTGGAGATGACGCCTGTGAATACTGTCCTTTCATCCCCTCTGATCTCGAGGTGCCTGGCAGGGAACGTGTCCCTGGTTGGTGAGATCTGTACATTCATGATGTCCTGGGGAGGTGTGGTCTCATTCTACTTTTGGAGCTCCTATTGGAGCTGCTGTTAGAGCTTCCTGGCCACTCGTGACCAGCATCATCCTAGGATGATGATGGTAGAGACTCAGGCTCAAGCTCCAAGTTGATACAACCAGGTGGACTTTTTTCTCAGTCTTTTATTTTTTCAATAGGGTAATACATTTAAATGAGACTTGGAAAATATAGAACAAAGTTACATACCTCTCCACTATATATTACAGTTATTTTTGAGTAGATAAGTTAAGATTTTTTTAACTGGAATTTCAATATCAAACTCTCAAAAATTAATAGAATGAACATACAGAGAAGTAGAAGGATACAGTAGACCTAAAAAGCATCATGAACCCAATTCAACATGATTAAGATTTATACGATTTTCACACAACAGTAGGATACAAACGCTATTCAAGTTCCCATAGACTATAAACTAAGAGACACTGGAACATATCCAGGGTGCAAGAATTTCATGGTCTAAAAGTATCGAAATCCTATAGAGTCTGACTAGTGGATTTTTAAAGGAAGACCAAGTTGAGTGGCTTTGAAGTCCTTACGTCACAGTTCAGCTGTTGTTCACTCCCTGCCCCACCGAGCCTCAGATGTGGACAGAGCCTCCTGGAGCCACCTGGAAGCCATGGCCCCAGCAGCGGGTGCAGATGCCCTCTTTGAGGGTGCAGGTCAAGGCTGCTTTTTGCCAACGCTGTGCTGAAGATGCAGACTTGCAAGCCCTGCTCAGGGAGCTTCTCAGCTGCTCTTGGATGCTAACTAAGCAGGGTGGGCTGGTGTGCACCCTTCACTCAGATGTCTTCAGTTGTTGCTCTCGGGTCTTCTACCATGAGCCCCTCAGTGGATGTGTAGGGGTGAGATGGGGTAGAATGGCTGAAATATGGCTTGAGTGCAGGTTTCTGCTGATGGAGGGGGTGCCCCTGTACCCCTCCCCCATCCACCCAGCCAGTGCAGGTGTGCCCTGGGTGCCTGCCCACCACTCCCCCTGACACCCCTGTACCGTCGTGGGCCCCTCGGGGGCAATACAGGGGCTTAAGTCAGGGTTTCTGGTTCAGCGTCCTCTCCCAGGCTTCTTAACGAACCTTCATTAGACCCTAGAGTTCAGGTAAGGCTGAGATACTTAACCCCCAGAAGAACACCAGCTGTCCCAGAGAGAGATCTGCACTCCCGTGCCCTGATGGGAACCAATGCTGGCCGGGGAGACCACAAAGGGGAGCAGAACATGCCACCGGAAAGTGTGCCACTTTGGCGTGTGGATTATTTTCAACTGAAGGCGATTAAGACCCTGAAAACTTAGGAAAACCTTTTTACCTCTTCCTTAACTGCCTGAAAAGTGAAAGTGTTAGTCACTCAGTTGTGTCCAACTTTTTGTGATCCCATGGACTGTAGCCCACCAGGCTCCTCTGTCCAGGTGATTCTCCAGGCAAGAATACTGGAGTGGGTTGCCATTGTCCTTCTGACCCAGGATCTTCCTGATCCAGGGGTCAAATCTGCTTGGCAGGCAGATTCTTTCCTGTCTGAGCCATCAGGGAAGACTTAGAGATTTTTAAAAGGAAGCCTGTACCAAAAAGACAGCTCTTACCAGAGATAACTTTTTTCTAATCTGAGAGACTTACCTGCCTGGGTAATATCTGATGCCAACTATATGCTCTTCCCATCTTCCTGTGAATGGCCCTTGTCCTCCTCTGGCACCCCAGACCCCTAACCCTTTCCGCAGCTCAGGATGGCAGCAAAGCCTCAATTGGCCAACTGCCTTTGCATCTTCTGTCTTTGTGGGGCTCCAGTATGCAGATAACTTGTTTTTCTCCTATTTGTCATCTGTCCATTTAATTATTATGTCAGCTAAAGAATCTAGAATGGAGGAAAAGAATCATTTTCTTCCCCAACAATCAGGAGATGAACTTCTAGCACAAGGTGGGGAGGGGAAGGAGGAAGGAAGAAAAGACTGGGATGAAAAAGAGGGAGAAGAGAGGAGAAAGGTACCAGCGACTCAGTCAACATTACTCCTTGATTTCTAGATCAGCACTTTTCTATCACTCCTCCTCCCAAGCTCCACTTGAGCAAATATGTGTGCTAAGTTGCTTCAGTTGTGTCTGACTCTTTGTGACCCCATTGGCTGTAGCCCACCAGGCTCCTCTGTCCATGGGATTCTTCAGGCAAGAATACTGGAGTGGGTTGTCATGCCCTCCTCCAGGGGATCTTCCTGACACAGGGATCGAACCCGGGTCTCCTACGTCTCCTGCATTGCAAGTGAATTCATTACCACTGAGCCACTGGGAAGCTGAGCAAATATAAAGAAGTAAATTGTTCCAGAAATCCTAGTTTCACTTTTCGTCTCCATTGCTAAACCAGAGACATAGGAACAAGCCTGTTTGTTTCATGATCTTTAGGGTATGAACAGAGGGAAGGAAGAAATATTCTTGGCAGCCTATCTCTTTTTCTAAGGTCTTTGTAATTTCCTATTAATTTAAGACCTGAACCTTTGCCAGGTAAATAACACAGGTAAAGATAAACTTCATTGGCCCTGGACTCTGACCTTTGTTGAACGCCCCACCCCCTCTCCAATCTAGCCTCCATCCCACCGCTGGAAAGTTTGGAATTGTTACCTGGAAATTTTGAGCAGAGAGTAAATAGCTGAAGAGGCAGAGCATATTGATTTTAGATCAATGAAAGTATAAAAACACCAGCACATCTGAGAGTTCCTCTCCAGTCAGCTGATAAGTTTTCCTCTCTTTCTCAAAAAGGTAACCAAATAGAGTCAATCGCCTTTCCACGTTCCTGGTAGGGCTCCCACCCACTCTGCCACCTCCCAGCTTATGCCCACCCAGGCTGTGCTTTGCCAGCATTGCACAGAACAATTCACTTAGACAAGAGTAATTTAAATAAGTATTTACTCCCCTTTTCTGCCTATTGTTGGGCACACCTATATTTCTCTTCTTGTTGGAAGGCTTCCTCTAACAGTGATTTCAAAGAGGGGCTGTATATGATAAAGGGGTTATATCCTTTATATAGCTGATAATCTAGCTAGAGATCAAAATCTAGGTTCCAAGTTCTTTCTCTTTGATACTTTAAAAATATTATTCAACTACTTTCTTAAATCCAGTGTTACTGTTAAGAAATCTGAAGTCAATTGATTTTTGTTCCTTCCTCACCCCTCCGCTACCCTGTCGCCTGAAGCATAGAGGTAATGGCTGGAGCTTTCGCTGCCACTTTGAATCATGAGGACAAGATGGAGGAATAGTGATCCAGAAGGAAACCTGTGTCTTCAAAGACCCAGCAAAACAGAGCTACAACGTCAGCCATGAACTATCCATCTTTAAACTTCTACAACAGAGAAAAATAAATGTTCGTTGTGTTTATGCCACTGTTATGTGTAGTCTGTGTCATTAGCAGCTAAAATGAATCTGATTTCATGTATTGATTAAATCTGCATTAGCTTATACTTTCCAGAAATCTGATTAATTTTCTCAGTGAGTTCCTGTTCACCAGATATCAGCTATCTTGGCTGGCAGCGGGTAAACATGAAAGGGACTGAAATTTAGTTTTTATCTTGAGCTCCCTTCTAGTGAGCTCAAGGAATATGAGTGGGCATAGGAATGGCCTCTGGCATAACAGTGTGAATTTGGCAACTCCTCATGTGCCACCACCGCCCACCGCCATCAGGGATTGTGGGCACACTCTCCCGGCACGACTCTTTCCATGAGCCAGGCCTTGTGGCTGGAATGCCCTGTTCCCGCCAGGGGAAAGAAGGGACTGCTAGGCTGCAAGTCCGCTTGTCTGTACTTCTGCCCTCAGTCTGACATTACCGTCTGGGGCTGTTTTCAGTGCCACGGGAGGCGGGGTGGGGAGAGGCTGGAGTTGGGCAATGATCTGTGGCGGCCTCTGTGGGGAGAAAAGAACACAGCACAGGGCAATCGATCCCTCAGCCTCTCCCTTCCCAGGGCACCCAGCTCTCATCTGGAAAGGGTTAACGTGTCTTTCCCGCACATGTGGTCTCCCCGATGCAGTCTCCAGGAAGGTAGGGTGGGGGAGAGAACATCTCACGGTTTTTAGGTTTGTCTCTCGGTCTTCTTCAACCTCCCTCTAGCTTCCATAGCATCTTCAGGTTTGTATTCACAGGTGTGTGCCAGCATCTCAGGCACATTACCATCTTGTCGGCCCTGCATTTTTTCATTGCACCCATCACCATCTGAAGCTGATATTTATACATGTACTTGTTTATGGTCTTTCTCTCGAAACCTCCACTAGATCTGCAGCTCCACAAAGGTAGTAATTTCGCCTGTTCACAGCTGTCTTCCCAGCAACAGGCACAGTGCATAGTAGAGATGCTTGGTCATCCAAATTGTTGACTGAATCACTGAGCTGGTGCTGCAGCACAACCTGATTCCAGCTCGGGGATTCCTGCTCCATATCTTGTGCTTTTCCCACCTACGTCCCTGGATCTCCTGGGCAAAAATGGTGTAGAGAGGCAAGAGGTCATCTTAACTAAGACCTCAACAATGATACTGGGTCCTTCTCGAAACACTGGCTGAAATCACTGCTGGATGATCGATCAGACTTAGGGCAGGGCTCCTCTGTCCATGGAATCCTCACTGCTTGAGCTCAAGAAAGCTTTGTTTTAATTGAATAGACACACAAACTCTCCAGGAAGAGGTGTTTCAACATAACTAGAGGGGGCAGGAAACAGGGTAACTACAAGAGCAGTTTGGGGGTTATATGGTGGGGGAGAGAATGGAGTACTAATGTGTTCTTGACCCAGAAGGGCCCTTTGGTCTATACCGTGCCATAGAGAGCAGGTAAAGGGCCTTGACCAGCGCTGCCCAATGCCCTAGCCACTTATTCCATGTGGCTATTTACACTTAATTAAAATGAAATAAAATCGAAAATTCAGTTTCTCAATAGCACTAGCCAGTGCTACTGATTTCAAGTGCTCCATCATAGCCACATATGGCTAGGAGCTATTGCACTGGACAGCTGTCGTTTAGTTGCTTAGCACTGTCCGACACGTCTGTGACCCCATGGACTGGAGCCCACCAGGCTCCTCTCTCCACCAGATTTCCCAGGCAAGAATACTGGAGTAGGTTGCCATTTCCTCCTCCAGGGGATCTTCCCAACCCAGGGATCGAACCTGCATCTCCAGCACTGTGGGCAGTTTCTTTACCGCTGAACCACTTGGGAAGCCAGCACCGGACAGTACAGATAATATATAAAACACTTTCATCATCACAGAATGTTCTATTGGACAAAGCTGACTTAGACCCTTAGACCGAAAGGAAATGAATTCCTACTGCTGACCTGGCCTACTGACATTCTCTTGTCTTCCAGGCCCAACTCCCCGCCCCCCATCATCAACACATACATAGATCAAAACAGCATCCCATCCCCACAGACTTCTGCTCCACGGGGAGCAACACGATCTGCCTTTACTTCCAGGGCCCTGCAGGTCATAGGATTTATTGAAACGATGAGCCTTCTGTAAGGTTTTGTTCAAGGCTGAAGGCCCCCAAAGTGAATCAAGGACTGAAGTAACAGAAGAGGCTCCTGCTTCCCTTCTTTTCTCACCTCTGGTGCCCCACACACACACACACCCTCCCCAAATTCCAAAGCGACAGTCAGGGACAGTCCCGCCTCCAAAACTTCCTGTCCCCACACCAGAGAACTCCTCAGAAATATCTGCTCCAGGTCTCAGGCCAGTCTTGCTTGTGAAGATACATTTGTTCACATGATAATTTTCTCTTACTCCACCTTCGACTCCCGTGCACTTAGCAGAAGTGTGAGCTGCTCAGTAGGGTCTGACCCTTTGTGATCCCGTGGACTGTAGCCCACCGGGCTCCTCTGTCCGTGGAATTCTCCAGGCAAGAATCCTGGAGAGGGTGGCCGTTCCCTTCTCCAGGGCACCTAGTAGGTGTTCAGCCAATGTTGGATGAACCGCTGTTTCCCCTTGTCTGCCGCCCGGGGGACCTCGGGAGGCGCCACCCGTAGAGCGCTGTAGGGGAGAAAGCCCCCGCCCAGTTCCGGGCTGAAGTGGGGCGATCCAGCCCTCGGGCCGGGGGTCGGGCGAGGCGCAGCCCTGGAGGCGTGTCCTCCCGGCCTGGGCGCTGCCGCCCCGAGAGGCGGGCAGCTGGCCAGGCAGGGCCGCAGCGGCCGCAGAGGTCGGGCGGCCGCGAGCATGGAGAGTGAGCTGGAGGCGCTGGCCGCCCGGCCCGAGAGCCCGGGCGAGCCGCCCTTCCAGGCGCTGGTGGAGGCGGCGGGCGGCCGCGGGCAGGTGCTGCTGGTGGGCGAGCTGTGGGAGCGCGAGCAGAGCCGCGCGCTGCTGTGGGACTTCGCCCGAGCTGTGTTCCCGCCCCAGCAAGCCGCAGGCAAGCAGGGCGGCGGGGCCGCCGAGGGCGCGGGGCCCGGGGCGCCGAGGGCGCCGAAAAGGCACGCGACCCGGGCGCGCGCCATCCGCTCGCCACTCGTCTTCGTGCTGTGCCGCGCGTCGTCGCTGGCCGCCCGGGGCCCGCGGCGCCACCTGCGGGAGATGCTGCGGGATGTGCGAGGCCGGCGGCGGGCCGGCGCGGCGCTGGTCGGGGTGCTGGTGGCCGAGGCGGAGCCGGAGGACGCGGTGGCCCCGGAGCTGCGGCTGCTGGAGGCGCTGCTGCGCACGGTGTTCGGCCGCCAGGCGGGAGGCCCAGTGCAGGCGGCCGCCTACCGCCCTGGCCACCCGGCTTCCAGCCTGGCGGTTCAGGCAGCCGCCTGCAGGGCCCTGCAAGCCGCCGGGCCCTGGCAACCAGGTGAGGGGGCGCGAGGCCCGCGGGGCGTGGGCGGGCGGCGGCTGGACACCGCATTGGGAGCTCTTTAGGCCAGCGCCTCCCTCGCCCCCGCCTTGTGGTACCCCGAGGTAAACTGAGGCCGGGAGAGAGACAGTGCCTAGCCCTAGACCTCCTAACTAGGGCGGAGCGGGCCCTGGGCAAGGGGCCGAGTCGGCCCCAGGAGGACCCTGGGTGCATGCGAAATACAGGGGCTTAGGAAAGCCCAAGGGACAAGCAGAAGGCAGCGGAGGTTGGTAGAGAGAGGGCTGGACGGCGCTGGGCAAAGATCTGGAAGTTTCTGGGAGGAGAAGGAGGGCGAGGAGACGGGAAAGCCTTGAGAAGCGCCAGTTTAAAGGTGGGGGGACCACAGGACTGGGACCCGGTGGTTTCTGGTGCTTGGAGCTTCTAGGACTCGCGCTGGTAGGGATGCGGAATGCGCTACGGCTGCGATGGTGAAGCGCCGTGGGGTCAAAGGAGCAAGGCAAGGAATAAATGCGGGGCACTTGGAAGTTGGGGGAAAAGGATATGAGGGACTGAGGCACACGCTTTCCCAGTCCTTCTTGACTGCTCACCGCGGTGTCTGCCTCTCTCTCCTCCACACTTCTAAGGAGAGTGGAGGGGAGTGAGGGTCTTTTTCCAGCGCCAGTGACTGCTGCCATCAGCAAAAGGGTGAGAATCTTCTCCATCCTGGTACACGAGGTCTTACGGCAGCTTTCCAGGACCCCGAGATTAAAATATGGACGCTAAGTACAGCTGGACCTGGCAAAGCTAGGAAGTGCCAGAGCGATCTTTGCACTTCTAGCATCCTTCTCCTACTCCTCTCTCCAGCATCTGCCGCCCCCCAAGCCTTCTAGCCTCTGCCAACCCTTCTTGCTACAGAGTTTCTTAAGGTAGAGGCTGTATTCTGCCTCCCTGGGCATTCGTGTGTTAACCCAGCAACTGGGTGATGCCGGACTTAACAGGTGTGGGGATGGGTCTCCTTTTCCAGCAAGGAGAACTGGTACCCCTGATGTCACAGGCTTCCCTGCCAACTTGGCCAGCCTAGGTGAAGACCATCTCTTTCAGCTGTAGAGCCTGTCCGAACCGCCCACCCCTTCCCACATCTATTCTGTTGAGTCTGTGAGAAAGCCAGCTAAATCTGAAACTCAGTGTCTAGCATCCTGAAAGACATAAAGAGTGTCCCGAGGTGAATTGTCATTCAGATTGTTGCTGCCAGCACCTTTGCTGACCTGGCCCCATGGGGAAATTTTTCTGTTCCTTAGTGAGTTTGTACCTAGAAAATTATCTGAGCCCTTAGTTTCTTAGCTATCTACTATTC
This sequence comes from Neotragus moschatus, assembly GCA_006410615.1. NCBI lineage: Eukaryota > Metazoa > Chordata > Mammalia > Artiodactyla > Bovidae > Neotragus > Neotragus moschatus. The sequence continues at coordinate 175,038 of SJYA01000300.1, read as the reverse complement.
CCAGGGAACAACTTTTTAATTCCCCAGAGCTAAGCTTGCTCTGGCCTGTACTTTTTTTTTTTTACGTTGCAGTTGCATGAAAAGCCTTTTCTTCCATCCTCCTTTTCCTCTCACCGTTCAGAAGTGGACTTCCTCCTCCAGAAAGCCTTCCCTGACCCACTCCCCTTTGCAAGTTCACACATCAAACCCCAGGACCCGCTTCTGCTCTCCAAGCTCTTACCATGGTGGTTTTGTCACTTTCCCTTGTGAGTTTCATCACCACTGTATTCCCATTTCCTGACACCCTGCTCGGCACACAGAATCCTTGCCTCCTTTTAAACAGGAACACTTAAAATCTTTTAACAGTTTGCGAGGGAATCATTCTCTATTGCATTAAAGTCAATTATACTTTCATCAAAATGTATTAAACATGAAACCTTTCATTAATGACTGAAAGTCATGGGTGTAATTACAACTCATTGTCCAGAAATACCTTTCAGGCTTTTGCGGTAGGCTATGCCATGGATTCATGCCGCTAAGGTTTTGCTAGTGATAACAAAGTTTTCCAGTCTCTTCCCTCACTGTCTGGTGGCTGTTCTTAGACTTTTAGGCTACCTGCCTCTTGCTAGTGGTTCTTTACTCAGTGTATACTTAACATAGCTGTCTTTTGGTTGCAAAACTAAGGACCCAATCTTATTAAACTGGGTACAAATTAAGAGTAAATGGGCCCCACATAAAGAATTATAAATAAAGATTTTCTGTGTTTTGGCTCTCTGGAGTCCTTTTTTAAAACTTTGTTTCAGTTGACCTGATTCCAGATGGTTAGGGATCCCCAGATAACTGAGGTGATACTATAATAAGGAAACTCAAATCAACATGTAATTATTTTGTGTGTGATTATCAAAAAAGATCAGTTCTGTTCCTATTAAGAAATAGTTTGATTGGTTTTTCAAGAATAGTTGAATGGCCATCATTAAAGAATACAAATAATAAATGTTGAAGAGGGTTTGAAGAAATGGGAACCGCTCACTACATGGTTGGTAGGAATGTAAAGTGGAGCAGCCATGATGGAAGACAGCATGGAGGTTCTTAAAAATCTAAAGTTGCCACGTGATCCGGCAGTCCCACTCCTGGTCATATATCCAAAGAAAGCCATAATTCAAAAAGGTACATGCACCCCTACGTTCACAGCAGCACCATTCACAATAGCCAGACATGGGAACAACCTGAGTGTCCACTGACAGATGGAGGGACAAAGAAAATGAGATATATATGCAATGCAATGTTACTCAGCATAACAAAGACTGAAATAATGTCATTATATATATATATATATACAATGAAATATTGCTCAGCCATAACAAAGAATGAAATAATATATATATATATATATACACATACATGATGAAATGTTACTCAAACATAACAAAGACTGAAATAATGTCATATATATATCTAATGAAATGCTGTCTCTTATACACATCTCCATGTGTATAAGAGACAGNATATTGCTCAGCCATAACAAAGAATGAAATAATATATATATATATATATACACATACATGATGAAATGTTACTCAAACATAACAAAGACTGAAATAATGTCATATATATATCTAATGAAATGTTACTCAGCCATAACAAAGAATGAAATGACATTATATATATATAATGAAAAATTATTCAGCCATAACAAAGCATGAAATAATGACATTATGTATATATAATGAAATATTACTCAGCCATAACAAAGAATGAAATAATGTCATTTGCAGCAACATGGATAGACTTAGAGATTATCTTACTGAGCGAATAAAGTCAGAAATACCGTATGATATCACTTATCTGTGGAATTTTAAATATGACACAAAAGAGCGTATCTATGAAACAAACAGACTCACAGACATATAGAACAGACTTGTGTTTGCCGAGGAGGAGGGGTCATGGGGAAGGAAAGGATTGAGAGCTTGGGATCAGTAGATGCAAACTGGTATGTATAGGAGGGACAAGCAGCCGAGTCCTCCTATATAGCACTGGGAGCTATATTCAATATCCTTTCATAAACAGAAATGGAAAAGAATGTATTTTAAATGTTTGTATGTGTATAACTGAGTCACTTTGTGGCACAGCAGAAATTAGCACAACATTGTAGATCAGCTATATTTCAATACAATTTTACAAACTTGTTTGAACTAAAAGATCAAGGGAGGAGGTTTATGGCTCCTTAAATTTTTTCTTTCGTGCTATATAATTGTAATTAACTTCACATCGTTTTTGTTACTCTAGTTTCTCCAATATGGTACCTACATAGGGTTTCTGTGAAAATGAAGTAATATCAATATATATAAAAACAACTGTGTTTTTTAAGTTAAGTTCAAAAACCCTACCCCCCTTTTGCAAATTAGAATCTTCTTTTTTTTTTAGTTAGTTGAAACTAGAGCAGTTGACAGCTGAAATTTTGGTTTGCTGAATTGAAAATTCTCTCAGTTGCATCAAGAATCATCTAACCCACGGCCTCTGGGACTTTGTGTTCTTTCTAGCAGAAGGAGCCTGGGAGAAACCAGGCCTTCCAGCACTGCTGGCGTGCTTTTCCTGGGGTCCCTGGAGCCGGGGGAAGGACCCAGATACCAGCTCCCGCAGTGGTCCAGCTCAGGGTGAGTGTGTCGCCTTCCTGGCCTCCTGGACCCTGAGANCTTGCCTGGTGGGGCACCTGGAGCCAAAAGCTTTGTTCCCTGCCCTGCCCCACCCCCGCACCCCTGCCCCCCACCAAGGATCCTGGGAGGTTCCCCAGAGCAAGTGACTTTTGAGCTAAGGGTTGGGGGATTTTCTTAGGCAGAAATGGGAAAGCTTTGGAGAGGGAACATCATGAACCAAGACTTGACAGAATGATGTCAAGCTCAGAAAAGGGACCCCTGCCCAGAGGGCCCGGCGGGTCGAGGGGTGGTGAAATAGATGCATAAGAGGATTGGTGAGGGCTGAGGTTGAAGAAGAGAGTCAGAACCAAATCAGGGCCCTGGGCCCAGGTCTCTCAGGAATAGGGAGCCATTGGCGACTTCTGAGCAACGGCGCGCAGATTCGGGTGTTAAAGAGGTGGCTAGACTGCCGGAGCAGGGAGAGACCAGAGGCAGAGCCCAGCTAAGAGGGAACTGCACCCTGCTGGGGCACTGGGATCCCTGCCTTGCAGGCTGTCACCTCAGAGAGGCCCTGAAATTCCCTCCTGTCCCAGGCTCTCTCACTCATAGCGGCTGCTCCTTCCATCAGCAAGAGACTCTCCAGCCTCCTGTAACATAATGTAATCACGGGAGAGACAACCCATCACCTTTGGCACAAACCGAAATCAATGACCTGAGTATCTCGTCATATTCACAGGTCCCACCCGCACACAAAGAAGGGGCTTATGCAGGATAAGTGCCCCAAGGAGTGGGAAGCTTGCTGTCTTAGAATTCTGCCCACACAAGCGAAAGCTTAAAAAATACAACAGGAGAAACAAAAATATTAAAAATCATTCGTTTAATTCCCTCACTCAAAGGTAACTATAATTTGGATAAACTCCTCTGTCTCCCTAGCTACCTATTTATAGCACCATGTGCTATTTACATTTTAATAAATTCACTTCTATATAATAGATAAGTCATCTGCAAAATGCATCACATATTTAAAATATTTAATTGCAAAAATGTTGACTTCAGGCTCTGCATCATCATTTTGTATGTACCTGGAAACTAAAGGGAAAGAAAGTGAAGGAATCATAAACAACTGTACGTAAATCTTTGATCACTTCCCTCTGTAGCATAGAACAGATTGCTTAGTCTCATGTAGAAGTGAATACATTAAGATGCAAATTGCATGTACAGACCATCTGTATACATTTGTAATGTAGATCATAAATAGATTATACATGCATACGTATACTGTTTTAGAGTCTGCTTTCTTCATCAGTAATATAGTGTGACTGTGCAGTATTCCACAGCAACAATTACACGTCAGCATCTTTCATCATCTTTTTTCTTTAAGGTAATTGTAGATTTACACACAGATGGAAGAGTTTCTATGTACATCTCGCCTAGTTTCCCCCCATGGTAACTTCCTGCAAAACTATAGGATAATATCGACAACCTGGATATGGACACGGAAACAATCCATAGGCCTTATTCAGATCTCCCTAATTCTACTTGCGTTTGTGCGTGTGTTTAGTCTTAGGGAATTTTATACATCATTTTTAATGCCTGAATCCCATCATATGACTGAGTAAGCGGTAGTTTACTCAGCCAATCCCTTTGTCAGACCTCATATCAATTAGGGTGTTCTCAGCTCCAGGTGAAGAAACCATGATGCAAACTAGTATCAACAGCCAAGGAGTTCATTATCTCGCCTAAAAGTCTAGAGATGGAATCAGCTTCAGGGCTCATTGATTCAGGGGCCCAGCGACCCCGTCAAGGACCAGATTCTTTCCTTCTCTCTGCCGGGCTGTCCGCGCTGTTTCATCTGTAGGCTGGTAGCAAGATGGCTGGAGCTTTCACTGCTGCTGGCGATATGCTGCTGCTAAATCGCTTTAGTTGTGTTTGACTCTTTGCAACCCCATGGACTGTAACCTGCCAGGCCTCTATCTCTGTGGGATTCTCCAGGCTAGAATACTGGAATGGGTTGCCATGCCCTCCTCCAGGGGATCTTCCTGACCCAGGGATTGAGCTCAGTTTCCTGTCTCCTGCCCTGCAGGCAGATTCTTGACCGCTGAGCCACCACCACTGGGAATTCTAATTATTCCTAATTATTTCTTTAGGATAAAATCCTAGAAGTGGAATTGCTGGGTCAAAGGGTATGTACCTTTTTGAGGTTTTTGCTACACGTTTTGTTGGGTTTTTAAAATAGTTACTGGGGCCGACTTCTTCACTTTCATTCCCAGCGTACCCACTCAGAAACTTTGTCCTCTCACTGGGCGGTTCCTTCTCTTGTGTTCCANAAAATCCTAGAAGTGGAATTGCTGGGTCAAAGGGTATGTACCTTTTTGAGGTTTTTGCTACACGTTTTGTTGGGTTTTTAAAATAGTTACTGGGGCCGACTTCTTCACTTTCATTCCCAGCGTACCCACTCAGAAACTTTGTCCTCTCACTGGGCGGTTCCTTCTCTTGTGTTCCAGGTGACCTCCAGGACTCTGAGGAGGAGCTGGTACTGATGGCCGTATATCCCAACGGAGATTGCGAGGATCCCGGAAAGGGATCAAAACCCCGTGGCGGAATTGCCTCTGCTCCCGCTGAGCCCGCCAGAGACTTGAGATGAGGGCTGGACACCTGGCTGCCCCAGCTCTAACCTGCAGACTTGGAGCTGGCTCTTCTCACTGAGTCCCCCTGCCTCCATGTCGACCTTGGGATGCTGGTAACTACAAGGCCCCACCTGACGGGGGCTGTTGCACTGACATGTCACCAACCAGGCAGTGAGACTTACGAAGCTAAGTAGGAACCTAGGAAAATGTATGCTCTGAGAACCTGCCCCCCACCTCGCACCTGCTCATTCTCTGGTCACAGTGGGGTTATTATTTCTCTCTGTGCCTCGGTTTCTCTATGCCATTGAAACAGACAGCTGTGGGCTTTGAGGTCCTGTGGTGCTGTGGCATCCTATCGTTGTTTGCATGAGCATCCATCATTTCGAGAGCAGCTGGACCAGAAATCATCAGATCTGAGAGAGGAGGCCTGGACCTGTCACTCAACCGTTGGGGCTTCTAGTTCTCAAACACGTAGGAGGGCTACCAGCCCAGTGGCTCTCAACCAGGGGCCAGGCTACTTCTCCAGGCAGCATTGGAAACTGTGTTGTGTGTGTGTGTGTGTGTGTGTGTGTGTGTGTACACGCGAGCATATTAAGAGAGTCACTGCGACTGTGGGGCACCCCTGGAATTTAGTGGGGACCTCATAATGTATGGGACAATCTCCAATGGTGCAAAATTGTTCCATTAAAAAGTGCCAATCGTGGCAACTTTGAAAAATGCTGGGTGAGACTGTCTCCTCCAAGTCAAATTCTAGGAGGAGTCCCCAGAGCAGAGAGAACTGGGTTTCCTGGGGCTTTGGCTCCCAGAGCAAGCCAGAATAAAGATGCACTGCCATCCTGGGGGCCTCTGGGGCCAGATCGAAGATGGTCCATGTGCTGCCAGCCCAGAGCAGAAGTAGTTTTGTGCATCTTTCTTCTCCACATTGACATTGACTTTCTGTGCCAAGTTCTTTGAGAATAAAGATGCTGGGAACTGACTATCTCACCAAACGGAAGGAAAGTTAGGGGTAGCAATTACAAGAGCATAGGACTTGTTTTGGATCTCAGATCTGGTCCTAACACAAGATCAAAGCTGATGAAGCCCAGATGTGCCAAGTTCCAGATCCTTTTTTTTCTACTTATGAGTTCATCAGAGTCAATGACGTTCTCTTAAAAGTCAGGAAGACCACCTGTGTTTACTCAGAGAGGTAACTCTGTATTACCTCCCTTCTCCTTCTTACCTGCCCCTGGAGAAATCCAGTCTTTAGAATGGCAAGGAGAGCTCTGATTTTCCCAAGTAGAAAGAACTATCTATGGGAAGCAGCTAAATGCATTCATTCACGCATGATTCACTCAGCAGACATGCAGTTGTGACTGCTATTTGCCCAGCACTCTATGAGATGCTATATCCCTGGGTCAGGAAGTTCCCCTGGAGAAGGAAATGGCAATCTACTCCAGTACTATCGCCTGGAAAATCCCATGGACAGAGGAACCAGGTAGGCTACAGTCCATGGGGTTGCAAAGAGTCAAACACCACTGAGCGACTTCACTTTCACTACGAGATGCTATATAACTTGTGTTAGCTATTTCAGCTCTTGCTATGATGGCTACCAAACATGGAATGGGAAACCTGCTGCTGCCCAGGAGCCCTTTGATGTTAAGGAGGAGGCCTTTCTGCTCCAGGCCACTTGTTTATTCTGTCTAACAGGGAGCCTAATCCATATCGGACTTCCCAGGTGACACTAGCGGTAAAGACTCTGCCTGCCAATGCAGAAGAGGCAGATTCGATCCCTGGGTCAGGAAGATTCCCTGGAGGGGGGCACAGCAACCCATTCCAGTATTCTTGCCTGGAAAAAGTCCACGAACAGAGCAGGCTGGCAGGGTACAGTCCAGAGGGTCAAAAAGAGTTGGACATGACTGAGTGAGTGAGCATACACACACAGTCCATATCAATGTGAGGGCAGGTAGGATGACAGGAAGGACCCAGCTGACTTCCCCCACACAAGAATGCATCAATGAACTGCTGCTGGTTGTGTTTTAAAACAAGGGGCCCCATTCCTTCAACCGTGGCCACCTCCTGGGAAGAGAGGAAGCGGGAGAGCAGCCCCTGTCCCCCTGCCACCCAAGTCCTCCAGCCAGGCAGGCTGTTTGCCTGCAACCCCACTGCAAGCTGGATCCAGAGTTGCAGGCAGACCAGTTTCTGCATCAATATTATCTCGACTGGAGGCCAGGACTGCAGAGGGCTCTACGGTATTTAGTGGGCCCAGAGTGGTGTGTCTCAGTTAATCCAGAGGGAGTTCAGACCAGTGCAGTCACCAGAGATGCTGAGCCTGTGGCCACATTTATTGCGGCACTTGTGCAACAACAGGCGTGGCTGGTTCCAGTGCTGGTACTGGAACAGCTTTCGGCAGCCTCATCACTGATTATGCCAGAAACCCTTTTCTGAAGCAGCAACTGTTCTCATATGCTATCCTGGAATTTTTTTTTTTTTTTTTTTTTTTGGCCAAACCACATGGCACGTGGGATCTTAGTTTCCAGACCAGGGATCGAACCCATACCCACTGCACTGCAAGGCGGAGACTTTACCCCTGGACTGCCAGGGGAGTCCCTGATGATTGCTTTCTTGAATTTTGTTTGCCATGTAACAGAAATTACTGCTTGAAATGTTGGCATTCATATTAATTATGGATGTAATTCTGTGTATCTTACTGTGACTCTGAAAACTGTAGTACTGGTATAAGGGAAATGTACATTAATTCCAAAGTCATTTCGTTAAATGATGAAAACTTTAAAAAATAAAAAGAAATTAAATAAAACGGGAAGGCTGGTAATTTTGAAGCTGCTGTATATTTCCATTTCTCTGTTAACCTCTTTGTAATAATTTGATTGAAGTTTTTTTTTGTCTGTGGTGGGGGCAGGAGCTGTTTTTAAGTTAGGAAATTGTCTAAGGCAGAAGTCACAAGACAGCAGCCTCTGCTGTGTTTAAAAATTTTTGTAGAGATTTCCCCGGCAGTCTAGCGGTTAAGAATACACCTTCTAATGTAGGGGAAGTGGGTTCCATCCAAAGTAAGATGGCAACTGAGCCCTTACACTGCAAAAAAGAGTCTGGCTCTCTTTCTTTCCCGCGTGTGCTATAACACGGTTTGTCCAAGACCTGAGAGCTGTGACACGCCGAGAGCTTTAATGTCCGTCGCTCCAAATCTTTGTTGTGACGAGACAAAGAACCAAGGAACATACACTCGCGTGACATCTATGGTGCCGTGAGTCAGATATAACCTGGCTGAAACAACCTCCACGCAGAAGAGGCCAAACACAGCCAGAGCCCAACTCAGCGAAGCTCCCACGGTAGAAACGGAACGTGAAGAAAATTCAGCGCAGGGGAAGGCCCATCGTGCTGGAAATCGGGACAGCAAAAAAGAAACACAGTGGAAAGCCCACGTGGCCCACTCTCAGATCCCAGAAGACTTCCGGTTAAGGTCAACAAACTACAACATGCAGTGCCAGTTCAACAAAGATAAAACTACAGCCGACCACGAAAAATATGACACCGTTAGATGGACACCGCTATCAGGACGCTGAGGCTTGAGACTAGCAAGAGGGGGAGGCCCAATATCCCTCGCCACCCCAGTTCAGCAGGAAGTAGCCAGAAAGACCTTGACGCCCCTATTACCAAAGAATTGGGCCTCCCATCTCCTGAGGGGGGAATGATAGGTAGGTAGAATAGGGAAAAGGAGTCCAAAATGGCGGTGGCTAAAAAAAAACAAGGAGGATCAAAGGAAGGTCCGAGGACCAGAGTGAAGACTTCAGGTAGAGCAAACAGCACTCCTGGCTAAGCCCAATTTGCATAGGGCAGGCCCAGGCGGAGGCAAAAACAGAAAAGGAGGAGCCAACGTGCGCTCTCTCTCTTTCTCTCCCTCTCTCTCTACGTCCCCCCCCCTTCCCCACGCGCTCTTCCACTCTCTTCACTTCAAATCTTTGGGTTGGCGTGCCCTCATACTTTGAGGATGGATTCTCCTGCTATCTTCTAAATAAAATAGAGCTGTAACACTGAAAAAAAAAAAAAAGGGTCTGCCACTACTGAGACCCGCAAGTAAGTTTGCAAGCCTCTGGTGTGAAGGGTGGCTTGGTGATGTTCGATCGCTTCAGTCATGTCCAACCCTCTGCAACCCCATGGACTGTAGCCCACCAGGCTCCTCTGTCCATGAGATTTCCCAGGCAAGAATACTGGAGTGGATACCATTTCCTTCTCCAGGAGATCTTCCAGACTCAGGGATCGAACCCAGGTCTCCTCCATCTCTGCACTGCAGGTGGATTCTTTACCGCCGAGCCACTGGGGAAGCCCAAAGGGTGGTTTACACATGATTTTTTCATTACCTTCAGTATTTGCTGTGAATGGTTGAAGAGAGAAGTTCTTTCTTTACTGAGATTTGGGTTCTGCCTCCCAAATGTTAAATGGGACTGAGACCCACCTTTGCTTCCTTCAGGCAGGGTCTTCTCCCCTCCCCACCCCACAGTTCCTGCTTGAAAGTCCTGGCCCGCCTTCTCTGCCATCTTGAGAAATTGCTAAGACAAGCCCCATCCTTTCAGGAAGTATGGTTGCTGTCTTCTAGCAGACAGTAGAGTTGGGTACCAGAGAGATACCCTTGATGGGGAGTCTCTTCACAAGGAGCAAAGGTTGGGGTGGGCCTGTCTGAGGGGGCAGTTACAACAACAGTACCAGGAGCCATGGGCAAGGGGCCTCTGGTCAGGTCCCAGTGTGGACTCTTGGGGGCTAATCTTTCTAATATGGCAGTGGTTGTGCTACTTCTGACTTGAATCAAGAATTCCTAAAAGCTAATAAAATCAGACCTCATTGCTGTCTAATCAAAAACAAAATGGATCTTCCCTTTTATTCTCATAAAATGTTTCTTGAAGGGACCTTTGGGAGCAGGGCATTTGGGCAAATAGCAGGACCTCTGGAATCATCTGGTGTGAAAATCTCCCAGTCCTGGCCAATGACATATCTGCAACCACATTTGTTGGGATTGGAAAACCGGCAGCTGGAAAGTATAAGTAAACATTTAAAAAGAGACTGCCTTTTAAAAAAAAAAAAAGATAGCATTTAACTTGGTATTTATTAGGGTGTGTGTCTGTACACGCGAATGTTTAACAAGCTGAGACAGCCTAATGGAGTCTCAGAGAACCCTTTATACTAGTCACAGTTTCCTCTCAAAGCCTTTGTCTACAAGAGCACTCTGCACAGGAGTCCCTTGGTGATGAAACCACAAGCTTAAGGCAAAGTTGCAAAGGGGCCAGGGGCTGAGGCCCCCAAACCGATGGCCTAAACAAGCCCCTCTCACCCGGGACAGACCACCTAGGACCCCACGTGCCTGGAGAAGTTTGACAGTGGCCACATTAACCTGAAAGCCATCCATGCTGTAGCAGATCCCCGCTGCAGGGCTGTTCCTGTGGTCAGGAGGCTGCACTTTGTCCTATTTGGGAGGCAAACACAGCCCGCACAGCGGAGGAAGCCGCTTATTTTGTACTCAAGGCCTGTATAACCCCCTTGTGACCTGGTTTTGTGTGTAAGTGGCTCAAGGATTGGGGCAGAAGTGGAAGCTGCCCTGGGCAGGCTGCCACATGATTACATGTGGAAAGTTCAGGGGGAAAGAGGGTACAAGGCAGGAGTGACGCCCAGAATCCCACATCCATCCCTGAAGCCTTTGGTCCCTGGGCTGGAACCCTCCAGTTGCCTTCTACCTGGGGCTGCCTAACTGGAGCAGGGGCTTCTCTAGTGGCTCAGTGGTAAAGAATCCGCCTGCATTGCAGGAGACACGGGTTTGATCCCTGGTTTGGGAGGAGCCCCTGGAGAAGGGCGTGGCCTCCCACTCTAGTATTCTTGCCTGGAGAATTCCATGGACAGAGGAGCTGGTGGGCTACAGTCCAAGGGGTCGCTAAGAGTCAGACACGACTGACCAACTAACACACACATACAATACAGATCAGAGGCAGAGACCGAGCCGTGCTGTGATTCACAGAGACCTCGGAATTCGACTCCGAGGGGCCGTGGGATGTGACTGGCTGGGCACTGAGGCTGCCGTGGGACCAGGGCTTTGACAAGAGCGTGACTCTTGTCTGGCTTCCTCCCTGAGCTGCCCAGTCCCAGCCAGGCCTCCTGCTGCAAGTGCAGACCAGTGCATTTCTGAGACAGAAATTCAGATTTTAAGTCTTAAGTCATGCTTGTGACTGTCCTGCTCTGCATTTATTTGGAATAATTAGGTGCTGTGCTTAGTCCTTGTGACCAAGCCTTCATGAAGAGTCCTGGTGGCGGAAACCAGGCCTTTGTCTTGTCACAGGAGTTCTTTCTCTTCCTCACTGGTTGACAAGGTCTTCCCAGAGCAGGATGTGGCCTCAGATCACTACTCCAACCCCCAGAAGGCCTCCAGCCTGACCACCCTGACCCTCCCGCGTCCCAGGGGCAGTGCCCTCTCCAGAACTCCTCGCTGCCACGGCAGGCTGCCACGGTGGTCACTCCCAGCCCCTTAACCCCAGAGAGAGGCAGGTCTCGTGTTCAGCTTCTGCCCCTGGTCTGGTCTGGCCCTGCCTGTGCCACCACCAAGGAGCAGCCATGACTATGAAGTAAGGCAAGGGGCCTGGCCCGAATCCAAGGGCAGAGGGACTGCGGCCTTTGGGTGAGTCTAGACCAGCTCTTCTCAGGAGAACCTACAGGCACACCTGTCGCTTTAGCTTTTCTAGTAGCCATATTGTAAAAAAGATCAAAAGAAACAGGGGAAATCATTTTAATAACATTTTATTTAGCTCAGTATCTCCAAAATAGTATCATTCCAACCGCAAACATTTTTAATACATTTTAATGAGACATTTTGCGTCTTTGAAATCCCAGTGAGAATTTTACACTTCAGATAAGTTTTTATTCAAAATACTTACTCTATATTTAGATTTTATTAAATTTACAGTTGCAAAAAGAGATTTATTTACATCTTCAGATTGTTCCACATACACTTACAAATTGTCCAGTGACTGAACTGGGTGTCCGTTGTTAAATTTCAATGGAAAAAAATTGTAATTTAATTGAAAATCAGTTCCTGGGTTGCGCTAGCCACATTTCAAGCGGCCACCTGGGGTTAGTAGCTATCAGATAGAATAGCCAGAGTGCAGGAGCCCTCTCCTGAGGGTTCACTGTGGCTCCTCCCACCCCTGGCCACTAGCCCAGAGCTGGCTCGTCATCTTAGACCTTTCATTCTCTCAGCCACCCTGGCCCCCACTCTGGACCCTATACCCCCCACACCCTCTCCCCACACCCTCCCCCCACCCCACGAGGGGACAGTGGCTTCCAGCATCAGCTCGTCCATGGCAGACTTCCAGTTTCCCAAGATAGTCGTTGCCTTCCTGGACACTGTCTTTCAAGGAAAGAGACCCTAACGTCTTCGATGGCTTCCAGGGTTCTCTCAGGCTTTAGTCCATCCAGGCCAGTTCCAGACCCAGCCGGGCATTTCCCTCCAACAGAACACCTACCCTCTGGAGGCCCAAGTCCCCATCTGCATTTCCTGTTTCTGCTCCATGAATAAGTGCTTTCAGTCAAAAAGCCTGTGGCCTGTGGGGTCTGTACGTGAAGCAACCGGTAGCCACGTGACCAGTTTTACTGCCTGCTGTTCTCTGCCAAGCCCTTGATGAGAGCACCTCCCGGCACAGGCCCGGCTGCCACGTAGGTGGACCCACCCACAGCAGAACTACTGTGCAACAGGGATCTGATCCCTGGTGTCCTGGAACTGACAGCGGCCCTTTGCACCTTATCACTCGGCAGCTTAGAAAGCAATCCCTGGCAGTCCAGTGATTAAAGACACACGGCTGGAAAAGAGGGAGAAAGAAAGGAGAAAGGCAGAGGAAGGGAAGGAGAGAGGGAGAGAGACAGAGAAAGAAGGTAGGAGGGAGGGAGAAAGCACGAGGAAGGGAAGGAGAAAGACAGAGACACGAACACAGAGAGAGACAGGGAGCAGAGCCGGGCAAAGCGCATGTGCACGGGTGGTCTTCTGAATACTGGCTGTGTTTTCTGAGCTCATCAGCTCTGTGGAGATCAAGATCACGCCCATGAATAGTGGGTCTGACGTGTACCCCAATGTTCATTGCGGCACTGTTTACAATAGCCAGGACGTGGAAGCAACCTAGATGTCCCTTGGCAGAAGAATGGATAAGAAAGCTGTGGTACATACACACAATAGAACATTACTCAGCCATTACAAAGAATGCATTGGAATCAGTTCTAATGAGGTGGATGAAACTGGAGCCCATTATGCGGAGCGAAGTAAGTCAGAAAGAAAAACACCAATACAGTATATTAACAACATATACGGAATTTAGAAAGATGGTAACAATGACCCTCTATGCGAGACAGCAGAAGAGACACAGATGTAAAGAACAGACTTTAGGACTCTGTGGGAGAGGGAGAGGGTGGGATGATATGAAAGAATACCATTGAAACATGTATATTATCATATGTGAAATAGATCGTCAGCCCAGGTTCGATGCATGAGACAGGGTGCTCAGGGCTGGTGTACTGGGATGACCCTGAGGGATGGGATGGGAGGTAGGTGGGAGGGGGGTTCAGGATGGGGAACATATGTACACCCATGGCTGATTCATGTCAATGCATGGCAAAACCCACCACAATATTGTAATCAGCCTCCAATTAAAATAAATAAGTTTTTTAAAAAGAAAAGTGGGTCTGCCACCCTCACCTCAGCCACCAGCACTTGTCTTTGGCAGCCCCATGGGGTCACTTGAAATGTGGCTAGTGCAACCCAGGAACTGATTTTAAATTAAATTACAATTTTATTTCATTGAAATTTAAAAACCGACACCCAATTCAGTCATCGGACACCGTTTATGTGTCTAATACCTCTAAGAAGACGAGCTATCCCTTGAGTTCCTCCCCTGCCCTTGATTGGAGCGGGTGGTGTCGTTTGATGCTGTTTGTTTTAAATTCCTGGCTGGAGAACTAAGATCCCGAATGCCAGGTGATAAGGCCAAAAATAAATAAGTAGGTTCAATTCGCTTAAAATATCTGTTGTAAAAATCAATCAGTTAATCAATAATTTTTTTAAAAAAAAAGAAAAGGCCCAGGGCTTCCACTAGAGGGGGCGGGGCTTCCATCCCTGGTTGGGGAACTAGGATCCCGCATGCCAAACGGAGGCCAAAAGAAAAAAAATTTCAAAAAACCCCCAATTTTTAAAAAAGTAGCAGGGGGTGGGGGGTGAAAAGCAATCAAATCCAGTTCTTCACAGGAGGACCGAGCCCTCGGAAGACCCAGGATTTAAATGCCGGAAGGCTTAGGGACTGGGCGGGGGGCGGAGGGGAGGGTGGGGGAGCGGATAGAGAGAGAGTGCTGCTTTGGAGAGCTCGCCCCTTCCCACTTTCTCCGCCTTCTGAGAGGCGCCGCAACCACTAGAGGGCCCTGCGCGGGCCACGGAGATGCTCCCGCAACGCTTCGGACTGAATCCTGCTCAAGGTGGGTGTGAAAGTGAAAGTCGCTCTGTCGTGTCGGACTCTTTGAGACTCCATGGACTATATAGTCCATGGAATTCTCCAGGCCAGAATACTGGAATGTGGGTAGCCTTTCCTTTTTCCAGGGGATCTTTCCAACCCAGGGATCGAACCGGGATCTCCTGCATTGCAGGCGAATTCTTTACCCACTCAGCTTCAAGGAAGCCCCAAGGTGGTTATATCTGCAAATAAAAATCAGAATCATGGTTTCCTCCCTTCACTCTGACACAGACCCCGGCCCAACCCATATGTGTGTGAGACCACAACTGACCTCGGGGCTTTGAGATCTTTTGTGTTACCCCTAAATCTGGAGGGAGATTGTTGTTTTATGAACAGAGTACTGGGTAAGAATCCTTCCTGTGGTCTTGCTGTGTCCTTTGAAAAGAAATCACTTTAGAGTCTTGGAGAGGCAGGGGTTTCTAAGACATAGGTCTAAGTTCTAGCCTTGTGCCATTGGTCTAATAAACATTTACTGATCATCTATTACGTGCGTGACCCTGTGCTAGTTACCATAGGGGACACTGAGATGAATAAGATGTGGCTGTGCCCTTGGGTAGTTCCTTGTCTACTTGGGATGTAGGCAAGGAGAGACGATTATAGCTGTGTGGGGTAAAGGCTATAAGGGGACACAACGTAGGGTGGTCAAGGAAGGCTTCCTGGAGGAGGTATGGCTTGACTGGAACTCAGGACAAGTCTGGTTAGCTGGGTATGAGCGGGAGAAGGCCTTGAAGGTAGAAGGACGGTCAGAGACAAGGTACACGGCTGCACAGCTGCTCAGGATGGCAGGAGTGTGGCCCACAGGGCAGAGGAGTGGGGCACGCAGGTGGAGGGTAAGCAGGGTTGGGTGAAAGTCCTGGAGAAGCTTGGAGGAGAGAGTCCCTGTCTTCCTTGTTTTGAATAGTGCTCCAGGCTGGCAGTGAAGAATGGCCCGCAGAATTGTGAGATGGTGAGCAGGAAGTCAAGGCTGTTGGAAACTGCTGCAGCCAAGAAAGAAGAGGGGAAATTTATTTTTCTTATAAATGAAGTTTTTACTTTTCCACCCTCTTCACCCATTTCACCCAAGTTACCAACCTTACAAATTCCAAGGATTTCACAAGAAATTCTGGCTTCCGGCTTTTCTTGGGAAAAAATCATAAGCCCTCATGACAGTAGCCCGCATCTTGGCAGACCACCA
Organism: Neotragus moschatus; assembly: GCA_006410615.1. Lineage (NCBI taxonomy): Eukaryota > Metazoa > Chordata > Mammalia > Artiodactyla > Bovidae > Neotragus > Neotragus moschatus. Next base: position 159,107 of record SJYA01000300.1, on the reverse strand, counting down.
CAGTAGGAGCAAGCAGCCACTGCTCTCTTTAAATGCGGTTGGTCATGCGTCGCAATTGCTCAGTCCAGCTCTTTGCAACCCTTTGGACTGTAGCTTGCCAGGCTCCTCTGTCCATGGGAGTTTTGGGGCAAGAATACTGGAGTGGGCTGCCATGTTCCTCCTCCAGGGGACCTTCTTGACCCAGAGACTGAACCTGTGTCTCCTGTGTCTTCCGTATTGCTGGTGGATTCTTTACCCACTCAGCCATCAGGAAAGCCCTGAAACGGGGCACCATTCTTCATTTTGTCTCAGTCCCCACTACCCACTACTGCCCCTCACATCCTAGTATCAGTTTCCATGCACTATCCTGCTGAGCCGGTGTTTTCTCACACTAGACTTGCTTCACTCATTTCCACTACCTGTTAGTGTTTATAGCTGATTCTTTTAGGACTTTGGAGCACACAAGAGTCTTCATGTGAGTGATCAGTCAGAGTACCTCTGTAAAATAATACTCCCAAACACTCAGCCTGTTTGTTTTTCATGCACGCTTCTGAGGGCAGTGCCTTTTAATCTGAGCTAGATTCTTCAAAAGTGTTTAATAATTACATTTAATATATTTTAACATATAGCTTTAAGAATACTAATTTTTTTTAGTTGGTGACACTCAAGTGTGTCATCAATCAAATTTTATTTCCAGTGAGAAACATTGGTTTGTGTAACTAGGTTAAATTGTTTTGAAAAGGCCTCAGAAATAAGCTTTAGTAATCACTAGCCAGTTGAACGGAGAAGGCAATGGCACCCCACTCCAGTACTCTTGCCTGGAAAATCCCATGGACGGAGGAGCCTGGTGGGCTGCAGTCCATGGGGTCACTAAGAGTCGGACACGACTGAGCGACTTCACTTTCACTTGTCACTTTCATGCATTGGAGAAGGAAATGGCAACCCACTCCAGTGTTCTTGCCTGGAGAATCCCAGGGATGGGGGAGCCTGTTGGGCTGCCATCTCTGGGGTCACACACAGTCAGACACGACTGAAGCGACTTAGCAGCAGCAGCAGCAGCAGCCAGTTGAAGAGTAGCTTGATAGTGCGAGGCTAGAAGCTTTAAAATGCCACCATTTGTCACTCTTGTCTGTCAAGACTTTCTCAGTACTGACTATTGAAGTAAATTGTCTACTAAAGCTGGAATAAAACCGCAGATGGCGATCACAACTGGCATTTCAAATCAGATATACTAAAAAACAGGAACCCGCTGCTATGGAGGGTGAGAGGAACTGGGCAGATGGAAGGCAACAACGACATTTTTTTTCCTTTGGAACACTTTTCACTGTATATCTTTGTATACTTCTGATTTTTAAACCATTTACAACATTCACTATTCCAAGTGTAAATTAAAACTTTCCTTGTTCAACTTTATGATAAACCAATGATTACTTAGGGATTCACTGTGATACGATAATAGAGCACTGATGTGAGGATTTATTTTAAAGCTGGGGTCCACTTTTTAAAAATTTTGAAAATCACTTTTCTAAGAAAATGCTNGTTTGCAATGGTTATCAGCTCCGAAGTCACTTTTCAAGTAGAGATTTTTAAGCCCCTTACTACAGATCGATGTGCACAAAGTTGTCCACAGTCTTGTGCTTTTTTTTTTTTTTTTGCCGGCTCACAGACCTTTTTCTTGTCTTGATTTACTCTACACTTGTCTCTCAAGCGTTTTGTTGTAAACAAACTGATGATCAGAAGACAGTGACTTGTACTTTTAAGGAACTTGTGTTTCTAAGGATTGCTTAAATTGGCGGAGACCCTGGAAGGCATAATTTTACACTTGAAGAAATGCCACTGGCACATAGAATTAGACTTTTGTTTTAGTTCAGTATAAGTAAAAGCTTTTCCAGTCAGAATTCTGTAAAGATAAAATTAGCATTAAATTTCTTACCACTTGTAAATGTAGGACTCATTGTTTTTCAGATTCATCTTCTTAGCCCAAAGTACCTTCGTCTCTTACCTGGGTTGCTTTGAGAGCCCTAAGATTCTGTTTTTCCAACATTACCTCCATACAGTTTATTCTTCTTGTTGTAGTCAGAGTATTCTTTCTTAAACTTTAATCACATAATATTCTTCTGCTTAAAATCCTTCAGTGCTCTCTTGTGTTTATAATAAAATAGAATTTTAAAGACCTACATGATTTGATTCCTGCTTTGTCTTGTACTACTCTTTTCTTCTGTTTTACATAATCATACTGGCCTTTCTGTTCCTTGAATCTCATGTTAGTTTCTTTCCTACCGGCCCTGTCACATTCTCTTCCCCCTTTCTAAACTCTTCTTCCTCAAGTTTCCCTTAGGTTCTCAGTCTTTAGTTTCTGATCAAATTTTAGTCTTTCCTGATCATTCTATTCAGACATGCTGGGTCTCTCCCCCTCATCCACCCCTTCCTTCATTACAGTCCTATAATTACTTTGTTTACTTACCTGACTACTGTCTTTCTGTCTGTGGTAGAATTTTGGACGGGAAACCTTTCATAATTTTTAGAACAACTGCCAAGCAGATGGCAGAACTTCAAAAGTGTATCTTGAATGAAGAAATCAGTTAACTAATCAAATCAATAAATCAGTCACTAGAGTATTTAAAGTAGAGGCTAAAAAGAAAACACTTGTACAGAACTTAATAGAATTGAAACCTGATGATTTTTGAAGTCCTGCTCTGAGACTCAGTGATGGTAGAATAGTACTATTTGTTACTCTCATTGGTTACATTTACAGGATTACTTAATCAGCTTCTGCTCCAAACCTTTTGTCACCTAATTTCCTGTTCTTTGGCTGGTTGTGGTTTAGGATCTGTCCCTGGTGCTAAAGAGAAGCTAACAGGTTCCAGTTTGGATTAGTCAGTTTATTTGTTCATTTATGGTCTAAGCACTTGCAGGACACTACAAACACAGCGGTGAATAAAAGGTCAGCATGTACTGTTAAGTTTTTCAAGAGTTTTGGCTGTGAAAGGGAGTGGAGAGATAGAGATGGGGGTTATTAAGAGGGAGATGTGAGAATGCAATTCTTTGAGGCAACTGTTTCAACTTTGAAGCTGTGTCTTCTGGAGCATAGCTTCATGTTTATGAATAATATGCTATTTTAAATAATGCTATAAGTTGATACAGCAACTTAGTACTTGCTGACTTCGTGGCACAGGTGGTTTCTTAGCATCCTGAAACCTTTCCCATTCCCCAGGTGCACCCATCCCCCATCTAAAGGTGAGTTCTCCTGTTTTTAAGATGGGAAATATTTGTGTATGAAGTGTAGGTATTTGATTTCATTGTGTTCCATGGACAGCGGCAGCATTTCTAAGCCAGGACAATCATGTAACACGTTAGTCATGAGTGAAACCAAACAGGAGAGTGTACAAAGATCCATCACGTCTTTTGGTAAAAGCAGTTCAGGCATACCGTTGACTGTTGATAAGAGAATGGGTAGCATTTTTAGTATTTTGATAATGCATTCTGCTGTTTACCATCTGTTCCAGATTTAAGGCACTCTTCTCTATCAGCTCTTCATTGTCACTAGTTCCCAATCTCCCCTCACCCCACCCCCCCATTGCATTCTTTAATCTGTTTTCTCTTCATGGTTTCAGTTCAGCCTCTCTGCTCTGGATATGTTATACCAATCTACAGCACCAAGAGGTTCCTTTTATCTGCATTTAAAGTTTTAGAATAGTAATATGCCCTAGCTAGAACCATGGCATAGTTTCCTTTGCTGAATTTTGTGTCTTTTCTCATATGCCTCTTTAAAGACTACTGAAGCTGTTTGGCAAACCTACACTTACCACTTAGAAATGGCTACATCTGCTAAGGAAAGTTGCTTTGACACTTTTTCTATCAGCTTACAGTTTCAATTCACTGTTGCAGAATGATTTTAAAGACCTACATGGAAAACATATCTGAGAAACAGTTTAGTTTCCTTTATGGTTCAAGGACAGTAATTTCCCACTTTTTTTTCCCCCCTTAATAATCCCTTTGATATGTGACTGTATTTCAGGATGTATTTTTGGGAGATAGCAGTTATTTCCTCTACTTTCCACTGTTGGTGCCAACACCTCAGGCTCACATGAGGATTGCTTTGCTTCAGTAACTGATGTCAGAACAAGTGAGATTGCACATCATTTAGCAAAACCTTCTAGGTTACTTGTGATACAGCAGAGGTGCCTTAATATAAGCATCTTGAAATAGTCATTATTTTACTCCGTTGAGTTGACAACTAAATAATCCTGCTTCTGTAAATAATTTTATGACTCTTGGTGTATTTTGTGTGAATAATTTTATTCTAAGATTGTATAGGGAAGTTTCTCATTTTGGTCAGTCAATTAGGCCAGTGATTCTCAAACTATAATGAATATCAGTATTGCAAGGAAGGCTTGTGGCCCCATTACTGGACCCCATCCCCACAATTTTTGATTCACTAGATCTGTAATGGGGCCAAGAATTTTTATTTTTAACAAGTTCCCAGGTAATGCTTGTACCAGTTGATCCAGGAGCCATACTTTGAAAACTATTGAATTAGGCACATAATGTGATATATGTGGTATAGTGAGAGTTTGATAACATAGTTAACTCTTGAACTTTGAAATAGAAACTTTTTGGTTTTAAAGAAAAATAATCCTTCCTATAATGAAGTCACCCCTCAAAAAATACTTATTTTCCAACTGCGATATATTTTACATTAAGCCTTAGTTTATCTTAGCATATATATTCCATAATCACAATAGATAGCCTCCCTGGTGGCTTAGTTGGTAAAGAATCTGCCTGCAATGCAGGAGACCCCAGTTCAATCCTTGGGTTTGGAAGATCCCCTGGAGAAGGAAATGGCAACCCACTTCAGTATTTTTTCTTGGGAAATCCCATGGGTAGAGGAGCCTGGTGGGCTACAGTCTATCAGGTCACAAGAGTCAGACACAACTGAGCAACTAAATTAATCACAGTCTACCTTTTGTCTTGTAGCTGGGATTATTTCTCTTCTGGATGAAGATGAACCACAGCTTAAGGTATGAGTTGAAGAAAATTAACTGGGCTTAATATTTGTGCTTTGGAACTGTTTGGCTATATTGATATTTGTGTATATTCCATCATTTAAAATAGCCATTGTACCCAGTCTATAAGCAGTCATTGAAATCTAGACCCAGAGACAGTGCTTTGACAACAGCAGTTGGTTTTCCCTAGAGTTTAGCAAAGCTGAGGCAAATAAATCTCAGTATGGTACCTGGAAACCAGCCTCCCTCCAATTTTCTGTATCAACAGAAATCACATATTTTAAAACTTTTTTTATATGACAAAAATTAGAAATATACTTTAGTTGGCTTTAGGCACCTGAATTCATTTATATCCAAACCAGCAACCTAGACTCAATCTTACACCTACTGTCAAAGAAGAAAAATGTTCGGTATGATAAGGAATGCCATTATATGGCTAGTCTCATGTTCTGTGATTGAAAACAGAAAGGAAGTATGTAAGCCCAAGAGAAAATGTAAGTTAGTTGGTAAACCTTTATATTTGTCATAGATTAAAACTTTTAGTAAATATGACTTAGAATTTGGCCATTGATTTGTTTGCTTTTTTTTTAAGGAAATATAATGATAAGCCTGTCTCAAAATCGAATTTTGGTTTTATCTTCTACAGGAATTTGCACTACACAAATTGAATGCAGTTGTCAATGACTTCTGGGCAGAAATTTCTGAGTCTGTAGACAAAATGTAAGAATTTGTTTCTATTAATTGGAATAAAGTAGGTCAACCTTAATTTTCCATGGATGTGGGTCTTGTGATCTATTAATTCATTTAGAAATTTGCTGCCACTAAATTGTGACTTGAGTATATAGATTTGGAATTTTTAAAGAGAACCACAGTTTGAACTAGGCCTATACTTCCTAATTTCTTTCAGAGAAGTTTTGTATGAAGATGAAGGTTTCCGGAGTCGGCAGTTTGCGGCCTTAGTGGCATCTAAAGTATTTTATCACCTGGGGGCTTTTGAGGAGTCTCTGAATTATGCACTTGGAGCAGGTGACCTCTTCAATGTCAATGATAACTCTGAATATGTGGAAACTATTATAGGTAATTATCTTCCATCTAGTAAGGCTTTATCTTGTTGGCCTCTTTCTTGCTCTCCTACATACAGCATTTTCCCCGCTGAATTACTCTTTGATGTTGGCACGTTTCATTTTAATGAAAGTTCATAATCTTTCTACAATAATCTTATATAGACTGAGTTTTTAGATCTGCCTTAGAATTCTATGCCATTATTTTTTATCATAATAAATAGTAACATCTATATCAGTAATTATTAATGAAAGCACTCACCTCACAAAATATTTTTAAGAGTGAATCTGAGAAATTATTCAGAAACAGCTGACTTAAGGCAAAGTTAGTTATCTCAGTGGTTATGGTCATCTCTTTTCCAGTGAGCATATACTTATACAAAAATATTAAATCTGGTTATAGTGAATAACAAATTAAATGATAGCAATTTATAGAGCTGTTCCTAGCACGGGAGAACGTTGTCCAGTATTTCCATTGTGCTGGGCACTGTCCTGGTCATTCTTCATTTCATGGTTTATTTCACAGTTTCCCTGTGAAGGGGGAGCTCACCCTATTGTATAGATAAGAAAACTTGGGTTTCAAGATGATAAAGACACATGGTTATTAAATAGGAGGGTCAGAATTTAAAACCTAGGCTTAATCACTACAAAATCCATATTGTTTCTACTAGTAACCGTTGTCTTATTTGTTTCTGTATTTTTGAAGTGAGAGGGTAGCACACAGGCAAGCCTCTGGGTTCTCCATCTTACGAGTTGAATCAGCTCCGTAAGATTTTGTTCAGAGCTTTTGTAGCTTTAAAAATGTTAGAAAACACTTGCTCTAATAGATGAAAGAAGAGATTGTGTACCCTTCAGACATGTCTGTGAATATCAAGCTTTAGGTCGTAATTATAGATAGCCCAAGAGTGTTTTCTGGAAATGTATAGACAGTTTTTTGAATTCCTGATTAGGGGAGGTGTGCATTATTTCCCTGAACTCTTAAAGGGAGAAAATTGGTATTCTCCTTCAGAAATTGGGAAATGCCGCAGTAGGGAGTTCAAAGGGGTACTTTTCAAATGTCCCTGAAGTTTGTAGTAAGATTTTGTGTTCACATTTAAAAATTTTCTGCCATGATGTTGAGAGTATGTGTCAAGGTTTATTGTTATTGGGAATTTATTAAATTGGAGTTTTCATCTGTGAATCCTGTGGGAAGAACAGATTATTTTAAAGATTAGACCATATCATTTGAAACCAGAGCACTTCCCCTGCATTGTTAGGAATGGGGCGTTAAATACTTTTATCTCTTTTCTTTTATTTGAAGGATTTCTTTTGATGTGTTGATAATTTTATCCATCAGTGATCTGCATGTGCTTGCAATGTTACCATTTTACAAATCATGCTTTTAATCAGGACAGTTGATCCATGAGGTAGCAGATTCCTCCCTGTATATCGTCTTAATCTTAGCTTGTAAGAGGTGATTATTGACTGGTAGACCAGTTCTGTTTGCTTTTCTTTAATTAGAAATGGGGTTCACCCTTCTAGTTTTCTTGGGACTATTAGAATGGATTTTTTTTTTTTTTTATAATGTCAGTGAGATCTGTGAAAAGATACATAAAATAGAATTTAGGAATACCTTCCTAGGACCTTAAATGAATGTCATAAGCAGTACACTCAGAAAACTCAAGGCTAAAAATTTTCTTCCAATTGTAATAAGACTTGAGCTAGAAATGAGGGTGGAGTTAGTATAGACCTGGTAAGTGAGAGCACAGGTCTCATTTGAAACTTAGAAGGTAACATTTTTCTTTCTCCATTATTAAATCTGAGATTCCTCTCTGGTGAGACAGGGCTAATGTTTCCTTGCAACTACATTTGGTTCAAAAAGCTCCTGTTGGGGCTTGGTGAAGATTTTCTGCAATGAAAATTGTTTAAGGTCTGTGTTGTTACTGCCACTTTGTTCTTACTAACCGTACCTGAACCTGTCTAATTCTTCCTGGATGGATCCTGAACCTGGTATATTCCAGTTTAGAAAAGTGTTCTGCCTCCCTTGAATATAACCCCATTGACATGGGCCATGTACTCAACCACCAGTTCTTCATGCTAGCTCGTTCAGTCATTTCTATTTTCTAAGGCTGTAGTTTGCAACTCATTAATCTTTTCCTTGTATCTTTCTCTTTGAAAAGGAGAGTGACAAGCCAGTGAGTTATAGAGAGGACAGCTCTTACATATCATTTAGCTTGAGTGGCTGTCTTCCTTATGAAGGTGAAAGAAGTCTTAGGGTAATTTCCCTTTTTGGTTGCTCTTAACAAGTTTATGGTGTGATGGTAAAGTAGTGTAAGTTGTAAACATGGTACTTCCGCCCCTTTCATCCAAATCACTGTGAAATGTGAAAGCCAAATTGTGTGTGTGCACCACTGCATGAATTTTCAACTCTCTTGGGGAGAGGGGAAATATGTGTAAAAGGTTTACCCTAACTCACATTGAGGCAGTGAATATTTTAGCTGATTGCTGGAAAGGGTTTTGGAAATCTTTGGGATTGCCTTTGGGACCAGTGGCACATTTCAGGTCATTTCACCATTATCCTACAAAGGTGATTAAGGCAGGCTCTACTCTTAAGGAGCTAAAGGTTTCATTAATGTGAAGACTGATAATTTGTTGCCACCTGATAATTGCTACAATAGGTTTTTGTTAATATTCTCAATGGCAAGTGTTTGTTTTTTGAAAGGTGAAACAGTCAGCTATTTGTAGCCAACTCTGTAAAATAAGCAGTTTGGCCAAGTTGAATAATGGAATTTTGTTCAAAGTACAGTAACAAGGTAGTAATGTTTTAAATAATGTCAACGTATGGAATTAGTATAACTGTTACGAAGGGAACTATTGTTTGAAGGTATAACTTCTAGCATTTAAAAAATTTGAAATTTACTTACTACTCCACAGTCATCCAATAAGTTTTCATGGTGATAAATGTAGGTATTGTCCTTTCTAGTAGTATCAGCCCAATTTACAAAGTAATCAGTTATTTTATTTTCACTATAGCAAAGTGCATTGATCACTACACCAAACAATGTGTGGAAAATGCAGATTTGCCCGAAGGAGAAAAAAAACCAATTGACCAGAGATTGGAAGGCATTGTGAATAAAATGTTTCAAAGATGTCTAGATGATCACAAGTATAAGCAAGCTATCGGCATTGCTCTGGAAACACGAAGACTGGACGTCTTTGAGAAGACTATACTTGAGTCGGTAGGTAGAGGGTGCAACTTTAGAGATTGTTACTGATGAGGAATCAGCAGAGCAAGTTATTAAAACTGAAAATTATGGTGAAAAGAAACTCTAGCTTAGATAGAATAAGATGTGATGCTCTTTTGAAAAAAGTTTTTTTTTTAATATGTCTTTATATTTTTTGTTTTTAATGTATTTATAAAGGAACTTTGGCTGTGCTTGTTGAATAGCCTCTTTTGTTTTGCCACTTTTATTCCTTTGAGGTCTTGCATGGGGAAGTTGTCTTAATTAGGCTTTCTCTAGTTGCTATGCTTGGGCTTCTCTTATTACAGTGCATGGGCTCTAGGGAGCAGGCTTCAGTAGTATGGCACATGGCTGTGGCTCTCCTAAGGCACATGGAATCTTCCCAGGCCAGGGATTGAACCTGTGACCCTTGCGTTAGCAGACAGATTCTTAACCACTGGACCATCAGAGAAGTCCTCTGCCCTTTTAAAGAAGACTGTAATGATAACTACAATTGTAGCGCCTTTGTTATGGCTAAAAATATACTTTCCTACCTTGGGGGTGTTTTGCAATAATAATGACAAGTGTAAGTCACCAGCCAAAGTGGTCAGAGAGGTGCAAGCCTGAGTTAAATGAACATGATCTGTGTAAGTGCCCACTTAGCCTGCCTCACCCTCTGTCGTTCCCCACGAGCTAGCTCTTTGTACTCCAGCCATCTTGACTTTGTCTCTTCTTCTAGATGTACCTTGCCTCATTCCACTTACCAAAAATATTGCCCCTCCAGAGAACATCCTTTTGTTTTCCTTACCTGCTTTATTCCTGTTCAGGATTCATAGTTCAGTTCACCTGTCATTTGTTTACAGATCCTTCTCTCACTCCCTGCCAGCCATATCCTCCTCAACCCCTAGGTCCAACTAGGTCCACCAGATCAGAACCTACTTGAGGACAGGTGCTTTTACCACTGGGTCCCTAATGCCTAAGGCAGCATTTAGCATCAGTGGTAAGATTTGTTTAAATGAGTGTAAATATATGTATGGCCCAGTGTCATAGAATGGCCCTTATGTTGCTGTTTGATTTTTGTGCAGTTGTAGTGACTCCTTGTCTTCAGGTGACTAGAACTAAAATACTTGTTTTTATTCATTCAACACTGTTCTCGTCATTGGAGATAACAGTGGGAAGCAAGGAACAAAATTCCTGCTCAAATGGAATAATCCACTAGGGGAAACGGCAGTGACACCTATTCCCTGCAAGGTAAAGGGGTGATAAACGTTTAAAAAAAGAGTAAAGCAGAGTAAGAAGTACATCTTACTTTGTCTCCCAGCACACATATATGTATATTAATAGATATAACTTTAAGATGAAATGTGCTGTGCTTAGTCACTCAGTCGTATCCGACTCTTTGCAACCCCATGGACTGTACCCCTCCAGGCTCCTCTGNTTCTAGCATTTAAAAAATTTGAAATTTACTTACTACTCCACAGTCATCCAATAAGTTTTCATGGTGATAAATGTAGGTATTGTCCTTTCTAGTAGTATCAGCCCAATTTACAAAGTAATCAGTTATTTTATTTTCACTATAGCAAAGTGCATTGATCACTACACCAAACAATGTGTGGAAAATGCAGATTTGCCCGAAGGAGAAAAAAAACCAATTGACCAGAGATTGGAAGGCATTGTGAATAAAATGTTTCAAAGATGTCTAGATGATCACAAGTATAAGCAAGCTATCGGCATTGCTCTGGAAACACGAAGACTGGACGTCTTTGAGAAGACTATACTTGAGTCGGTAGGTAGAGGGTGCAACTTTAGAGATTGTTACTGATGAGGAATCAGCAGAGCAAGTTATTAAAACTGAAAATTATGGTGAAAAGAAACTCTAGCTTAGATAGAATAAGATGTGATGCTCTTTTGAAAAAAGTTTTTTTTTTAATATGTCTTTATATTTTTTGTTTTTAATGTATTTATAAAGGAACTTTGGCTGTGCTTGTTGAATAGCCTCTTTTGTTTTGCCACTTTTATTCCTTTGAGGTCTTGCATGGGGAAGTTGTCTTAATTAGGCTTTCTCTAGTTGCTATGCTTGGGCTTCTCTTATTACAGTGCATGGGCTCTAGGGAGCAGGCTTCAGTAGTATGGCACATGGCTGTGGCTCTCCTAAGGCACATGGAATCTTCCCAGGCCAGGGATTGAACCTGTGACCCTTGCGTTAGCAGACAGATTCTTAACCACTGGACCATCAGAGAAGTCCTCTGCCCTTTTAAAGAAGACTGTAATGATAACTACAATTGTAGCGCCTTTGTTATGGCTAAAAATATACTTTCCTACCTTGGGGGTGTTTTGCAATAATAATGACAAGTGTAAGTCACCAGCCAAAGTGGTCAGAGAGGTGCAAGCCTGAGTTAAATGAACATGATCTGTGTAAGTGCCCACTTAGCCTGCCTCACCCTCTGTCGTTCCCCACGAGCTAGCTCTTTGTACTCCAGCCATCTTGACTTTGTCTCTTCTTCTAGATGTACCTTGCCTCATTCCACTTACCAAAAATATTGCCCCTCCAGAGAACATCCTTTTGTTTTCCTTACCTGCTTTATTCCTGTTCAGGATTCATAGTTCAGTTCACCTGTCATTTGTTTACAGATCCTTCTCTCACTCCCTGCCAGCCATATCCTCCTCAACCCCTAGGTCCAACTAGGTCCACCAGATCAGAACCTACTTGAGGACAGGTGCTTTTACCACTGGGTCCCTAATGCCTAAGGCAGCATTTAGCATCAGTGGTAAGATTTGTTTAAATGAGTGTAAATATATGTATGGCCCAGTGTCATAGAATGGCCCTTATGTTGCTGTTTGATTTTTGTGCAGTTGTAGTGACTCCTTGTCTTCAGGTGACTAGAACTAAAATACTTGTTTTTATTCATTCAACACTGTTCTCGTCATTGGAGATAACAGTGGGAAGCAAGGAACAAAATTCCTGCTCAAATGGAATAATCCACTAGGGGAAACGGCAGTGACACCTATTCCCTGCAAGGTAAAGGGGTGATAAACGTTTAAAAAAAGAGTAAAGCAGAGTAAGAAGTACATCTTACTTTGTCTCCCAGCACACATATATGTATATTAATAGATATAACTTTAAGATGAAATGTGCTGTGCTTAGTCACTCAGTCGTATCCGACTCTTTGCAACCCCATGGACTGTACCCCTCCAGGCTCCTCTGTCCATGGGGATTCTCCAGACAAGAATACTGGAGTGGGTTGCCATGCCCTCCTCTAGGGGATCTTCCCAACCTAGGGACAGAACCCAGGTCTCCCTCATTGCAGGCAGATTCTTTTTGTCTGAGCCACCGGGGAAGCCCATAAGATGAAATAATACCTACTTTTTCTACTTGTGATATAATCATGGTATTTTTAAATTGTACATTTTTTTTGAAAGATTTTAGTCCTATTAAGTTGATTTCGTTATGTGTGCACTGATTTGTCACAACTTGCTTGCAAAATAAATTTTATCATTGAATGTTAACTTTCTTTAAATTCTATAACAATTTACAGTTTTTCAAAAGTTTTGCATGCTTTTTATATAATCCTGTATTAACCCTTTCTAATCACCTGCTCTTCTATCACCCCTCCCCCTTCCCTGTCCCCTCTGATAACTACGAGTTTGTTTCCTATATCTGTGAGTCTGCTTTTGTTTTTTATTTTATTCACTGGTTTGTTGTGTTTTTTAGATTCCATGTATAAGTAATACCATATGGTATTTGTCTTTCTCTATCTGACTTTATTTTACTTGGCATAGTGCCCTCCAAATCCATCCATGTTTCTGCAGATGGCAAAATTTCATTCTTTTTTATGGCTGAGTAGCATTCCATTGTATATATACATATGTGTGTGTGCATACATATGTGTGTGTGTGTGCATATATATGTACACACACATATCTTTGTCCATTCATCTGTTGATGGATACTTAAGTAGCTTTCATATCTTGGCTATTACTAATAACACTGCTGTGAATATTGGGATGCACAACAGAAGTCTTTCTGAATTAGTGAATTTTTTTGAATTTTGCATTTCTCAACTCCATTTTTGAGAAGTACTACTGTAGCTCTTCAGCATGCTTGTTGATGCTGAAGAACTTTTATAGGTTGGTATCCCAAAATTCGGGCATGCTTTGAAGAACCACAAGGTAAACATAAATAATCAGGAGTGAAAACTTCCCCAAGAGAGTGCCAGTTAGATGTGACAGCACTCAAAGCTTGAGTCACTCAGAGCTAGAGAACAGTTCTATCATCTTGTGTTCCTGGCCATTGGGTATAGGTGATAAATCCTGAGGATTAGCTAGGTTATCTGCTTGGTTTTTATAATACTTAACAGCACCACTCTGTTTTAGTATACTGTGTTGATATAGTGAGGATCCTGGATGAACACTAAATATTTGTTTTTAACCCATTTTTTTCATGAAGGCAGGGAAATAGGTAATTTTCTTTGAAGATTTTCATCTAAAATAGTTAAAAATTTTAAAGTTTATTTAAGTAGCAAATAAAGCTTTAGCTGCCTAGAATGACTGAAGAATATTGGTTAAAATGATTTGATTTCTACGTAAACATGCTTCAGTAACTAGATAATGATGTCTCTTCAAATTATCTCTTTCAGAATGATGTCCCAGGAATGCTGGCATATAGCTTGAAGCTCTGCATGTCTTTAATGCAGAATAAACAGTTTCGGAATAAAGTACTGAGAGTCTTAGTTAAAATCTACATGAATTTAGAGAAACCTGATTTCATCAATGTTTGTCAGGTAATAACATATTATTTTACACTGTATTGCTGGGTAATGCCTCACTACCTCATGTGTGTACCTCATCACATCACTATAATTTCATACATATATATCTCAATTGATCTTTACAACAGCCCTGTGAAGATAAGTTGTGTATTTATGTTCTGTTTTACTGATTAAAAAAACTGAAGTTCTCAAAACTAAAAAGCTATTTTGTTATAATGTATTCCTTGTGTTCTTTTTTTCATTTTGAAAATAATCCAGGCATTTAAGGAAATTTTTGGAAATGAGGTTAAAAAAGAAAGTAGAAAAAAAGATAAAGATAAAAACAATACCTATGTTATGTCATTCTAAAAGAATTTCAGGTATAAAAATTATCTTTGGTTTCATTTCCCAGACACAACCAGGACCTTTGGGTATTTTCTTTATCTCTTTTCATATATGGATTTCCTCGCATACTTAAAAAAAAAATTAAGACAGTACAGAAAATATATAAAATGAAATCTGTATCTATCTCTTTCCCTGGGCATTTTCCCAGTTAAAAGATTCATAGATGTTTTCCTCCAAAAACATGTGTATCTGTGTCATTCATCTCAATGACTGGATTGTATTTTTATTGACTGGAAATGCTCAGTTTGCTTTTTAACAGTTACCACACTGTAAATTTCTGTATTCTGCTTAGAGCATAGCATTTTATCACACTTTTTTTTAATTTGTTCACTATAATATATTCTCAGTATGTGTTTCTGTTCTCTATACATATTTAAAATTTAGATTAATGCATCCGTTTTTGAATGCTTTTTTAAAAAAATCATTATAGGCTATTACAAGATAGTGAATATTGTTCTCTGAACTCTGTTGCTCATCTCTTTTATGTATAGTTTTTGATGCTTTTTAAAGCAAGTGTGAAACAAAGAAAAAGTTGGAAGAAAAATAATCCAACTTTATGTCACTTGAAGTCTACTAACATTTTAGTATATTTCCTTCCATTTTTCTCTCTATAGTTTTTTTTTTTTGAGTTTTGTTTGCTTCTAAATGGTTTTTTAATAGTTTCTTAAATGGTTTTTTAAAAGTTACATGAAAAACAATAGTCCTTTGCCTTCTTTTCTCATTGTATTTCAGTTTTATTTCCCAGAAGTAATTTTATTTATTTTAGCTATTTTATTCCTTGTCCCTGTAAAAAAAATTTTTGAATTTTACATTTTTAAAATTTATTTTTGAACAGATGATATTACATTCACATGATTCAAAATTCATGAAGGACCAAGGGGTATATAGTTAAAAGTCTTCCTGCCACTTCTCCCTTTGGCTCCCAAGTTCCCTTACCTGGAAGCAAACTATCAATTATATATATCCTTCAGTTTAATGTTTTTTCCCTGTTTTAACTTTTCACAAACTCTTGTACAAACTCTTTCTTGATTATCCAGGAGTCATTCAGTGGGTGTTCTTTGCCTTTTTTATCCAGTCTCCTATTATTGGTCATTTATTTTGTTTCCATAATTTCCTATTCTTAGTTTATAATAATTTTGATTAATATGTTCATTTTGAAATTGAGTTATTTGCTATTTAAAGCAAATTTTAAATTGAACTCTTAAATATCCTAAATTTATTGGATGGCTTTTGTTAAAACATGTGGCAGATCATAAGAGTAGTAAGAGAAATGCTTCAGAATGTTCATTTTAGTGCCTCTTGTGCTAGCCCAGCACAATACAGTATGTTATGAATGAATAAATGAATGGCTCCTACAATTTATGGTAAAGCAGAAATTAGAAGTAAAAGAGCACTTGATAGTGATTTGTGAGTAAGTTTTAAAGAAGTCAGGATTCATTCACCAACCAGTTATTTATTAAGTATTGCTAATTGCCAAGCACAGTATTAGGAGCCATGAGCATAACTTGTTTGGACTTTCTTATAGAAGGCAGATTCTACTTTTAGGAAAATTTTGGTGCCAGGATGAGAAATGAAATGCTATTATTAGACTAGATAGTTAGTTTGTTGCAGTTTGCCTTCACTTTTATTTATGGTTTCCAATGTTGTTGACTGTAACTTTTTAAGTATCTTACAAACCAAGTTTTCAATTATTATATAATTGTTCTCTATCTGTGTTTCAGTGCCTGATTTTCTTAGATGATCCTCAGGCTGTGAGTGATATCTTAGAAAAACTGGTAAAGGAAGACAACCTCCTGATGGCCTATCAGATTTGTTTTGATTTGTATGAAAGTGCTAGCCAGCAGTTTTTGTCATCTGTAATCCAGAATCTTCGAACTGTTGGTACCCCTCTTGCTTCTGTGCCTGGGTCCACCAACACGGGCACTGTTCCTGGATCAGAGAGAGAAAGGTACGCCTATCTGCTTCTGCATAGAACCAATCCAGCTATCTTTATCTTATTTGGGGAGTAGATAGAGTATTTCTAGACAATGTAGTCTAAGAATAAATACCACTAGGTTTCATAGATTGTAAACTGCTCCGCTTTGCACTCTGCTGGGCACATTAAGGAAAATGAGGAAAAAATGGACCCTTCTGGAAACAACGAAAGTGGTTGTCTGATGGGGCAGGTGTGGGTCCTGCATGCTTTCTTATCAAGTAAATTAAAAAATCTCAGGTAGGGTAGGTTGGGCTAGATTTTAGATGTTTGGGTTAGATATTTTACAGGTAGAAACATTCTTAGCTTTTAAAAAGCTTTTAAATATGCTTTCATTAGAACTGATAAAAATTATAGTAATCCAGTAATCTTCATTTAGGTTTTTAAAATTTTTTTCTCAACATTGTTTTGTAGATTTTAGTACAGGACTTTTGTACATTTTCCCCTAAAGTTATTCCTAAGTATATTATGTCTTTTGATACTATTGTAAGTGGTATGTTTAAAGTTTCAATTCAATTTAAATTGCTTATTGCTAATATGAGAATTATACTTGATCGTTGTATATTAAAATTGAATCCCACAACCTTGCTTAAGTCATTTAGTGGATCGAGTAAATTTTTTTTTATAGTAACATTCTTTTATATCCTATAGTTTATCTTTACTGAAATTAGTTTTCCTAAGTATTTACAAAGGAGGCTTGTTCAGGATAGTTTTTCTAATTTCACTGTTTTCTAGAACTTCCTGTTCTGCTGTGTTTGTGGAGTTTTAAACAGAATGGTCTTATGTTGTGAGATCTCCTGGCTGTGTTTCCTTTCTCACTTTCATTTTGGCTTTCTTTTTCCCTCATTTCTGCTTTCTTAATTTGAATTCTATGCCCAGCATTTTCTCCTTTGTGTTTTACTTTGACCTAGAAGAGAATGTTGGCCAGTTGGTTTTAAGAGTTGTTGGGGCTTTGACTGCTTTACTTCAGACTGGTTTTGTGGCTGGTGGTGGTGGCTCTATTTTGGGAATCTGGGAGATACTTTGTCCCCTGGTTTTGTTCTATTTATTGTCCTTTTTTTTTTGCTAACCAGTTGCTTTGTGTGTTTTATGAAATTATTTCGCGGAAATTTGGTAACTGAACTGCCTCCATCTTATTTTACAGTCTTTTCTGTTTTTTAACAGCAGTACTTTGAAGTTATTTAGTGTTTTTTCCTTGCAAAATACTTATTATGGACATGGTTCAGATCTTCCATTTGATTAAAAGGAAAGAGAAAAAGTCACCCACACATACTATTCAGAAAAGATTTATCACACTGGTAACTGTTGGTTCTCTTCGTTTTAGTGACTCGATGGAAACGGAAGAAAAGACGGGTAGTGTACTTATAGGAAAGACACCAGAAGTGGTAAGTGTGCTTTTTAAAGTTGAGGTTTCCATTTAAACATAGAGTTCCATACAATATTGTAAATTACTTAAAAGTGTTACATACCTGCTTTTATGGAGGTTTATTATTTTGATATCGAAGTTATCTTATAAAAATAGATTTTCTATAAAAAGTAAAATTTTAAAAATTAATCTCAGGAAGTTCCTTGGTGGTCCAGGGTTAGGCCTTGGCACTTTCACTGCTAAGGGTCTGAGTTCACTCCCTGGTTGAGTGGGGAACCAAAATCCCACAAGCTGCACAGCACAGGCAAAAAGCAAAGATTAATCCCAGAAAACACTTGACTTAGAAGAAATCAAGTCCTCAGATCCTTACCAAAGAATGAACTCTGTTCAGAATAACTCTGAATTACTTCATAGTGTAAGAAAAAACTATGACCTCTAACAAATAAATGGCAACTTGTAGAGACAGAGGACAGTTTAGTTGTCTTTATTTGTAGTATTCATAGTGTACTTACGAGTGAGGCAAGGATTAGAGCAGTAGTCTGTTGGATGTAATATTTCCTACATCAGAATTTTTGGTTTCTGGTTATCAGGTATATAAATTTCAACTCTTCTTGTGGTTGGAACGAGTTGTGTTGGTGGCTTGGTATAATTTGTGAGATCATATTTATGTGTTGATTAAAGGTGCTTTTTCTCAATTTTGAAGAGAGTTTCTCACCTTGAGTTGACTAAGTATAAAATAGTTCCTCCTGCATATCATCATTACTCTTACAGATTTTTTTTTTTAATTTTTGTATTGTAAGCATGCTTAAGTTATTTTATGTGTATGACTGAATTTCACTGGTTTAAGGCTATTAAAATTAGCTTACTGGATTTCAATAATATAATTTTCATTCTTGTTTGTTTTGGCAGAGTCCAGAGCCGAAGGACCAGACTTTGAAAATGATTAAAATTCTAAGTGGTGAAATGGCTATTGAGTTACATCTACAGTTTTTAATACGAAACAATAACACAGATCTCATGATTCTAAAAAACACAAAGGTAGAAATTTCATCTGTAAAGGAGGCTTTTTTCTCATATTTATTTCTTTGTTGACTATAAGTACTTAATACTTATTTCTTATTGAATAATTTGTTGCATTTGTCAAGGAAATACATTTTTGAAAAAATAACAATGGGAGAGACACTTGATCTTACTGAAGAAGAAAGGGAATTCATACTGAATGAACTCTTGTTTTTTGTGTTAGTCTCACTGGGAAATTTAGTGGGTTTTTTTTTTTTAACCCCACTTTTTTAGCTGACTTTTTTTAAAATTTGTTTAGTTTTTAATTGAAGGATAATTGCTCTACAGAATTTTGTTGTTTTCTGTCAAACTTCAATATGAATCAGCCATAGGTATACATATGGTTTGGTTTTAGTTGTTGAGTTGTGTCCAACTCTTGCAATCCCACGGACTGTAGCCTGCCAGGCTCCTCTGTCCATGGGATTCTCCAGGCAAGAATATTGGAGTGGGTTGCCATTTCCTTCTTCAAGGTATACATATATCCCTTCTCTTTTGAACCTCCCTCCCCATCCCACTCCTCTAGGTTGATATAGAGCCCCCGTTTGAGTTTCCTGAGACATAAAGCAAATTCCTTTCGGCTATCTCCTTTACATATGGTAATAGCTGGGATTTCTTTGGAGGGAATGATGCTGAAGCTGAAACTCCAGTACTTTGGCCACCTCGTGCAAAGAGTTGACTTGTTGGAAAAGACTTCTGATGCTGGGAGGGATTGGGGGCAGGAGAAGGGGACGACAGAGGATGAGATGGCTGGATGGCATCACGGACTCGATGGACGCGAGTCTGAGTGAGCTCCGGAAGTTGGTGATGGTCAGGGAGGCCTGGCGTGCTGCAATTCATGGGGTCGCAAAGAGTCAGACACGACTGAGCGACTGAACTGAACTTACTGAACTTGTATTTAAATGTGTACATGTGGCATTTGGACAGATATCACAATCAGAGCATTAATACAGGTTATGTGTTTGTTTTCCCCAGTGAACTGCAGACTCTTTGATATTATAACCTTTGCTGAGATATTCATCCTGACGATTGTTCATTTTAATTTTTGAACAGATAATCAATTCAACTGGTTCCAAAAAAATTTTAGTATGAAAAGATACATACTATGAAAAATCTCCCTGTCTTGCCTGTGTTATTTACCCAAATCCTTTCCCAAAGTTATTTTATATAATCATATATTATTTCATTAATATGAAGTTGTTTGATTGAGGTATATGTAATCATGCTTCTCTGGATTTTTAAAGTAATTTTTACAGGTGTGCAAGAGAAAAATTTGCATCTATGACAGTTTTCTGATACTTATCTTTATAGTGCAGTCGAATTAAACAAAATTGCTTTGGTGACTGCCAGAGGTACAGTACCAGAAGAGGTACACCATTGCTTCTCAGGTTACATCCATTCTTGGAGACTTTGAGCAGGATATCAAAGAGAAATGGCAAACTATTTAGAAACCAACAATTAGAATACCTGCTATTAAATTCTTACCTGGAATCTATTGGCCTCAAGTTAAGACCACAAATAAAACTTTTGACTTGCTGTTTTTTAATAAGCTAGCTATTTAGTCTTTATAAAGAAGTTTCCAAGGTTCACATTTTAAATGCTAATTGTTTACTCATGTTTTCACCACAAAATAGTGCTTCTTATTGTGTATTTACATGCAATCTTGCATTTGTATGAATACAAATGATAAATATCTGTGTTTGTTTTTTAGGATGCAGTAAGGAATTCTGTCTGTCATACGGCAACTGTCATAGCAAACTCTTTTATGCACTGCGGCACTACCAGTGACCAGTTTCTTAGGTAAATATACTCATAGGCTCCCACTTCAGTTTAAAAGTGTCTCTGACAGAGACTCTGTTGTCAGTATTACGTGGATGTGGGGAACTTTACCTGCTTGCCAGTCCTGAATTTTAAATTCTACTTTTGCTATTTTATAAATTTTTTAAATTGCATTTAACTACCTGTTTTGGGGTAAAATTAATTTTCTTCATTAGTTGCCTTGAATACAGATTTTTTTAATGTAATATGTTAACCTCTGAAGTTTGATACAATTTTGCTTTTGTTCATAATGTAATTATATATGTGTTTTTAGAAAGTCCTCAGAATATTAAGAGGCCTTAAGAGGTAAAACAGAATCATCAGTAACTTGAAATCCATAAAGTAAAATGATTTTTAACAGTTCAAGGTAAAAATGATAGAGCTTTGACTTTAGTGTTATAAAAAGCTTTATGAAATTCATTTCAATAATATTGCTAAATTTTGTTTTCTTACAGAGATAACTTGGAATGGTTAGCCAGAGCCACTAATTGGGCAAAATTTACAGCTACAGCCAGTTTGGGTGTGATTCATAAGGTAATACATACTGATCTCTGTGAGCAGGCATCAGAACAGAAGTAATTTTTCTCGACTTAAGGAACAAAAAAATAGAGACTTCCCTGGCAGTCCAGTGCTTGAGACTCAGAGCATCCAATTCAGTGGACAGACGAGAGAATTAAGATCCCACATGCCATGTGGTGCAGGAAAAAAAAAAAAAAATAGAGAAACATATTTACTATAATGTATTGACAAGTACATTTTGTTAAATTAGGTCAGTCCTTATACAGGAAAGGATAAAGAAGAAATGTGTGGGTTTTTTTTTTTAATAAGAAGTAGAAATCTTTTTTGTGTAAAGACTAAGCCATTTCTTAAAAGATGAATTGAAATAATTATTTGCAGAGTCTAAGATAAATTTGGGGAAATATAAAACAAAGAGGAGGCGAATGGAAGCATTTGTTTCTAACTAGGATGTGATTTAGGATCACTTAAAAGCTGTCTTCTCCTGTGAGTGATAAAGTTGCTTAGGAGAGAACTCCACTTCCTCCTTCACTCTGGAGAAAAATCAGTAGTCATAGAAAATGTTTCTCTCACTTTCTTTTACTGACACCTCTGTGGTGGCTCACATTTACAGGGTCATGAGAAGGAAGCGTTACAGTTAATGGCAACATACCTGCCCAAGGACACCTCTCCAGGGTCAGCCTATCAGGAAGGTGGAGGTCTCTATGCACTGGGTCTCATCCATGCCAATCATGGTGGTGATATAATCGACTATCTGCTTAACCAGCTTAAGAACGCCAGCAATGACGTAAGTATTAGAATGCACAACTAAATTCCCATTACTTAAGAACGAGGGAAACATTACATTTGCCAAATTATTTCAGTGAACAGAAGAAATCTTATAGGATTTCCAAATCTACATTCCCAGATCTAAAGTACTGTTTTCATAGAATCTTATCTTTTAAAGGTAATTTCCTCTCTTCTATAAGCTAAAATTGTATTTCCAATCCCTTAAACCTTATGTGTGAAAAGTGAAATAAAGTATCAGATATTTATAAAATGTACACTGTAAGACACTTTAGAGTCTTGTTATGTTACATAAGTGATTTTCTGTTATTTCATAGGAAACTAAAGCCCCTCCAAAATTGCCTGTACTCTTTTGGGAGTCAGAATTCTCACTTGTGTAAGCTTTTTGGTGATTTTTAAATGTAACTCTTTTGGAAAAACTTATTAAGCATCCCTGTTTTTATTTTAAGGAGCCATGACATAGGATTTTAGACTTAAACTTTTATGTTAGGGTAGTCTCTATTAAAAAGCTATTGGGAGTGTAGCTCAGTGAGCCAGAAAACTTTTCCTACCTCAGTGAAAAGACTGAGATCAGTAGGATGGTCTGTCTCAGCTAATATGCCCCATCCACAAATCTTATATAATTTATAGATATCTCTGCCTTAAATTTCTGGTGATCTCAGGTAAAAATTTTCTTATAAGATAAAGCTTTTTGATTACCAGCAACAAAAACCTCTGCTGACCAACTTAAGTTTATTGGAACTAGCTTATATAATTAAAGGAAAGCTGGTGAACTAGTTCTCAAAAAGATTAAAGCAGGGTGATTCTGGGAATCTTGGTAATAGGAACTAATGGAATGATCTCTTCGGGGCTCTGCTGTCAGGGTGAATGAACTTGAAATGTTTTTGGTCCTTGGGTCATTCCACTTAAGAAAGATTACAATTCCAGAGGAGCATCTGATTGGCCTGTCTAGAGTCACAGACCCACACTTTCCCCAGGGGAGTATGAGAATTTATTTTCAATGACAGGCTCACCAAGATTTGAACCAGTAAGGAGGAATATCCCCAAGCAGGACTGGGGTACTGTCAGTAGTAAAAGGATACTGTACATTCAAATGTAATGGATCATCACACAAATATTCTCCAAATAAAGACTAACTTTTGCTCTTGACACCATTTTCTCCCACTTTCTTCATAACCATGTTCCATTAGATTCCTTTTTCTCCTCTGTGCTTCCTCCCTCAGTTCATAAGCATATTCACCTATCCTAAAAAGACTCTTTTCTTGCAGTTGCTTCTCTCTCTTAGTTGTTATCATCTGTCTCCTCCCCTTCTTGTGTAAATTTATTAAAAGAGAGCTGTACTGTCTGCACTTTGTCTTCATTTCCTTCAGTTCAGTTCAGCTGCTCAGTCGTTTAACTCCCCATTATTTTATATCAGCAGGCAGCATTCTTTCAAAACTGAAATTGTGAGGTTACCACTGACCCTCTGTATCCTTTGATAATATTCACTAGGCCAAATGCTCTCCGTGCCAACAGCACCATATATTTTGAAAGTACAATGAAAGGTTGGATTTTAAGTACCGTGTACCAGATAAATGGAGCCCATGCTTTTTCTCTAGATTGTTCGGCATGGTGGCAGTCTAGGCCTTGGTTTGGCTGCCATGGGGACCGCACGCCAGGACGTGTATGATTTACTAAAAACAAACCTCTATCAGGATGATGCTGTGACAGGTAAGTGATTCTTTCCAAAGATGACATACTGTAGGATTAAGTAACGTAACTGTGGCATTTGTTTTTTTGCCTATATTTTGTGGTCTCTTAAAAATCTAACAGATTTCTCTACTTGTAGAGGGAGTTAATTTTGCCACATTTATCAAATTCATCATAAAAAATACATTTTGTGATATATAGGCTTCTAAAAATAGTATATCTTGTGTGTATGTCTGTATTACTGACTTTTGCAAATAGAAATTTATTAGAGTGATCTCCTTGTATACTGGGACTATCTATACTGCTTGGTGATAGTGTATAAAAAAAATATTGCCATAGTATCTCATTTGAAATCACTGCAGGATTTTGTGGTGTATCCTATCACAATTTAAAAGGAAAATAGGTATAAATATACGGATGGACTTCCATATAAATATCCTTCTTTATATCTGATGACTTGAAAAAAATGCTACAGAAGCTGATGGTTATCTTGATAGCTATTAATNTTCCACTTAAGAAAGATTACAATTCCAGAGGAGCATCTGATTGGCCTGTCTAGAGTCACAGACCCACACTTTCCCCAGGGGAGTATGAGAATTTATTTTCAATGACAGGCTCACCAAGATTTGAACCAGTAAGGAGGAATATCCCCAAGCAGGACTGGGGTACTGTCAGTAGTAAAAGGATACTGTACATTCAAATGTAATGGATCATCACACAAATATTCTCCAAATAAAGACTAACTTTTGCTCTTGACACCATTTTCTCCCACTTTCTTCATAACCATGTTCCATTAGATTCCTTTTTCTCCTCTGTGCTTCCTCCCTCAGTTCATAAGCATATTCACCTATCCTAAAAAGACTCTTTTCTTGCAGTTGCTTCTCTCTCTTAGTTGTTATCATCTGTCTCCTCCCCTTCTTGTGTAAATTTATTAAAAGAGAGCTGTACTGTCTGCACTTTGTCTTCATTTCCTTCAGTTCAGTTCAGCTGCTCAGTCGTTTAACTCCCCATTATTTTATATCAGCAGGCAGCATTCTTTCAAAACTGAAATTGTGAGGTTACCACTGACCCTCTGTATCCTTTGATAATATTCACTAGGCCAAATGCTCTCCGTGCCAACAGCACCATATATTTTGAAAGTACAATGAAAGGTTGGATTTTAAGTACCGTGTACCAGATAAATGGAGCCCATGCTTTTTCTCTAGATTGTTCGGCATGGTGGCAGTCTAGGCCTTGGTTTGGCTGCCATGGGGACCGCACGCCAGGACGTGTATGATTTACTAAAAACAAACCTCTATCAGGATGATGCTGTGACAGGTAAGTGATTCTTTCCAAAGATGACATACTGTAGGATTAAGTAACGTAACTGTGGCATTTGTTTTTTTGCCTATATTTTGTGGTCTCTTAAAAATCTAACAGATTTCTCTACTTGTAGAGGGAGTTAATTTTGCCACATTTATCAAATTCATCATAAAAAATACATTTTGTGATATATAGGCTTCTAAAAATAGTATATCTTGTGTGTATGTCTGTATTACTGACTTTTGCAAATAGAAATTTATTAGAGTGATCTCCTTGTATACTGGGACTATCTATACTGCTTGGTGATAGTGTATAAAAAAAATATTGCCATAGTATCTCATTTGAAATCACTGCAGGATTTTGTGGTGTATCCTATCACAATTTAAAAGGAAAATAGGTATAAATATACGGATGGACTTCCATATAAATATCCTTCTTTATATCTGATGACTTGAAAAAAATGCTACAGAAGCTGATGGTTATCTTGATAGCTATTAATAGTTCAGTTCAGTCACTCAGTCGTGTCCGACTCTTTGCGACCCCATGAATCGCAGCTCGCCAGGCCTCCCTGTCCATCACCAACTCCTGGAGTTCACTCAGACTCATGTCCATCAAGTCAGTGGTGTCATCCAGGCATCTCATCCTCTGTCGTCCCCTTCTCCTCCTGCCCCCAGTCCCTCCCAGCATCAGAGCCTTTTCCTATGAGTCAACTCTTCGCATGAGGTGGCCAAAGTAGTGGAGTTTCAGCTTTAGCATCATTCCTTCCAAAGAAATTCCAGGGCTAATCTTCAGAATAGATTGGTTGGATCTCTTTGCAGTCCAAGGGACTCTCAAGAGTCTTCTCCAACACCACAGTTCAAAAGGATCAATTCTTCAGCTCTCAGCCTTTTTCACAGTCCAACTCTCACATCCATAGATGACCACATTAATAGTTAGCACTTCCAATAGAATATGTTTTATTTATATACTTAACTCTTATTATTTAATGTTTTGCTTTCCACTCACTAGGGGAAGCAGCTGGCCTGGCCCTAGGTTTGGTTATGTTGGGCTCTAAAAATGCCCAGGCTATTGAGGACATGGTCGGCTATGCACAGGAAACTCAACATGAGAAGATTCTCCGTGGTCTTGCAGTTGGCATTGCGTTAGTGATGTACGGGAGGATGGAAGAGGCTGATGCTCTCATTGAATCTCTCTGCCGTGATAAGGTGAGATCACATATTATTCATCCTTTCCTCCCTGCTTTTCCTCACCCTTCAGTCTTATATCCAACATTTACAGAAACACTTAACCTTGACTAGAAATTATCTCTGTTCCCATCAGAACTCCTAGGTACATTTATTGATGAAACTTCTCAAAAGATATATAAAGCCTAATAAAATTCAGGCAAGAAAAACACTGATTAGAAGAGGTAAGCAGGGCTAATTTGAGATTAAGACTTCAGTGGTTTTCAAATAAGCAGATTTAGAAAAGTTCTTTAGAAATTTTTAGTTGATTTATTTTAGAAATAATGTTTTGGGGATGATTTCATAAACATTTAATAGGATACAAAGTTTGCTTCATTGTTTTTTCATCACAAAACAGTGCCCATCTCTGTACTTATGTATTTGGATGAGGTTTTTTTTTTCTTTTGCCTTTTGTCTCTTGAAAAACTGAAAAGTGAAAGTTAGTCACACAGTCGTGTCCGACTCTTTGCAGTCCCATGGACTGTAGCCTGCCCAGCTCCTCTATCCATGGAATTCTCCTGTCATTAGTACTAGAGTGGGTTGCCATTTTCTTCTCCAGGGGATCTTCCTGACCTAGGGATCGAACCCGGGTCTCCTGCATTGCAGGCAGATTCTTTACCAACTGAGTGACAAGGGAAGCCCCTGTCTTGTCTACCTACCATATACAATATAGTAAAAGTTGTTTTACTGTTGTAAAAACAAAAAACAAGATGTGTGTGTGTGTGTGTGTGTGTATTGTTTTTACAACAGAGAAACGATTTTTACTATATTGCGTATAATAGGTGAAAGTGAAGTCGCTCAGTCGTGTCTGACTTTTTGTGACCCCATGGACTGTAGCCTACCAGGCTTCTCTGTCCATGGGATTCTTACCATTTCCTTCTCCAGGGGATCTTCCAGTACTGTCCTCTGTAATCTGACTTTAAAAAATCCACTGCTACAGTTTATTGATAAAACTACTAATTATTTTGCTCAGCCATCAAACTCCATATCTCTTCCATTCATTGCTCAGTGCCCAAGAATTAAGTGATAAGGTAAAAAGCAAATTAGAATGTAGAATTAGAAGCAAGCTTCTTTGTTGTTTGACAAATGAAAGAATCATAGGGCAGTTGGTATTCTGCTTGAATGTATACATCCTAAAAAGTGTGAGGCAGCATAGATATGTTGCACGGAATACTGGGAATTAAAAGTAGTTAATTATTCACATGTTAGAGCCTTTAGTTTCCCCATTCGTTTAGAAAACTACCAACCACAAAACGGTTCTCTTTTATTTTCTGCCTAAAACCAGCTCCCCTTATGGATGCAACTAAGCCTGTAAGAAGTTACTATTTGAAATAAGTTGATGATGTTGAATTATTTCTTAGGATCCAATTCTTCGACGGTCTGGAATGTATACTGTAGCCATGGCTTACTGTGGCTCAGGTAACAACAAAGCTATTCGACGCCTGCTGCATGTTGCTGTAAGTATTCTAATCCTTTCTTGTATAGAGATGAAAGGGAAGGTTTGCGGGTGGACCCTCAATGTGTTGATGACTGTAACACCCACACCACATAGTCACCGCCAGTGGTCTCAGATTCTTATTCTCTTCCATTGAATACAGTCAGCCATAACCAAGCACCAGGTTCACTTAGCTTTTCCAGGTAATGGTGTGTCTTATTTGAGTAGAAGTCCTTAAAGTCATTCACGGCAACTTCTGGAACTCTGTTCCAAGGGAAACCCTCATTAGTAAGAGACAAGACCATGTGAATGTGTGCAGCTACCCCAGGGTAGGGAAATCTAATGAACAATAGAAACTTTACAGCCTGTGAAGTTAGCTTCCAGGTAACCCTGAGGGCCATGCTCTGTGACAGGAGACACACTGCACAGGAGAGCCAGTGCCCACGTTTTCCAGTAGGCTTTTTCCACTCATAGTCACCCAATTCAAGTGTAGTTTTTCAATAATGTTGTCTGGTGACAGTGGACATTCCCTATGTCTCCACCCAGGACGTTTCTACCATCTTGGTGCTAGGAGAAGGTAGACCCAAGATCATCTTCCCATGCAAGAAAGGGTTTAGTACTGTTAATATTTTTTTCCTTCCTAGAGATGTTCACATCACACAGTATTTATTAGCAGTTTATTATTTATCAGTGCAACATGTGGTATGTTCTAGATGTTTGTATTTTGCTTAAGTTTAGGGCATATTTTTTTTAAAACAACATTGAAGGAACGATTAGATTTTTGGTGTGGGCCAAATGCTATGGTACTGCTGAAATAATCTTTAAAACTATCCCTGAATCTTAAACTTCACCAAGGTGTAAAGGCTTTTAAGTCTTGAAGAAATTCTCAGATGAATCTTTCTAAATTGGGGTAAGACATTCTAATAGAGGAATACAGTAGTCCCCCCGCCTTATACACGGATATGTGTTCTTAACCAATAGATGCCTGAAACCATGGATAATACTGAGACATACTATGTTTTTTCATATACATATATACATCCATACTTGTAATAATGTTTAATTGATAGATTAGGCATAGTAAGAGAATACTTGAATTGCCAGTATCACTACTTCTGTGCTTTGGGGCCAGTATTAAGTAAACCAATATGACCTTTATTAAGTAAACCATTATTAAGTAAATTAAATAATGTAAGTTTACTAAATAAACTTAACCATTATTAAGTAAACAATAATAAACTTTAACCATTATTAAGTAAACTAGAGGTTATTTGTGATCCTATGAACTGCAGCCCACTAGGCCCCTCTGTCCCTGGGAATTCTCCAGGCAAGAATACTGGAGTGGATTGCTATGCCCTCCTCCAGGGGATCTTCCCAACCCAGGGATCAAACCCAGGTGGATTCTTTACCAGCTGAGCCACCAGGGAAGCCCAAGAATACTGGAGTGGGTAGCTGTCCTTTCTCCACGGGATCTTCCCAACCTAGAAGTAGAACCAGGGTCTCCTGCACTGCAGGCAGATTCTTTACCAGCTGAGCTACCAGGG
The DNA here is from genome assembly GCA_006410615.1 of Neotragus moschatus. NCBI lineage: Eukaryota > Metazoa > Chordata > Mammalia > Artiodactyla > Bovidae > Neotragus > Neotragus moschatus. Next base: position 130,002 of record SJYA01000300.1, on the reverse strand, counting down.
AACCCTATTTGAATATAAGCACTGTAAAACCCCGTGGATCTGATAAATGAGTGGGTTAACTAAGTGACTGGTGGGTGGGTAACAAATACAGCTTGGATACACTGACCAAAGGGTTATATCCCAGGTGGGACAGAGTGGGACAGCATGAGATTTCATCTTGATACTTAGAATGCATGCAGTTTAAAACTTGAGAGTTATTTCTGGAAATTTCCATTCAATAAATAAATTCAGACCACAGTTGATTGTGGGTAACTGAAACTGCTGAAACTGAATAGGAAGATAGCTACGGTCATATACAAATGAGATCTAATTTACATTTAAATGATGTGGGCCACTCATATCAGTTTATTCTAGCAATAGAATGCGTATAATATAATGATTATAGAAATAGAATGCATGTAGTATATAATGTAATCATCCTTTGAAATTTTTCCTAGGTAAGCGATGTTAATGATGACGTCAGAAGGGCAGCAGTAGAATCACTTGGGTTCATTCTCTTCAGGTAATAATTTCTGACTTCTGATTCTGTTTATATTCCATTTCTATTTGTAATTAGTAGTTACATAGCAACTAACTCTCTGAGAAATCTATCTAGGTTCAGAATGTGGACCATTTAATAATAAAGTTAGTGTTGTTCCTCTGAAAAAGAACCCAGTATGTTTCGAGAGATTGGGATGCTATTTGAGAAGTAGCAGTCCTCTTCTCATGTATTGAAATATTGATAATTCAAATGGGATGCTGTCTTTCACACCGTGTAGAGTTCTTGAAGCTCTTTATTGAGAGTGAAAAGTAATAGGCTTTGTTAAAATGCAGAAGAGTGAAAATTTTGCAGATATCAAGATGCCCGTAGCATTATAGTATCGTTGTGATCCAGGGGACACACTCTGAAACCAACCTGCCAGAATTGAATCTTGGCTCTGCCACTTCCTGCGTCAAAGTCTGAGTGACTTAGAGCTTGTTACTTAGCCTCTTTGAATTTCCTCATTTGTAAAATTCAGTAAAAGAGGTAGAGTAATAGTATCTAAGAACTGTTTTTTGACAGTTGAGTGAGTTAATATATCTAAAGCCCTTAGAATGGTATCTGGCACTAGTAAGTGCTAGTCAAGTGGGTGTGAGTAGTGGCAATTGTAATAGTGGCGGTAGGTGCAATAACACCTCTTAAAATAGTTCTGCTCTCTGATCTCACATAGTTTCTTTTCCCTAAGGTACTTTAAAGTGCAGCACAGGAAAATTAAAAGTACTTCTTTTAGCTCTTTTTTTGGATACTGCTGGATATTGGATACTCTTTTTTTGGATATTGTGATGAAATTGCACTGTAATGTAGGGATGGGAATCTGAAGGAACAAGTAAGATGAGTTTCATGTTCTTTTAATCTCTGGTACAGATTTTCTACCCCAAGTTCCTGGAATGAACCTTTGTTGTAAAGATTGTAATGTAATTCAACAAATATATATACATATATATTTTTTCCAACAAATATTCATTCAACATCCACTGAACTGGTTAGAGGACTGTCTCTAAGATGCAAAGTTAGCCATTTACTGCAGACACTAAATAATTTTTTCCTATTTCGGATAAAAATGTTGGCTAAAACAGCAAAGCACAGATCCATATAGCATGCTAATAGGTTTCTCCTTTCACCAGTCAGTTTTGTTGAAGGAGGTTGTTTAACAAAATACTAATCTCCTTCAGTGTATTATCCTCTAACCCTCATTTGTCCAGCTTGTTCACAAGACACTGGAGAGCTTTCACTAAATCCTGAAGACGTGGTATTTATACAGATCTGGTTTGCTTGCCTGGGAAATTCCATAAACAGAGGAGCCTGGAGGGCTACGGTACATGGGGTCGCAAAAGAGTTGGATACAACTTAGTGACTAACAACTAGTCTGGTACCTCTAAAACAGCGTATGTGGTTAATTGGTTATTATTGATTTTAGTAAATTCATAGAAGTATCAGGTGTTCATTGATTTCTTTTCTAAGATCTGATAAAACCTATTTGTATTAAACTATTCCGTGTTTTTTCAGAAGATCTACAACAGACTCCACAGTTTACATTTCTTGATTCTCATCCCTTTTTTCTCTTTTTGAACGTTAGGATATTTGCCACTTCAGTCCTTTTGTACCTTTGCCATTTTCTCTTTTTCCTGAGATTTGTCAGCGATGGATCTATAATTACATTCGTAGGTTCTCTTTCAGGGATGTGATTCATTTAGCTTAGAGACTTCAACCCATTTAAGGTAGCCAGTCTCTTCACCTATTTTACATTTTGATCAGTTTTAATAACATTACTTTTTCTGGTCTAAAAAGCATTCTCTGGAGACAAAAGATGGAAGCAGAATAGAAGCTGAGTAGTTCTGTTTCCATCCTGTTGTCTTTGGCATGTCATTCTAGCCAGCCTGTGATGCTAACCTTTCCTTAGTTTTGCTCTAAGTTTAGACACAATTTAAAAACAAATTTTTTTTTTTTTTTTGCCTTTCAGGGAGAGTTTTTTATGAGAAGATAATTTTCATATGAGAAATATATTCTTTTAGATGTACCTTTAGTAACTATTGGCCTGTATAAAGAATCTTACTCATCAGGGTCTCTTCCTTTATTTATTCATTATTGGCTACTAATTCTTTCTATTAGTCACCTTATATTTTATATCATATAACTCAGTCACCTTGTGTGTATATTCTGCCACACAAGAAGTTGAGTTTTCATGAAAACTGTTTTTTTTCTCTTTTTAACCTGACCATGCTTTGATCTCTAATTAACAACATTCATTTCTGCTCTTGTATTTACTGTAGCTCACACATGGGGTCAGTTCCCAGTTTCAGCAGCAGATGTCTTCCCTGAGCTGCTTTTAGGCTTTGCTAAGATCTCTACCACTGAGGCTACACCAAGGATACTCAGATCCAGCTAATGAATTATGTGCTTTTTATTTCTAAAAGGCCATTCAGGGTTTTGGTGTGTGTGTGTGTTTCCTTCATAATAGAAGTAGAAACTAGAAAAGATGTTAGGAATGCTTTTGTCTAAAAGCATTCATGGATGAAGAAAGTTAAATGTAATCAACTTGTCTAAGGTGCTGCAAGTTCTCAAATTATTAATAACTAGTAAATGACACAGATTGGATGTATTCCACATCTAGCAGTGCAAAGTAAAATGACAAACAGATGAATAAAAAATTATGTGCCAGAAGTTCAACCAACTCTTTGAGCAAGCTTGGGCAGCCATGATCTTATTTACAAATTCATTAAAGTTTATGTTCCTGGATTAAAGTCCCATGCCTCCAGTTTATACATGTTCTTTGAGAAACATAAGGTTCATGTACCCAAGACTTGTTTTCATTTGCTTTTTCTTCCTCTAGTAAATCTGCCTCTGCTCAGTAAATGCCTGGTATGAGCTATTTAACAAGCAGCTGTAATTCCAAGATCCAGTTCTTTTGTGTGATATCCAGATACTCTCCTCCCTACCCCCTTTCATCAAGACAGTTTCCTGATCAGTGCAAAATTGTGGCTGCATTTAACTAAAGTGAAAGTGAAAGTGTTAGTTACTCAGTCTTGTCCGACTCTTTGTGGCCTCGTGGTCTGTAGCCCACCAGGCTCCTCTGTCCATGGAATTCTCCAGGCAAGAATACTGGAGTGGGTAACCATTCCCTTCTCCAGGGGATTCTCCTGACCCAGGGATCGAACCTGGGTCTCCTGCATTGCAGGCATGGAAAGCACCAGGGAAGCCCACATTTAACTAAGCCAAATTGCAAATGGCAATCTTAGCTTATCTTCAGATGTGATCATTATTTTATACTCTTATTTTTAGATCTCTTATCACTGTTGTTCTGTGTTATGCCTTATGCTTTTAAGGCCTTGAAGACAAGGTTAATGCTTGTTTGTTTGTTTATTTCATTCTTGGCATAGCTTTGCCTGCAGTTAGGAACTAAATAAATTCTTATGGTAGCGTTATTTTTTTGTATGGTGACATTGTTTTTTTCCTAAACCACAAATTTATTGATTTAATAATTTTATTTCATTTGACTATCTTAACATTTAACCAGTGTGCTGGATTGTTTTAATTTTCAGCTATACTAAAATGATTTTTTATTAACAGTAGAATAATTTTGCCCAAATAAAGAAAATTGGATAATCTTAATACATAATTCTTAATTTAAAGAGATGATTTTTGATACATGATATAAAGTTCTTTATATAATTCTTGGTATATTTATATTTTCTTCATCATCTTACTCGTCATTATATTAAAATTGTGCCATTACTGCTATACATAACTGATTTGCTCTTCAGTTTTGTCACCTTCATTTTCAGTGAGGAGAAGTGTATCTAGTAAAATGATGGATGAAGACTGAATGGTTGAACCTCGGAGCCTCATTGGGCTCTGGTACATGGCAGGATTAATACCATTTCGCATTCCATGTTTCATAAAAAATATAGAATTCTCTGCCATTGGATTCCGAAAGTAGATATTACTGGAGCATTTTCCAAGGGTTTTTACTGATGTTGGGGCTCGGTAATTGCAGGTGAGGTATCTGCCAAATGCATCCCGAAATGTCTTGTTGAAAAGAGTGTAGACCAGAGGATTCACCCCTGAGGAAACATAGCCTATCCACACAAATATCTCCAGGAGCATGTTGAGAGTCGTCTGGTTGCACGAGTCACATAAAACTAAAGTTACATTTGTAATAAAAAAGGGGCACCACATGAGTAAAAAGAGGAAAAATACAATCCCGAGAACCTTTGAGGCTCTCTGTTCATTGGAAATGGTCTGCACAGACTTTTTTCCTACTGTGGACATTCTTCGCATAAGTATATCAGCACTTGCATTGGGCAGAGTTTTGTCCTTGTTAAAACCATCCAGCATTGCCACTTTTTCCGGTGATGAGCAAGGTGTTTCATCCCTTTGGAAAACTGTGGACACAGTCAGCCATGTTAGGCGTTGAGGTGGCTTGTTTTTGACCAAGTAAGCTTTCTTCTGTAAAGCATGGATAGTGAGAAAGTAGGTGACAATCATGATGGCCAGAGGTGTGAAGAAGGAAGCCAGGGAGCCAAAGAGCATGAAGCTGCCAAAACGATCCTTTGTCAGCCCACAGGTGATGTTGTTTGGGTTAGCCACATCAGTTTCTATCCCTTTAATAGGAACTGGAAGGGCAATGCCTAAGGAAAACAAGATAAAACTGAGTTATGACCTTTGATTAGGTCCTTTTAAAGTTTGTCTTCCTGACATTTCATTATTAGTACATGTTAATTCCTGGTACCCTCAAGGCAGAATCAAAGCACTTAATCAATGGAAGATTTGACAAACAGAATCTAAGTAGGCAAACCTGCTGTTTTTAAAGAGACTCGTTAGTGGTTTCAGTTGTATAACTAAAGCGTCCCTAAAAGTATACTGTACCCATGATAGAGAATGTCTTCATTTATTCTCCACTTCACTGTATCTATTTTTTGTTTCTTGAGCTATCCCAGGTTAAGGGAAGGAATATGGGAGAGAAGCTGCTTTTATCTTAATATCCAATGTGATTGAGCTTAAAAGACTTAAGAATACACTCATGCAGTATCTTAGTTCTGAGTTGATACTATTTTAATCTCTGAGGTTACACAGTTTCATTTAACAGACAGTTTATCTTTTGATATTTGTGAAATGTCTTTTAACTTTTTCTTTCTGACTCTTAGGGAAAATTAAGGGTTCATTGTTTTTTATTAAATGCTACTTAAGAGTTTGTGGATCATGAAATTTATTTTCAAGATTGCATTTTCCTCCATTAGAAATGAAAGAAATATATTTCATGCTAATTTTCTTACACTTTAAATATTATGAACTAGGTATTTAAATATGATCTTGCTTATTAGTGAAATAGCTTTGTAGAGAAGAGAACACAAGGGTTGGCCCTAATCCTTTCCCTTTGAAACAGCAGATATTTTAAAGTAAGTCTGAGTTAATTGGTCTTTAGACGCCTCTGGAATTCTTGAGGTGTCATAGAAGGGTTCACTTCTCTGAATCTGAACGTATTCCTGTCATCTACATTGCCTTTTTATTGTAGCATAGAGACTTTGACAAGGATATATTCCTCAATCCCTAGAGGGCTGCTGCTTTGTCTGCTTTTTCTCAGGTAGAACACCAGAAAAATGATCTGTATACTTTCTGTTCTACACTAGGGGTCAACAAACTGTGGCTCAACGGCCAAATCTGGCCTGCGTTCCATTTTTGTAAATAAAATTGTGTTGGAACACAGCCATACCCATTGTTAATATATGGTCTGTGGTTGCTTTTGTTCTACTGCCGCTGAGCTGAGTAGTTTTGACAGAAATCATACAGAATCTGTAAGACCAAAACATTTACTCTCTTGCCCTTTGCAGAAAACTTTAGCTGGTCCTTCTGTCCTGTTACTTCCAGTAACCATTACACTGTTTTCTGCCCCCCACCAAAGCACATCGCTTTCAAAGCCTGTGTAAGCTACTTATGCTGTTCTCCATCTGGATCCTCTACCATCCTCCGGGACATATTGTCTATCTTCCTTAATAGTTTTAGCCCTTTGCTATAGTATTCTGTCCCCTGTTCCATTCTATCATCTTCCATAACTTCATCCCACTGATGACTCTTCTAACACCCAGGTTTATATTTCTTGAACTCTTCACCTCCAGTTATTTGTTTGCATTCCTGAAGCCATCCATGAGTCCACTTAAAATTATCCCGTATCTAAAATCATGAACGGTTATTTCCCTTTCTTGTCCTGCTGCTCTTCATTACTGTAGAACTTCATTTCACAGTTATCTTGAGCTCTGTCTAGTTCATCCTTCTCTTTTTCCCACATTCCATTAACTCCCATGAAGGCTCATGTTACCTTCTCAACCATCTTGTTGGTCAGTAACCTTTGTCTTCTCTGGTATTTTTTTATACCTTACCCTGTTACTCTCCTTTCAACCTTACTGTTGTCAGGTGTTACCTGGGATAACTGTAAATCCAGAAGAAGAAAGTGAGCTCTTTTCAGCACTTTACAGAGTTTAAAACCTGAACTAACACCATTATCTACCTTTTCTTTTACAAAGTTGTTAAACTGTCATTGGTTCTACAGCATAGTGTGTGATGAACTGAAAATGGCATTGATCTTGACCCTTGTGCTAAAATAAGTCTTTAAGCCAACCATTTAAAACCTCTAGGTTTCTTTTTCCGTCTATAGAAGGAAAAAATAGGTTTGTAAGATCCCTTGTAAGCCGTAAATCTGAGGTCATCGTTTTATTCTTTTCTTCCTGTATACTTAGTACTTACTATTAGACCATCTTCCTGAGTGAAAAGATTTTTTTTCTTATTTTTGTATTCTTAGTGTCTAACATATAAGCACTCAGTATAAATTTGATCAGTTTTATCAATATAAATTCATGTCATCCAGGCTTAATCGAGGTACAGCTTCTACCAACAGGCTCTATATTGGCTTGAATATATATTTCAGTTTCAAACGTTTTAATTCTTAAGGAGCCGTTTCTCCTATTTTCCCTCCACCTTTGGTCTGTCTCCCATTCTACCTGTCACTTCCACCCTACTGCAACACACACTGTTTCCCTTTTCTCTCATTGCCCTGAGCTTACCAAAAAGATATGGGGTTTTTGACATGAACTTCAGTTTTCCTTCTCTCCACTTTAAATTTTGGCAGTTGTCACCCATTATCTCTGATGCCCTTTCCGTAGCTTCTTTTTTAGGGGCCTCTTCTGTTCTATCAATCAGCCTCTTTCCCCAAAGTTAGCTTTTTCTCACTGCTTGCAGATAAATAGACTTCTCCTTGACTCTTAATTTCTTCCCAAGCCAGAGAAGTAACACTCCTTACTTTAACCTCCAAACTTTTCAAAAGAGGATTGGTCTTGGTATCTTTATTTCAAGAATATGTAGGTCATTTTCAATGTCTTGCTTTCTTTTTTTCTCCTAACCCCCAGTGTCTGTCTCTTTTTTTCTCATTAGAGAGAGAAGTCACATCTTTACTTGATTTCTTTCTACATTTCAAGTCTCGATTATTTCAAGTCTCTTGATTTTTTTCCTCTTTGAATTTTCCTTACTAGGAGGAAGTGAACATACTGGACATACTGTTAATGATCATAGTAACTGTTTTGAATCTGTTTGTTTTTGTGATACTAACTTACAAAAGATTTGAGTTACCATTTATGCTTTATTTCATGCTCAGATACTCTAATATAGCAGCTATCTTTGAATATTAAAGATGGGCATAGGGGCATAAAACAGTTAAGAAATATAATTGCTTCCAAAAATTATTTCTGAACATCATTTGTATCTCTTAACATTTCTAATGAAACACTTTCAAGGACTCCCTTGGTGGTCCAGTGGTTAAGACTCCACACTTCCACTGCAAGGGGTACAGGTTCACTCCCTGTGGTTAGAGATCTAAGATCTCACATGCCATGCAGTATAGCCAAAAAAAAAATTATAAACGTGTTCAAAACACTTAAGCAGACACTGATGTGTCTAGTCTATATACATATTAATTTCCAAGGTGACTATATGAACTTTAATAACGACATAAAATGTTTTGATTCTTTTTTCTCATTTCCTATTTATTTTCTTAGGTGTGATTTAAGATGCATGTCATTTTTTGGTGTTACTTTAATAAAATTTCAGGATTCTGTATGCTACCTAGGCCTTAATGATTGGTTGACAAATATGAAAACTTTTTCGGATTTAGTCTTCCTGCATGTCGACAATAAGCCATGAACTTTTCCGCTTTTTCACCCTTTTTCTGATATGATGGTTTAGAAGCTATATGATAAATGTAATGTTATGAGGAGTTTGTATTCCTGTATTACTGTCTACCAGGCCTGATAATCTGCTAGCCAAAAGGAACCAAAGGCCTGTATACCCGACCCCACACCCTGGCATTCCCCACATACCTATTGAAATCAACCACACCACGATAATCTTGATGAATGCTGTAGCTCGTGAGTTATATTGATTGGCCTGGATTGGCTTTTTGATGGCTATATAACGATCCACTGAAATGGCACAGAGATGCAGGATGGATGCAGTAGAAAAAAGAACATCAAGAAATAACCAGGCAGGGCATAGTACAAGTGGGAGGGGCCACATAGCCTCTGAAAGAAAGAAAAAATCAAAAACATATTCTCCTACAGTTTCTTTTTTAATTGATACATATTTTTTAACCTTTTTCAATATTCATCTGAAATTTTACAACTTAACTTCCAAGAAGACTTCAGATAATAAAGTTGACGATATATATATATATACATTTCTGTAGATGGTACCTTTTACATAGATTTTGTTTTGTATAGTAATTACAACTCTTTCTAAATCAGTTTAGCATTTTTAGCATTATTTTGACCTTTGCTCTTTTGTAATATTTAAAAAATGTATATAGTGTTACAGCTTAATTTTGCTATTCTGATAAAATTTATTTTTAATCTGCTATTTAAACACACACACACACACACACACACACACACACCTTTTGCCAGATAGAGGAAGCAGTGTAATGTGGCATAAAGAATATTAGCATGGCAGTTCAGGCCTGGAATTTGGGCTCATTTCTAGCGTTAACTATCAGCAGCAGCATGAACCTTGTTTATAGCAAACTCTAATTTGGTGAAATAACTAAGTGGAATGGAGTTTTCCTTTTGACAGAAATAATTCTGAAATAAAGTTTGCAAAAGGAATGGCTTTAGGTTATTCCAGAGTAAAGTGGATTGTTACCCTTCCAAAAGTCCATCCTTCACTCTAAGCACTTGAGATATAATACAGATTTTTGGTTTAAAAAGAACATCTCATTATTAGTCATGGTAATTAATTTATTTAACAAACTTATTTAGAAAGCATTTATTCTATATCTCATACCTATACAGTTTGTTTTTTTTTTTTTACTTTACTTTACATTATTGTATTGGTTTTGCCATACATTGACATGAATCCACCACGGGTGTACATGAGTTCCCAATCCTGAACCCCCTCCCACCTCCTACCCCATATCATCTCTCTGGATCATCCCCGTGCACCAGCCCCAAGCATCCTGTATCCTGTATCCTGTGCCTATACAGTTTTAAACACTTTAGAATATTAAATTTTTAAAAAAATTTCGGGTTTAGGGTATGCTATTGAATATTCTACGTAGTTTTCCAATAAACTTACTTAGAAGAGTATCCATACATATATGAGTTTGATAGACTATACATTGTACATATATACTCACTACTATATTTTTTTGCAGTTTTAAAACAACTAAAATTTATTATAGCAGTTGCACTAGAGTATTTCAGTTAGAATCCATTTTATAAACACACAAATTTTAGAACTTCCTATAAAAGCACATTGCTTCTGTGTAGAACAAATACCATACATATGAGATGATCTAAACCCTTTTTATGGTTTAATTGTATGTCCACTGACAAAATGTAAACTACTTTTCCTGGTTTTTGCAAGCGTATCTGACTTTGACAGGTATAAAATAATTGAGGTAATTGGAGGGGGAACGAAGATTATCTCAGGATTTCAGAGCACCAAGAGACCCTTTAGTTGTAAACTGTTTAAATTCAGGAAGCCTGAGGGGTGGAGAGAGGTTAGTATTCCAGACTCCCACCCACCCCAACCCCGCCAAAAAAAAAGACTATAATTTAGGGAAAGATGTTTTAGATAGACTTGAAAATGTTTTTTTTTTTTTTAAGAATCAAATAGTATCTCAGTGAAAAATACTTGGATATTTCACAAAAAAAGCTAGCAAAGCAGACAAATACCTATATAGTTTTTTTTTTTTTTTTCTGGTGCCATTGCTGCCTTCTGCTTCCGCAGTTGGTATGTAGCATTCCTAACGGGAATATTAAGATATTTTAAAAATCAGTATGAGATTGTTTTTTAATTGAAAAAGAATAAATGATTCCTTTGTACTTAGTTTCATCTTCAGCAGATTCTTTAAAAAGGCTTTAAAGCATCAGATGGAGGGAGTAATTCATACTTTTAAGTAAATTACTTTAATCAGGCTTTTCCTACTTCATTGAAAGGGATGGAGATGATAAAATTTAGTCACTGAGCTGGAAGGGACCGTAGAGATTATATCACTGATTTTGCAGATGGGTAAAATCAGGTACAGTTAAGTCTTTAAATGTGAGAGGGAGCGTTTATTTATCAAAATTTTACTAAAATGTAAAATGTTAATTGAAAGTGTTCTTTAGGACCTTGCTACTCAAGATATGCTCTTCAGATCTGCAAGGATCAGCATCACCTGGGAACTTTTTAGAACTGCAGGCTCTTGGGCCTCATCCCTACCTGCTGCATCAGACTGCAGGTGAAGGAAATACCTTAGGTGATTTGTATGCAGATTAGTGTTTGAGAAGCACTGCTTTCTTGGAAAGTTTGTTTATTGAGTTTGCTGACATAGGATAGGACTCAGAATTCCTCTTAAAAAACTTAATGGGAGACTGCTCAAAATAAAAGAAATAAAATATGGCGGAGATACTTGTGTTTAGGAAGAATCTTCTCCCTCTTAGCTGTGGTGTTCAGTTTTCTTTTAGGCAGCAGTGTATTCTTTGACCTGAGCTTAAGGAAATTAGTGGCCTAAATAGAGTGAAAAGAATCATATATGACTGAGATAGTTTTGTAGTGGAAACTACTTAAAGTGAGGCTGCATTTTAAACTGTCCTGAAGTTCAGGTTTAGAACTGAGCAGCAAACAGAAAAATACTCAAATCTAGAGCTACAGCCAGAGATTCTGATCATAGTTAAAGATTTTAAAAGGCAGATAATTAAGGTCTTATGTCTTAGGCTTTCTCTTGTAAAATGCCTGCTCTCTATCATCTTTTAAATGGGTTGCTAATAATTTACACTTGCCTATTTAGCTATTCTAATTTTGGATTGTATTCTTTTCAGTTAACATCTGGAAAATTCTGGTCAGAAATCTAGTAGCCGTGAGCAGCAGGCCACAACAGAACTCTCATATTAAAAATACATATCTCTGGAATCGAACTGTTTGACCTACATACTTCTAATTATGAACTAAGAGGGAGAGCTCTTTAGTGTTGATTTTAACTAAGCCTATGAAACCTTAGCTTTGTTTTCCAGCAAAATGAATTTATAAACTCTACAATTTTGGAGCAGAAAGGGGTTACTAAAATTAATGCAGATCATTAGAATATTATTGCTTCAGTCAGTGCTTTCTTAATCAGTAACAGTAGAAATGTTGAAGCGTGATAGAGAATTTTCTTTAAGAAAGAAAGAGACTGAGATTTAGGATTAAGAGTGACAGATCTTTTTGTTTAACCTTTATGATTCCAGGTTTCATAAGATACTAGTGAGTAGGCTGTTTTTATGAAACTAACAGATGATTGGATTAAAGAAATCTTTTATACAAAGCCAAAATAATTGCCTAAGTAGAATTCATGTAATATAATAATTTATGCCAGTTAAAAACAGCTCTAGATGTTCTCAGTTTATAAAAGGATTTTTCTTAGTACAGATATTTTCATTCTAAAATTGTCTTCTCAGTTTGTATTAATTTGACAGGCTTGAGGTCAGAAAAGTTTGTTACTACTCAGAGTAACTGGAAAAGGTTTTAAAGATTTATAATTTTATTTATTCGTTGCAATGTATTATGTCTAACTTATTTCCATAAGAATATAATGTATTTAAAATGGAAGTTAAGATTTACATAAACAGAAAAGTGTATCTAAGAATCTAAGGGAAATAAGTTATCAGACACTTAAACTAAATTAATTCCTGAGGCTCTATTTTTTTTAATAAAAACTATAATAGAAGAAAGAAAACATTTAAATTATATAACATATATCATTTAATATGAAATATAACTTTTAAACAATATTGGGTTCTGCTTTGTCCCTAGATAAAATTCTATGGCCCTCCTGTTAGATCAAGTTATTTAAGATAAAAATGTTGCCTGTTTGCCAAATACAACAGTTTTGATTGATACAATTTCTCATTTCATTTGAGAAAGCAGAGTAAAAGAGGTTAAGAGTGTGAATTCTAGAATTAGTTCTCCTAGGTTCAGATCATATCATTTATTTATTCCTATGTCCTCCCTTGTAAAAGGAGGATGACAATAATACCATTTTATAGAGCTGCTTTGAGGATTAAATACAGTGATACATGTAAAGTCTTTAGAACAACGTCTGGCATGCAGAAAGCACCCAATAAATGTTAGTTCTTATTGTTTGGCAGAAACTAGCCAACTAATTCAGCTATTAAAACTCTCCCACTTATAAACAATGAGCCGTATCATCAGTATAAAATCAGTGTTTGTTCAGTGTTTGTCTTCCTGCCTGCAGTAGCAAAATGCATCCAATTAAAATGAAAACTCTACTTTGGAAAAAGGGCATGAGAACATGTTTAACTGTTCAACTTTTGTTGAACAAAATTTGTCATGAAAGTATGCCTTTTACTAAAGTTGAATTTTAACTATTTATATCGAATATGGCTAAGAAGCATAAATAACCTATGTGCATTGCCATGCCTTTTTTGTTTTGTTTTCTTTTGGATGAGTTGTTTGTTTGACTTTCTTTTTAACTGGTATAGAAACCTGAATTTTTAAACCACAAACTTGGCTTCTTGATGACATAGACTAATTTTCATCTGAAACCTGCTTATCCTTGGGGCAAGTTTTTAGTTTGAAAAGCTGAGTTATGCCGTTATGCCATTTGGAAAGTAATTGACATTAATCTCTGAATCTGGGACACAAGAGATTTCCCTCTTGAGGATTTAAAGACTGTTTTTAAAGCCATTCGAAGGGGACTCTGTTCATTGATGTACATAGTTCTTGATACTGGAGCAGGACAAGTCCTAAATTGTCCTAATGTCCAAAAAGGACATAGTTTTCAAGTATGTTTTCTTTAATCTCAGAAATTCTTATGTTTCTGTATTTATCTTCTGGAAAAGACAGCTAGAGCAGTGCTTAAATTTTTATTACAAAGCTTCTTTGTTTTTGTTATTGTTTTTTCACTGCATTTGAGCATATGAAGGATCATGGGGTTAAATATATAATACAGTGTTATTAATGTTTCGAGTGATTTAAAACTTGTGAAAATTTTACATTTTTTTAAAAATTTCCATTTTTCAGAAAGAAGTGCCTTTAATTGGTTTTCTCCCTTGTATTTTCACTGTATAAATGAATAACTGATTCTTTTCTCTTTTACTGCTATAGATTTATTTCATCTCTGGTCAAACTCACATCTAAACTAAATATTGTATTTAAGTATATAAACCCTTTGCATGTTGTACAAATACTTGCAAATTATTAGTGTATAAAACATGCTGGGACCTACTTGACAATTTCATAAGATTATAACTGGAAGATTTAGCATAGCCATTTTATACACAGGGTGCTTGAGTTCTGCTATGTTGTTAAGTGACCTGCCTAAGCCAATACAAGAGAACCAGGGTTCAAAGCGTATGATATCTTGCTTCAAACGAACCCCCATATTTCAGCCATTTTATAGGCCCACTTTCAGTATACCACAGATACTGTTTCAACTTATAGATCATGAAACATTGTTTTAAATTTGTTATAAAGAAGCCAGTAATGACCAATGGATGACCAAATGTCTCCCTTTACATTTTAAATAATTTGTTTAATGGGAGAAGGAAAAGTTCAGAGACATTCTTAAAACTGTGAATAACCTGTCTTTTTTACACTGGCATATGATACTCCTTTTTTCCTTTGCATTCTACTCAAATATGTCTAACCTAAGCATCTTCAAGCGTTATATTATAAGCTACTAATTTGTGATCATGGCTTTTAAGAATTATAGACAAGACAGTGAAAAAACTAGAAAGTAAAGGTTAAGTCCAATGCTCTCAAGGAGGAAGAAGTGACAGAAAAGTTAATGTAGCACAGTTTATTTGAAAAACCATGTTATATCAGTCATCATAATCTTGGTAAAATAGAAATTCAAATATATAATCAAATATACAAATTATTGGTTAGATAAAATGTTACTCAGTGTAAAAGCCACTTTAAAATTATCAGTGCTGTCCTTTTTTTTTTTTTGATTTAATTTTGTTAAAATATAAAGTTTCAGTGTTACTTTCTTTAAATTTCCCTAAGATAACTGAAATAACTCCTATCACTAATAGTGGTAGTTAATTTTTTTTTAATTTCCATAACCAGGGATACTTTTGTTTGTACAGACTTCAGAAATTCTGAAGATTTTTCCTGTAATGAAAGAAAAATGCACAAAATCTACCCCTATATTTCAAAGTTACAGAAATTCTTATAAATGCATTGATTTAGTTAACACATGAAAGGCTACTTAAAAACTCACAGTATTTGAACTCAGGTCCCCATTTATAATATATGCAGTTCCAAGTTTATGAATGCATCCTTTTGAAAGCTTTTAAGAGAGCAACATGCATTTTCTCATAGAAGTAGAATGTTTTCAATAATGAATTAATGCAGTAATATTTTAAATAGTGGTTCCCAGTTTAGCTTATTTTTTAAAATCTACTAACCTTTCTATGCAGCTTAATTACTGATAGCAGAAATGTTTGGGGCTATGAAAGTTTATTTTGTAATTAAAAATTTACATTTGAAAGAACAAAATGAAGTTAAAAGTGTGTATATATATAATAATTTTTTTAACATGGATAGGAAGATGCTCTACATATTGTATGTTAAAATATGTTGGATTTTCTGCTCTTATAGCTAAGAATATCTTGGGCCCCGAATATTTAAATATAAACTTAGTTTTCAGCTGCTGTATGCCTGCTGTTTTCCTGTGAAATACATGGGATCATCACTGTTACCTGCTTTTGTATTTTGTTTATCAGCTTACTTTAATGTCATGAAACTTTGCCTTTTAAGATTCCTTAACTGTGTAACTGTTGATTAAGTGTCTACAACAGTATTTTGCAGATACTAATAGATGATTGATATTTATGAACTCATGGATTTTAAAGTTAAAATACATTTCAATCTCATTTATTCAACATAACATGTCAATTAAATTTTGTTGTAGTTGGGATGAGCATTTTAACATTTTCTGTATGCCTAACAAAGCACAATTTAAAGAGTAACTTCACACATTAAACTATTGTACACATGGAGATAAGAATTTGAATTGGTGCCTGTACAATCTTTACCAAATATGCATAAATGTTCCTACATAATCCTCATTTACTTCTTTTAAACTTTATTCAGAATTAAGATTGTTTAGGCTCTCCTATAGAATTTCTCAATAATTTTCCATGATTGTGTATTGCACCAAATTTTTACAAACTTACAAGAGAGGAGATAGATAGAGAATACTAATGATGAGAGAGTCTTTTAAAGCAGAAAAGACATTACTATTTGTCCCGCCAAAGAATTTAAGACCTAGCTAAGAATGGGAAGTTTTAGCTTGTCACCATTTGATTGTATTTGAGGGATCAAGTATTAATATTAGATACCTTTCTATAAGTATAAACATGTAACATTTAACCTGAATGCAATCACATATGCAATCTAATTCTAGTTAACAAATTTTACTTCTATAACTTGAAATATTTTTATCTTCACCATAGAAGCAATTCTGAAAAGCTCTATTTGCTATAAATAATCATCTTCTTCAGCAATTAATGAATGGACTATCAATTTATGTCAAGCATTAAATAAGTTATATACCCTTTTAATGCTGATTCTTGAGAGCATTCATAATCCATCATCAGAATTGTATTTACCCAAATTATATAACTAGAGATGTTATGCATGAATCATAAACTACTTGCATCATTTTAATATCGTTTTCTTTTTTATTATGACAGACTAAAACTTTAGTTCTAATTATGTTTTAAATTATTGTAATAACTCAGTTTGGTCATTTATTTTAATAACTTAGAGGTCTTATTCTTCTAACATACATCAAGGACATGAATGGTCAGAAATCATAAAAATTAAACAGATGGATAACCTCTTGGGATTTTCTGAGCCAGACCATTCCTTCAGCAACTAAACATAATTTTTTGTTAACACAACACATGTGTAACACTTTAGTTTAAGTACACAAACTATAAAGAGCTATAGTAAGACTTTTCAGAACAATTCCAATTGAAATTTGAGTTTAGAGATTTATATTGGCACTTAGTAATTCAGAGACCTTATTATTAATAATTAACCCAGTACATTAACTGTCACAGTAGTGTTCTAGCTATTGCTTTATCAAGAAAAAAAAGTACTAGTAATGGGATAAAGTATAGAGTCATCTGTTCTTCACAATAAGTTTTAGGTAATACATCCAGAATATATGAATATTGCTAACTTAGATGACTTCTTAATGATTGTTATAGATGACTGAGAGGGAATAGAATTGTTTAAGAAATTATTTTTTGCTCTTTAAAACTGATTATCAACCATAGAAAATGATGAAAAATGAAGGACTGCTTACTCCCTGTATCTTTAAATAGTCCAAATTCATATGTAAACCCTGAATGAGTATCCATTTCTCTAATAGTATATCATAATTCTGTGGTTCCATGGCAGGAACAAAGTGAAATACTTACCAAACATTATTGTTAAGAGGGCAATCGGCATCACAAACAATCCAACCAGCAGGTCGGCCACTGCCAGGGACATTAGGAAATAATTGGTGGCATACTGCAACTTTTTCTCCAGTGAAACAGCCAGAATAACAAGGATGTTGCCACCAATTGTGGGTATTATCACCATGAGTATCAGAAGAGCTGCCCAGCGCGGCTTATTTCCCTGTTCCTCACCAGTCTGTTTCATTTTCTCTGGTATCGATTCTGTCTGTAATCCAGACCAGTTAGAAGTGATTAAGTGGTCAAATGAGCTCTGCAAAACATGCCCAGGACTTGTGCGTTGCTCGAATATTTTAAAAGAGAAAGCCATTTGCTGTTTTTCTTTGATTTGATCTGATTCCGGACACTGATCAGCATGGTCAGTAACTAAGCTGGTCATCTGTTTTTTTAAGGCTTTGTACCCATGCCAAACACTCAAGGCCAAAGTTGACTCCTTCCTTAAAAAGAGAATTTCAAGTTCTTTGAAATGAAAGTGTATGTACATCTGTCCATGTCTGTAGGTGAGGCCCGAGTGGTTAGTATTCTGCAGAGGCTTAGGTTTCGGAAGGCTTAATGAAAGAAACTGATAGCTGTGGGGAAAAAAAGAAAGACTATTTTTTGGTTTCTCTCTCTCCCTTTTTTTTTTTCTTGTGGCAGAGTCGAGTTTGAATTTGAATGCCAGAGAGTTCTCCCTAGATATAAAATATATCAATTGCATTATTTTCTTTATTTCTTAATAAAACCCAGTTTTAAAAAGCAGTTGAATTTATTAGCAGCCCTTCCCTTCTCCATAGGTCTCTTGTGCATTTGTGACAATACAGCCAGTTCTTAACAATCATATATGCCTGATACGTTCCAATTAAAGAAGTGGGAGATACATTAATTTTTTCAGTGATATAATGAAAACCTAGGGTGTTTCCTGACCCTTGATTGTCATTTTACCTTTACTTTGTAATATGTACAGAAGATTAGAAACATCCAAACACCAAACAGAACTTTTCATACACACTGGCCTTCTACCTAGAAACACTCCAAGCTCCCCACCCGCCCTGCCCCAC
>SJYA01000300.1:57027-100546 GCA_006410615.1 Neotragus moschatus | reverse complement strand
CTTCTCTTCTTTTCACAGCTATTTGTAAGGCCTCCCCAGACAGCCATTTTGCTTTTTTGCATTTCTTTTCCATGGGGATGGTCTTGATCCCTGTCTCCTGTACAATGTCACGAACCTCATTCCATAGTTCAGCAGGCACTCTATCTATCAGATCTAGGCCCTTAAACCTATTTCTCACTTCCACTGTATAATCATAAGGGATTTGATTTAGGTCATACCTGAACATTCTAGCGGTTTTCCCTACTTTCTTCAATTACAGAATAAGAAGGGCAAAAATAAAATTCATTATTAAAGTAGTTTCATAATTTTTTATGACTTTCATCAAGAAATACAATAATTACACTGTGAAATTTCACTTCTAAAAAAGACATATAATTTGAAATTGCCTATAATGTAGACTTTAATGGCACCCCACTGCAGTATTCTTGCCTGGAAAATCCCATGGGTGGAGGAGCCTGGTGGGCTGCCGTCCATGGGGTCGCTAAGAGTCGGACACAGCTGAGCAACTTCACTTTCACTTTTCACTTTCATGCATTGGAGAAGGAAATGGCAACCCACTCCAGTGTTCTTGCCTGGAGAATCCCAGGGATGGGGGAGCCTGGCAGGCTGTCCTCTATGTGGTCGCACAGAGTTGGACACGACTGAAGCGACTTAGCAGCAGCAGCATAATGTAGACTTTAGAACTTCTGCATTATGCACATGCATTTCATTTTTTATAAATTTAATAGATAGTGTAACATGATTTAGACATAATACTTTTTTATAATATGAGTTTACTTAAAGCAACAGTTTAATTTAAAATTTGGCTTTTTAAGTATCATTAACCCAATGCTTTTCTATTTGCACTCTTCCTGAGGTAGAAACCAAATCTTAAAAGCATATTTACAAAAAATGTATTTTTGTTATTAATTCAAGATGGCATTCACATACTTAAAATCCATAAGATAATATACTTATAAGCATAAGCTAATCTAAAACACACAAAAATTTCTCAAAGTTCTCCTTTCCTGTTAATGGCCCCAAAGCACTTGTCTTCTACAGATAAAAGCATAATTTAAAAAAGTTTTAAAAAAATGTTTTGGCTAGCAAATTAAGATGTAGGCATTAAAAAATGAATACTATATTTGTCAAAAATCAATAAAACACTTAAGGGTTCAAACTTTCATGAATTTTTACAAGAATAGCATTTAAGCTTTAGCTACTCATTTCTTTTATGCTTTTATTTTTTATTTTTCTTTTACTGTTCATGTAAGATCAATATTGATTTCTCCTGAAAACTGTTATAAAAACAATCAGATTTTTTTTTAAATAATCTCCATTTACTGTTGAAAAGTAGTGATGAATATTGGTCAATTATAATATATCAATTTTTCTTACTTATTTCAGTTAGCATAAACATAAGAAGAAACCCTCCAAAAACCTAGCATAATATAGTGGAATTTTTACTTCTAGTAAATAAGTAATGACGTATAGTGTGAGTTTTATTTATTTTTAACAGAGCCGCTTCCCATTTTAATCATGTATCTTTTGCAAAACCACTGTTGCTTTACAGTCTCTGCTGTCTTCTGCCTTGCAAATTGAATCTCCTGCTAAAGCAAGTCAGTTTTATTTAACATAAAACTGTGTGTATGTGTGCATGAGATAGAAAATCAGAATCCCTATGGTAGATATCTTGTTTAACTAGTCTGGAGATTTTGATAAATCCTCAATACTTTGGGTTCAATAAACAATTGAAACTCTCATTATTTTGAGAAAAAATTCTTTTTACTTAGATACTTTTTCACAATAGCTACTTGTACACTGCTGAAATTAGAATTAATAGGGAATATATTTGGCTTGAAAGAAGCATAACAAAATAACTATTTTACTTCATGGATATGTGAATTTGGGTATAAATAAATAGAGAAAATAAGTCAGGTCTTGGGATATTGCACAGTGTAATAGTATCAGATGTTATTGTTTCCAGGGGGATGGAAACAGCAATTTCTGTGTACTAACTCAAACTAAAATGTCATAAAAAATTGCATTTCACAGCAGCAAGCCAGAAAAATAGTACATAGCATCGTTATTAGAAGTTTTATTTAAGCATCTTCAACACACTTCATGTGCTACATAACTCTTTTAAAATAGGAAAGAATAACAAGCATAAATGAGTTGCACAATTAAAAATCAAAAGACGCATGCTTTGACAGGACAGACAACTTACAAGGTGACACTGTGAAAGTGTCACCCAATCTAATAATTAGGTCTACTCTTAATTATGTGGATATTGTTAGATGCTTACTTAGGATAATGTTTTTGCAGCAAACCATTGGAAATATATACTTCTTGAGGTTAACTGCTCCCAAGGATTTCTTTTTATCACGTTTTATATAAAATGTTTTTTAATATCATCACATTAATAAACATGTGGTCAGGTGATGATAGTGGTAAAGAACTTGTCTGCAAATGCAGGAAACTTGAGACTTTGGTTTCATTTGTGGTTTGGGATGATCCCATGGAGAAAGGCAAGGCAACTCATTTCTGTATTCTTGCCTGGAGAATCCCATGGACAGAGGAGTCTGGCGGGCTATCTATGTCCATCGGGTTGCAAAGAAGGCCATGATTGAAACAACTTAGAACACACACACATCAGCTTTGTTGTTGTTGTTCAGTCACCCAGTTGTGTCCAACTCGTTGAGACTCCAAAGACTGCAACACCTCAGGTCTCCCTGTCCCTCACCATCTCCCAGAGTTTGCCCAAGTGCGTGTCCATTGCATCAGTGATGACACCCAGCCACCTCATCCTCTAACACCCTCTTCTCTTTCTGCTCTCAATTTTTTTCAACATCAGCGTCTTTTCCAAGGAGTCAGCTGTTTGCATCAGGTGACCAAAATATTGGAGCTTCAGCCTCAGCATCGATCAATCCTTCCAATAAGTTACTTAGGGTTTCTTTTCTTTAATATTGACTGGTTTGATCTGCTTGCTGTCCAGGGGACTCTCCGGAGTCTTCTCTAGCACCACTAGTTGGAAAGCATCAATTCTTCAGTGCTCTGCCTTCTTGATAGTCCAGCTCTCATAGCCGTGTGTGACTACTGGAAAGACTATAGCCTTGACTATATGGATCCTCCTCCCAATGTAAGAAACATAAAAGAAGTGGGTTCAGTCACAGGGTTGGGAAGATACCCTGGAGTAGGAAATGGCAAGTCATTCCAGTATTCATGTCTGGAGAATGACATGGTCAGAGGAGTCTGGCAAGCTACAGTCCAAAGGATCACACATAGTCAGACACAACTGAAGTGACTTAGCTAAAAGAAGTAGCTACCTATAAGTTGTCATAAGGATAGATTCAGTTATTACTGGAAAAGCGTCTCAAGTCTGGAGCATAGTAAATATACATCAATTTGTGTTAAACATATAAATAAGGTACAATTGCATTTTAAAACAGGGATCATGCTTAACATATTACGAATAAAGAGTCCTTGGAATATTTCTGACATAAAAATTAAAATTTTTGAGAAAAATTTTTAGAAAGCAGATATGGAAAACATGCTTATGCAAGACATATAGCAGAAGAAATACTCAATGATGCAACAAAGCAAAACACAAAACAGAGAAAATGCCTCTATCTTTTGTGCTATTTAAGATCTATGTCTGCATGTATTATAAGATATAGATCTCTTTCTTATTTTTATTTACTTTTTTTGGCAATTGCATTTACTCTAATTTTTTAAAGTTTTTACAATGTTGTGTTGGTGTCATATAGTGTTACCATACAATAACGTAAATCAACCACAACACATAAGTCATTTCACATTGACTCATTAAGATGAAATTTAAGTTGTCTTTTTTCTTGTTTTCACTTTTTTAATATAAATTTATTTATTTTGATTTTCTTGCTACATTAGTTAATATTTCTCTGTTAGTAGAGAGGGATTGCACATCCATCTTTGTGAGATAAACAGATGACTTCCAAACTGTGCAAAATTAATTGCAGAGTAATAATCTCTGCACAAGGGGAAACACATGAAAAGGAGGGTAAGAGAATGATGGGACCTGAAGAATAGAGTATGTGCCCCCCACACACAAATATACAAATTTACTAGGCATTAAGACTATTGGTAAGAGATCACGGTAAAAGTTCTCATTAAAAAAAAAAAAGATAGAGAGAGAATAAATATTTTAGATTCGGAAAACTAACAAACATATTTAAAATTTAGCTTATTTTATAAAGCAGTTATGTGTGTTGCTTTTAGAAAACTATATGTCGTTATGAATATGGGAGGAAAATCAGAGATTTGATCAGTTTTTCATAGTAAAATTAAAAATTTAGAATATCTGAAGACTTTATAGCTCTCTATTGTTTTTGTGGTTCAGTTGCTAAGTTGTGTCCAATTCTTTGCAATCTCATGATGGCAGCATGACACACCTCCCTGCCCTCCACTATCTCCCAGAATTTGCCCAAGTATCCAACCACCTCATCCTCTGTTGCCCCCTTCTCGTCCCCTCAATCTTTCCCAGCATCAGGATTTTTCCGTTGAGTTGACTGTTTGCATCAGGTGGCCAAAGTATTAGAGCTTCAGAATAAATCCTTCCAATGAGTATTCAGGGGTGATTTCCTTTAGGATGGACTGGTTAGATTTCCTTATTGTCCAAGGGACTCTCAAGAGTTTTCTCCTGCACCACAACTTCAATTCTTTGGTGCTCAGCCTGCTCTATGGCCTAGCTCTCACATCCATACATGACTATTGTAAAAACCATAGCTTTGACTAGAGGGACTTTTGTCAGCAAAGTGATGCCTCTGCTTTTTAATATGCTGTGATAGCTCAGCTGGTAAAGAATCCGCCTGCAATGTGGGAGACCTGGGTTCAATCCCTGGGTTGGAAAGATCCCCTGGAAAAGGGAAAGGCTACACACTGGGGCACTCTGGCCTAGAGAATTCCATGTACTGTATAGTTCATGGGGTCACAAAGAGTCAGACACAACTGAGTGAATTTCACTTTCATTTTCACTAGGTTTGCAATTGGTTTTCTTCTAAGAAGCAAGCATCTTCTAATTTCATGGCTGCAATCACCATCTGTAGTGATTTTCAGTCAGTCAATCAGTTCAGTCACTCAGTGGTGTCTGACTCTTTGGAACCTCATGGACTGCAGCACACCAGGCCTCCTGGAGCTTACTCAAACTCATGTCCATCGACTCGGTGATGCCATCCAACCATCTCATCCTCTGTCATTCTCTTCTCCTCCCACTTTCAATCTTTCCCAGCATTAGGGTCTTTTCAAGTGAGTCAGCTCTTCATATCAGGTGGTCAAGGTACTGGAGTTTCAGCTTCAGCATCAGTCTTTCCAATGAATCTTCAGGACTTATTTCCTTTAGGATAGACTGATTGGATCTCCTTGCAGTCCAAGGGACTCTCAAGAGTCTTCNAAAGTTTTTACAATGTTGTGTTGGTGTCATATAGTGTTACCATACAATAACGTAAATCAACCACAACACATAAGTCATTTCACATTGACTCATTAAGATGAAATTTAAGTTGTCTTTTTTCTTGTTTTCTCTTTTTTAATATAAATTTATTTATTTTGATTTTCTTGATACATTAGTTAATATTTCTCTGTTAGTAGAGAGGGATTGCACATCCATCTTTGTGAGATAAACAGATGACTTCCAAACTGTGCAAAATTAATTGCAGAGTAATAATCTCCGCACAAGGGGAAACACATGAAAAGGAGGGTAAGAGAATGATGGGACCTGAAGAATAGAGTATGTGCCCCCCACACACAAATATACAAATTTACTAGGTATTAAGACTATTGGTAAGAGATCACTGTAAAAGTTCTCATTAAAAAAAAAAAGATAGAGAGAGAATAAATATTTTAGATTCAGAAAACTAACAAACATATTTAAAATTTAGCTTATTTTATAAAGCAGTTATGTGTGTTGCTTTTAGAAAACTATATGTCGTTATGAATATGTGAGGAAAATCAGAGATTTGATCAGTTTTTCATAGTAAAATTAAAAATTTAGAATATCTGAAGACTTTATAGCTCTCTATTGTTTTTGTGGTTCAGTTGCTAAGTTGTGTCCAATTCTTTGCAATCTCATGATGGCAGCATGACACACCTCCCTGCCCTCCACTATCTCCCAGAATTTGCCCAAGTATCCAACCACCTCATCCTCTGTTGCCCCCTTCTCGTCCCCTCAATCTTTCCCAGCATCAGGATTTTTCCGTTGAGTTGGCTGTTTGCATCAGGTGGCCAAAGTATTAGAGCTTCAGAATAAATCCTTCCAATGAGTATTCAGGGGTGATTTCCTTTAGGATGGACTGGTTAGATTTCCTTATTGTCCAAGGGACTCTCAAGAGTTTTCTCCTGCACCACAACTTCAATTCTTTGGTGCTCAGCCTGCTCTATGGCCCAGCTCTCACATCCATATATGACTATTGTAAAAACCATAGCTTTGACTAGAGGGACTTTTGTCAGCAAAGTGATGCCTCTGCTTTTTAATATGCTGTGATAGCTCAGCTGGTAAAGAATCCGCCTGCAATGTGGGAGACCTGGGTTCAATCCCTGGGTTGGAAAGATCCCCTGGAAAAGGGAAAGGCTACACACTGGGGCACTCTGGCCTAGAGAATTCCATGTACTGTATAGTTCATGGGGTCACAAAGAGTCAGACACAACTGAGTGAATTTCACTTTCATTTTCACTAGGTTTGCAATTGGTTTTCTTCTAAGAAGCAAGCATCTTCTAATTTCATGGCTGCAATCACCATCTGTAGTGATTTTCAGTCAGTCAATCAGTTCAGTCACTCAGTGGTGTCTGACTCTTTGGAACCTCATGGACTGCAGCACACCAGGCCTCCTGGAGCTTACTCAAACTCATGTCCATCGACTCGGTGATGCCATCCAACCATCTCATCCTCTGTCATTCTCTTCTCCTCCCACTTTCAATCTTTCCCAGCATTAGGGTCTTTTCAAGTGAGTCAGCTCTTCATATCAGGTGGTCAAGGTACTGGAGTTTCAGCTTCAGCATCAGTCTTTCCAATGAATCTTCAGGACTTATTTCCTTTAGGATAGACTGATTGGATCTCCTTGCAGTCCAAGGGACTCTCAAGAGTCTTCCCCAACATAGTTCAAAAGTATCAGTTCTTCAGTGTAAGCCCAAGAAAATAAAATCTGTCACTGCTTCCACCTTTCACCCTTCTATTTGCCATGAAGTGGGACTGGATTCCTTGATCTAAGTTTTTTGAATGTTGAGTTTTCAGCCATTTTTTTTCACTTTCTCCTTTCCCCTTCATCAGGAGGCACTTTAATTCCTCTTTGCTTTGTGCCACTAGAGTGGCAATATTGGCAATATTTCTTCTGGTAATCTTGATTCCAGCTTGTGTTTCATCCAGCCCAGCATTTTGCAAGGACATACTCTGCATACAAGTTGAATAATGTTCTAACTGTTGCTTCTTGACTCACATACAGGGTTCTCACGGGACAGGTAAGGTCATCTGGTATTCCCATTTCTTTAAGAGTTTTCCAGTTTGTTGTAATCTGCAGTCAAAGACTTTGTCATAGTCAAAGAAACAAAACTAGATGTTTTTCTGGAATTCCCTTGCTTTATGATTCAGCAAATGTTGGCAATTTGATCTTGGTTCCTCTGCATATTCTAAATACAACTTGTACATCTGGAAGTTCTCTATTTACGTACTGCTAAAGCCTAGTTTAAAGGATTTTGAGCATAACCTTACTAGAGAAGGCAATGACACCCCACTCCAGTACTTTTGCCTGGAAAATCCTGTGGACAGAGGAGCCTGGTAGGCTGCAGTCCATGAGGTCGCTAAGGGTCAGACATGACTGAGTTACTTCACTTTCACTTTCACTTACTAGCATGGGAAGTAAGTGCAATTGTCTGGCAGTTTGAACATTCTTTAGTACTGCCCTTCTAGGGAATGAGAAAGAAGATTGATATTTTCCAATCCTGTGTCCACTGCTGGGTTTTCCAAATTTGCTGACATATTGAGTGCAGCACTTAAAACAACATGATCTTTTACAATTCTAAACAGCTTAGCTGGAATTCCATCACCTTCACTAATTTTATTGGCAGCAATGCTTTCTAAGGCACTATTGAATTCAACTCCAGGAAGTCTAGCTCTAGGTGAATGTCCACACCATTATGTTTATCTATAAGAATAAACTTCTTTGTAGAGTTCTGTGTATTCCTGCCACTTCTTGATCTCCTCTGCTTCTATTAGGTCTTTACCGTGTCTGTCCTTTATTGTGCTCATTTTTGTATGAAATATTCCTTTGTATCTCCAATTTTCTAACCTCTAGTCTTTCCATTTTCCTCTATTTCTTTACATTGTTCACTGAAGAAGACCTTCTTATCTCACCTTGTAATTCTCTGTAAAGCAGCATTCAGTTGGGTATGCCTTTCCCTTTCTCCCTTGCTTTTTTGCTTCTGTTCTTCCCTCAGCTATTTGTAAAACCTCCTCAGGCAACCATTTTTCCTTGTATTTGTTTTCCTTTGGGATGATTTTGGTCACTGCCTCCTGTACAATGTTATAAACCTCTGTCCATAATTCTTCAGGCACTCTGCCAGATCTTATCCCTGAATCTATTTATCGCTTCCACCGTATAATCATAAGGGATTTGATTTAGGTCATACCTGAATGGCTTAGTGGTTTTCCCCACTTTTTTTAGTTTAAGCTTGGATTTTTCCCTAACTTGCTGATGATCTGAGTCAGAGTAAGCTCCCAGTGTTGTTTATGCTGACTGTATAGAGTTTCTCTATTTTTGGCTGCAAACAATGTAATCAATCTGATTTTTACATTGACCATTTGGTGATATCCATGTGTAAAGTTGTCCCTTGTGTTGTTGGAGAGGGTGTTGGCTATGACCAGTGTGTTCTCTTGGCAGAATTCTGATATCTTTTGCCCTGTTTCATTTTGTACTGCAAGGTCAAACTTACTTGTTACTCCATGTATGTCTTCACATCCCACATTTGCAGTCCAATCTCCTATGATGAAAATGACATATATATTGGCTTTAGTTCTAGAAGGTATTGTAGGTCTTCATAGAACTGGTCAACCTCAGTTTCTTTGGCATCAGTAGTTGGGGCTTAGACTTGGATTACTTATGTTGTGAATATGGTATCTTTTTTTTTTTTTTTTGGTCAACATTTATTACTGGTGAGGGATAATTTAAAGTTTACTTCTGACCACTGGGATGTAGGCTTATTTCTCTCAAATATTTTAATATTAAATAACATTAAAAATAAAAACAGTTTTGATTAAATAAGCTGTACAATAACAAGGTTTATATCAAAATCATGATTTAATTTAATTTTACATTTTTTTACCCAGGAAATTTTCCCCCCAAATTACATGCAACTTGCAAGGGATTTTCCTAACAGCATTACCAAAGTAATGGGTTTTACTGTAATGTTTTCACAAAAATTCCTTTAAAAGTGTGGAATTAATGATTCATGTGTTCCAAAGCAGCAGGCTAAATTACTTTATAAATGGAAAATATTGAGTATATATTACAACATTTCTGTATTTTTAATTTACCAGTTTTATCTTCTGGCTAAATATCCAATTTACTCTCAGTTTCTTGGGAAGAATTTGACACATTTATTCATTTACAAATTTCAAATGTACATCTTTAGTCTTGGAAAGTAACAAGGGAGCTATTTTAGCTCAATTTCTTTTCAGAAGTAATTTTATTTCCAGATCCCAAAGAATTGTTAAAAGTTAGTATTTCACCAGTAGTTTATGAAATTCATTGCTTTATAGAAATATTGACAAGTGTACCAATACATTATTCTAGGGAAGGAACTTGATGATTTTGACTCACTGATGTAACACTTTGACAAGGGAAATACAGCTCCTCTATGTGAAAGGAGTCATTGATTATTCCTCCCTCTCTGTGTTTTCTTGTGCACCTTTTAACTTATATTTATGTTTATAAAGCAAAATCAAGCATCACCCCGGGGATACTGATCTGGAAGATCTAAGATATTCACTGGTTTTATAGACTAACACGCACATCATGGAGATAGGCATTAAGTCAATTCAGAGCAGATGCAATTTTCAGAGGTAAATTTCATTCAGTAAATATTTACTGAGTGGCTATTGTATATGAGTAACTGTTCTAAGCTTTAGGGATTCAAAGACCAGACCTCAAAGATTTTAGGAAAGAGTAGTACAGACAGACAGGTAAACAGATAATTTCTGGCTTTTTTTTTTTTTTTCTTTTCTTCCTGTTCTAAATACAAAACTTTTTCCATTTTCCTTTAAAATATCCTTGAGAATACAGAAAAATCAAAGTCTGGCAATAACACCAAATGTTTGCTCTTGCTTTGGAGAAGTTTTCCACTAAATTAATGAAAGAAAAGATTGAATTTAGAATACAGTCTTGATTACTCACTGTATGCCATATGCTTAACCAGAACAGACAGAACTAAAAGGAGACTGATGTAATGACTCCACCAATTATCTATGCATAAATCCAGAGTTCAGAGCTTGCAAANCTTTTTCCATTTTCCTTTAAAATATCCTTGAGAATACAGAAAAATCAAAGTCTGGCAATAACACCAAATGTTTGCTCTTGCTTTGGAGAAGTTTTCCACTAAATTAATGAAAGAAAAGATTGAATTTAGAATACAGTCTTGATTACTCACTGTATGCCATATGCTTAACCAGAACAGACAGAACTAAAAGGAGACTGATGTAATGACTCCACCAATTATCTATGCATAAATCCAGAGTTCAGAGCTTGCAAAGATGAAAATGAAAACAAAATTTCTTCCCTCCCAAGAAATGTATAAGAAAGAAAAACAACAGGTGGATTTCCCTCNCCTTTCAAACACTTAACACATTAATGAATCTTTGACAGTATGTGGATTGTGTTCATTGCATATTCATTCATGTGTAAAGCAGTTGTTGAGTTCTGTTTGTTTGTGGAGATATAATGAAGAACAGAATAAGCATGTTTTGCCTTTATATATAATTTGCATCTGTGGGGGATGCAAACAGTGTGAGTGAGTGAGTGATAGTCACTAAGTCATGTCCAACTCTTGGTGACCCTATGGACTGTATAGTCCGCCAGGCTCCTTTGTCTGTGGAATTTTCCAGGCAAAAATACTGGAATGGGTTGCCATTTCCTTCTCTAATCAGATACTCCAACCTGATTCTCCTAATCAGACACTCCCTTAAATATAAGATTACAGTCTCTCAGAAAACCTCCTATAGAGACACACAACTTCAGATCCAAGTACTAACAGAGTAAATGAAAATCTCTCAGGTCTTCAAAGATTTCAAAGGCAGGAAAGGAAGCCACGTTGAAAGAAGAGGGGGGAAGTGGGGGTTAAAAGGGTGGAAACAGTATACTGATAGAGAAGGCGATGGCAGCCCACTCCAGTGCTCTTGCCTGGAGAATCCCTGGACAGAGGAGCACAGTGGGCTGCAGTCCATGGGATCACCAAGAGTCGGACGCGATGGAGCGACTCACTCACTCATAATGTAGGTATGGTAGAGGTAAAACTAGCTCCTTCAATAGGACCTGCACTGCAGCTCAAATACATCTTGACATTTTTTTTTTTTAATTTCTTTCTTAGTCATTCTTTTTTGATGAGATCAGTGAAATAACTGAACTTTAGTAAGAGTAGCTGTTTTAGACTTAGTCTGTTCTGCTTAGACTCTTTGTGCTCATATACCCCTGATGACTGAATTTACCACTTATTTTCATGAAAGGCTTAAGCCAATCTGAAAGCTCAGTCAGCTTTCAACTTCTTAAAATGTCTTTTCATCCATCCTGTTCTTTGGGATCATGTTGTCATCCCTCTTTTCCATAACTAACTTCTACCTAAATTCTTAATCCCAACTCTTTATGATATTATTTGCAATCTTGCTAAATAAAGTATCTTTTTCACACATAGAATCCATGCCTTAAATACTCGTTTTTCTCTGCTTTAACTTCTTTCTTGCAGACATGCTCAGGTTTACCACTTAATGAAAAATAAAACCTTTCTTTATCCCTTTAGTTTCTTTCCTTCATCATTTCACTTCTTTAGATAATTGCCTATCCTTTTTCCTTCTTACTGGGCTTCCCTGATAGCTCAGTTGGTAAAGAATCTGCCTGCAATGCAGGAGAACCTGGTTTGATTCCTGGATCAGGAAGATCCCCTGGAGAAGGGAAGGGCTACTCACTCCAGTATTCTGGCATGGAGAATTCCATGGACTGTATAGTCCATGGGGTCACAAAGAGTTGGACACAACTGAGCGACTTTTACTCCACTTTCCTTCTTATTCCCTACCCAGTCTGTAACCCTTGTAATCAGATTTTTATCCCCAACACTCTACTAAAATAACTCTGTTGTTCAGTTGCTTAGTTGTGTCCAACTCTTTGCGACCCCATGGGCTGCAGCATGCCAGGCTTCCCTGTCCTTCACCATCTCCCTGGGCTTGCTCAAACTTATGTCCATTAAGTCATTGATGCCGTCCAACCATCTCATCCTCTGTTGTCTCCTTCTCCTACTGCCCTCAATCTTTCCCAGCATCAGAGTCTTTTCCAGTGAGTTGGCTCTTCACATCAGGTGACAAATTTCAAACTTTTCCCCTCTATGTTTATGACTACAACCTTTTCCAAGTCACTATTATATCTTAACCAGATTTCTGAGGTAGCCTCTTAATTGGCCTTTTTTCTACCTTTACCTCTGGTCTCAGTAGAGCAGCCAAAATGACTGTTTTTAAACAAGTCAGATCATTTCATTCCTTTGCTTAGAATCCTGATAGCCCTTCATTTCACTCATAGTAAAAGCGAGTTTCCTGTAGCTAACCTGCCCCCATTTTCATCTGCTCTTCCCTCTTCACTGCCGTCAAACTGTTGGCATCTTTGCCCCTCCTCAAACATGCTGGGTGTCATTCTGCCACAGGGCACTTGCATGAGCTGTTTCCACTACCTGTACTCTTCCTCTGGATAGTCACTTGGCTCACTTCTTCACTGTCTTAGCTTAAGTTTCACTTCATCACTGAAGATGCCGTGACTGCACCAATGAATGCTGCGAAATGCCCCATTCTCTTGGCTCTTCCAAGGCCCTTTACCATGATTTACTTTTTTTGTTCTCCATAGAGCTTCAGCTTTTTACTTACTCTATCACTTATTATTGTCCATCTCCTACTAGAGTGTAGTCTTTGTCTTTTTTGTTTGCCATTCTCTTTGAGTTTATCCTGCTTGGAGTTTGTTAAATTTCTAGTCTTTCATCAAAATTTGGGATGTTTTTGGCCATTATTTAAGTATTCTTTCAGCCTTTTCTTTTTCTTCTCCCATTGGGACTCCTATTACGCATATGTTGGTATGTTTTGTGATGCCCACAGGTCTCTTAGACTCTGTATTTCTTCATTCTTTTCTTTTTCTACTCCTCAGATTGGATTGTCTCAGCCAACCTAACTT
The DNA here is from genome assembly GCA_006410615.1 of Neotragus moschatus. Taxonomy (NCBI): domain Eukaryota; kingdom Metazoa; phylum Chordata; class Mammalia; order Artiodactyla; family Bovidae; genus Neotragus; species Neotragus moschatus. The sequence goes on along the minus strand of SJYA01000300.1, from coordinate 87,125 downwards.
CAGTTCTCAGTTAACCTAAGAAAGATGATATTTTCTCTCCCTGTTCTGCTGTTGAGCTCCCTCTAGTGAATTTTTCATTTCTTAGTTTGCTCGTTTAAAGGGCAGGGCTCGGAGATATGCTGATAATGCTGTAACTTTCTGAATGTTACACTAGGTTCAGAAATGCACTCTGAGATTTTTAAGAACTTTGTTGCTTATTACGGGCTTCCCTGATAGCTCAGTTGGTAAAGAATCCGCCTGCAGTGCAGGAGACCCTGGTTCGACTCCTGGGTTGGGAAGATCCCATGGAGAAGGGATAGGCTACCCACTCCAGTGTTGTTGGGCTTCCCTTGTGGCTCAGCTGATAAAGAATCTGCCTCCAATGTGGGAGACCTGGGTTTGATTCCTGGGTTGGGAAGATCCCCTGGAGAAGGGATAGAGTGGGTATCTATAGATAGCAGTGGATAGAATCCAGTGGTATCTATAGATACCAGTGGATAGAATCCAGTATCTATAGATACCAGTGGATAGAATACTACCCACTCCAGTATTCTGGCCTCGAGAATTCCATGGACTGTATAGTCCATGGGGTCACAAAGAGTCGGATACAACTGAGTGACTTTCACTTTCACTTCTTATAGTGAAGTAGCAATTTCTTTATATAAATCTTATGAATCTACTTTCTTCTCACCTCTTTGAGAAGATTTCATTCCATTTTGGCATCACCTGAAAGCAATTAATCTGTTTGGAAACATACCACAAGCTTATCTAAAACTATAATAATTTTTAGTTTTTCAAAGTAAGTGATAAAAATGAAATATTAAAGATAGGACTAAAGTCATAAGGTTTGAGGCTGGGTCTGTGTGGTTTTGTTTTCCTTATGGTACTTTACATGTTGTAGAAGGATAATTCTTTAAATACTAAATTGATGGTAAAAAACTACAATAAAAACTAATTTAAAAACTGCAAATAGCAGTAGCTTAGGATACAGAATCTCAAGGGACACAGTCTTTTGGAGATGAAACTGTTTTCTTTTTCAGTTATTTTTCTGATAATATTTTATATATTTTTTATATTGAGATGAAAACAAAATTCAAAGTGTATACTATCACCCCTTTTTTAATCTCTAAATCTCTTATTCACTTTCTAAACTTTTATAAACTAGCCAAAAAATAGAGCAGGAAGTGTTCATGGAGATAGATGAACTTTTATTGCTGATCAGGGATTAGTCATTTAAATACTTAATTATACTGATCCAAAGGCATTAAAACAAGATACAGAAATTATTTTATGATGTTATCTTAAGAGATAAATGTTTACATAGAAAAACTAACATTCAAGGAATGTCAGAATTATCTAAAACAACTGAATGAACATCTTATAAACTGTTATTAAAGAGTTAGTGTATTTTCTACTAATTTGCATATTCTTCCTCCATATCTTGCCTAGCCCTCCCTACCCCCATTGTATCGCTGTGTAATATAACATGTTTTTTGGTCTTCTGTATTTCTTATAAATTGATATGTATAAAGACTTGGTCTAATTCAGAGTCAGTTTTTCACTCATCTTTTCTCTCTCTCTTTTTTTTTTTAATTTAAGGAGAGGCTGGCAGTGTGCATAAGGTATAAGGTCTAGTAGTTTTTCTTTTCATGATGTTAGCAGTCTGGTAATGATGCTGATATCCATTAATTTCATTATATGTTGCAAAATATTGACAATATTGATATGATTTTGTCATTTATTCATTTATTATTAGTTTTAAAAATCGTATATTTACCAGCATGTGTGTGTGGGCTTCCCTGATGGCTGTGTAGTAAAGAATCCTCCTGCCAATGCAGGAGACAAAGGTTCGATCCCTGGGTCTAGAAGATTCCCTGGAGAGGGAAATGGCAACCCCCTCTAATGTTCTTGCCTGGGAAATCCCATGAACAGAGGAGCTTGGCAGGCTACAGTCAACAGGGTCACAAGAGTTGGACATGACTTAGCAACTAAACAATAACAATAGCATGTATGTATGTGTTTGGATAAAGATTAACCTAAGAAGTTTTGCTTTCAGTGAATGTTTGCATTGCGATCATTGCTTGGGAAAATTCATTTGTCCTTTGACAGCTGCCTGTTGAAAAAGTAAACCTAGAACATTATCGGAGAAGGCAATGGCAACCCACTCCAGCACTCTTGCCTGGAAGATCCCATGGACGGAGGAACCTGGTAGGCTGCAGTCCATGGGGTCGCTAGGAGTCGGACACGACTGAACAACTTCACTTTCACTCTTCACTTCCATGCATTGGAGAAAGAAATGGCAACCCACTCCAGTGTTCTTGCCTGGAGAATCCCAGGGATGGGGGAGCCTGGTGGGCTGCCATCTATGGGGTCACACAGAGTCAGACACGACTGAAGCGACTTAGCAGCAGCAGCAGCAGCAGTAGAACGTTATGATTTGGGGACTTCCTAGGTGGCGCTAGCGGTAAAGAATTCGTCTGCCAGTGCAGGAGGCATAAGAGGCACAGGTTCAGTCTCTGGGTCAAGAAGATCCCCTGGAGAAGAAAAGAGCAACCCACTCCAGCATGCTTGCCTGGAGAATCCCATGGACAGAGGAGCCTGGCAGGCTACAGTCCATAGGGTTGCATAGAGTCAGACACGACTGAAGCGACTTAGCACTCATGCATTATTTTGCTCTTGAAGAAGTTGAATGTCTAAGCTAATTTATTAATGAGTTTGTCATTCTTTGTCTTAACAGATTTTCTGAAGAATGTGTCAGAGTTGGAATAATTATTATTAGACTGAGAAACATATAAGAATTTTTTTATGTGCTTTTGAGTTTATAGCCCTCACAGCTTATCTCAGTCATTATGGTAATAAACTAAGTAAAGCTTTCTGTTTAGGCTCCCAAACAAAGCTCTGTATTTGTGTTCACAGGCAAATTTTTTTCTAAACTTCATAGTAGTTTATATTAATAGTTAATACCTTTTTTTTTAAGCATAATACTTTTAACAAGGAGAGAGTCATAAAATAAGATTTTAGATACATTTCAGATAAACTCTTTGTGCGTCACTTTTCCCTGGACTGTCCTGTCCTTGCTACAGCTAAGGGGCAAAGTGGGTGGAGTGTTCTCTGTGCCACCAGCTCCCTGAAAAGTCAGTGAAGAAATCTGGATATCAGAACCCTAGGTATAAACAGTTTCCTGGGTTTAATATCCAACTGGTTTTTACATTGTTTTGAGCGAACTTTTGGGTAGGAGTTACATTTTTTTTTTAAATAATAAAGTTGGGAAATAATCCAACCTTCCCTTAGAGCAAAGTTCTTCCCTCCACCCCACCTTTTTTGAGGTATGGTAGATGTACAACATAGTGATTCACAATTTTAAAAGACTGTGTTCCATATATAGTTACCACAAAATATTGGCTATATGCCCTGTGTTGTAGAATGTATCTTCATAGCTTATTTACTTTATACATAGTAGTTTGTACTCTTAATCCTCTACCCCTGTCTTGCCTCTCCCCCCAAATTCACCTTTATAGACAGTTTTCATAAATTTGGCTCTACTTCATTGGAAATTTGAATTTACCATTCATTGGGATTTGAGACTAGAGGACAGTTTCAGCATAGAATTATAGGTTTGAATTGGTCTGTATGTAATAACTGCTTTCATTCACAGCAAGATACTTTTTTAAACTTTCTGTTGAAATGTAATATATGAATAGTCTCATTTTTAAGTTTTTGTTGAAGTATAATATACATCTAAAAACATGCACTTAATTAGCCTAAGCTTGGTGAATTTTCACAACTGAACACCCTGTGTGACCAGACCTAGTTCAACATCAGCACCAGCCTTTCAGAACCCCCCTTACACTCTCTTCCAGTTATTATACCCATCAGGCTGCCCCTGACAAGTAACCACCCTAACAGGATAGTCTTTCAGAGAGGAAATCAGATACTTCATTTGTCAGGGTTGTCCTCTTTTCTTTATTTGCTGCAAATATGAGGAGGATAAGAAAAGAACAACTTCTCTTTTCTTATCAACACAAAAATGATTGCTGAAAACAGAAAACAAAAATCAGAATTCTTTTCATACCGATTCCTACTTACCAATGTAATATTCCATCAGAGTAATAACTGGAAGATTTAAATCATTTAGAATCATGTTGGAGTCTCTGTAAGTGACATTTGTCTTCTGAAACAAGACCCAGAGTAAGCAGGAGTTAAGAGAGGATGCAGAGCAGAGTTTGCCCCCACCCCCTTCCCCCATGGCTGTTTCCCACCCTGGAGGAGACACACGGAATGACGGATATTGGGATGCAGAGCTGTGGTTGAGGGATCACCTGATACCTTCCTTTCTTTGCTTACAGTCTCTGAGTGTTGACGATAGATTTTTAATATCAGTGTTAGAATTCTTTTGGAGATTTTTAATTCGGCAACTTCTGTGTTGAATATAACTCTGTTATTTGCCATAACTTTCACAAAATTGATTAAAGGTGTTCCATCTTGATTTAAAATATGTCTCTGTTTCTCATCAGGACCCCTGAACAGTGCCCTAGCGTTGTTTCCTTGTTGTCAGAGAGTTACAATCCGCACGTGCGTTATGGAGCTGCCATGGCCCTGGGCATCTGCTGTGCTGGTACAGGAAACAAGGTAAAGCCCAAAGCCAGGCTGGCAGCTCTTTCCTGGCGCCAGACTGTTGCCCTAGCAGAAGAGTTTATGGAACTGCTGTAGAAATACAAGCGTGCTGTAAGCTGCACTTGCCTTGCAAGCCAAGCTTTCCCTAACTTCCCCACTTTACTGTGCCGGATTGGTGAAAGCGGTTTAAGAGCAAACCACATTACATGGGTGGCTCTAGTAGAAACAATGCTGTTGAATTTTTTTAAAAGCATTGATTTCTTTAAAAAGAAGAGAAAATATTTTTCTCTTTGAAGAACTACTCTGGCCATTTTACATTGTTATTTCACATATTTAATTTGCGTAATTAGTATTATGGAAATCAAAGTTCTTCTTGAGACCACCATGGTCAGTTCAGTTTGATTTTTTTGTGTGTGTGTTTTAACCTTATACCTAACTGCTGTTTTCTGTTTTTTCCTCAAGAACATAATAGGTAACCTGGTATTTGTTAAGCCCTCAAAAGTGACAGAAAGAGTTGGGCTAGGCACATTGATGATTCAAAAACAGTTTTTCGTGAGATTCATAAAGAAAGCACCAGTGTTTTAATAACAGGTATTCTTGATCAACAGCAATGACATAATCACATTTTGCCTTTCATAGCACACATGAACACATCTTAGTTCCTCAAAAGGTATACTTTTTCCTTTAGCAGCACACAAGCGTGTGTCTGTGTGTGAAAGAGAGAGAACAAGAAAATGGTTGTATCCCCAGAGTCTTTACATCAGAATGAAGCCATGTTTTAGAAATCATTTCTTATCCAGACTAAAGTAAAGTATAATTTTTAGTTTATTGATTGATTCCAGGAATTAGATTTTAACTTGCTTGACTTTTCTCTAAGAAGGAGGGTTAGTGTTGGATACAAATAATTTTTCCTAGTCACATAAAACACTTATTGAAGCTAGAAATTAAAATAGGCATTTTCACTGTGTGGCAAGAATTGTATAAAAATTTATAAAGAGACATGCCCTTCCAGTATTCCCTTTCTGTCTCCTTACCCTGCTTTATTTTTTTCATAGCACTTAGTACCACCTGACATATTTTTATGACTTAATTGAGCAAAAGAGTTCTTGGTCAGATACAGTAAACAAATGCTGGGATATACAAAGCTCTAGCTCTCTCGCTCTCTCTCTTTTTTTTTTTTGACTTTTTATTTTATTTTGACCTATTTATTTATTGTCTGTCTCCTCTCCACTGAAATGTAGGGTCCCTGAGAACCAAATATTCACTGCTAAAACCTAAAGTCAGAGCTGACGCATAGCAGAGTTTCAGTAAACATTTGTCAGTTGAATGATAGAGGGAAGATCATTTTAAAGATATGATGAGGAGCAAGTTGGACATGGTTTCTGCCCTCACAGTTTTGTTTTTTAAAGTTTTCATTTTTTTGGAGGAGAATTTCTTACATGAGAATGTATCTTCAATTTTATTAGAGAAGTCATTGTGTGTATAAAATACAGTTTATAAAAATTGGCCTTCATTTTTTTCCAGACACATCTGTTCTATAAATAAAGGAAAAATATAGTTGAATGTTTTGCAAAGTAGTTTCTCCCTCAGGTCTTTAATAGACATTTATGTCAGACCTCATAAGTTAAATGTAAATTAGATTTTTTTTCTTTCCAGATTATTCTGAACTTAATATGGTATCTAGGAGCAAATGTTCGTTGAGACACAGCATCTGACAAGTTAATTCAATGAACATTTTTCATTACTCTTACTAAACAAGTCTGCTTTATTTCTAGATAGTTTATATGATCTACTTATGAAAATCTGTCTGAAGTTTGGCACTTTAATTTTCTTTCTGAAAACCTGAAATAGCCTATTTATTCTAAAATATGTTTTTGAGGTTATATCACATACTTTAAAGGCCAAGTTAGTGTCTTCTAAGTTGGAAATTTTGTTAGATTTTTATCATGACTACATCATAAACAATATTAACAATATGAGTAATGTTTGAAAAACTTACTCTTCTAAGCAACAGCACTACATGTTACAGGGAAGTGAGAAAGAATACACTTATGTGATATTTGTTTTATCTATTAATCATGCTTGATTTTTTTTTTTTATAAATAAATTGACATGTAAGGAAATCATTACTCCCCACCCCCAAAAAAGGATTCAATTCATTTACCTGGCTTTGAAACAAAGGACATTTGAGAAATTATATACTGTATTAAAATAAGTTTGATAATCATACAAACTCATTCTTCTGTTCTTCCAGATTTATACTTACCTAAGGACCTTGTAAGTTAGTATAAATCTGGAAGAACAGAAGAATGAGTTTATATGATTATCAAACTTATTTAAATTTCATACAAGGATGGACTTGATAAAGGACAGAAATGGTATGGACCTAACAGNGCCACCTGGGAAGCTTGATTTGACTTACACACATCATGAAAGTTTAGTGAACATCTACCGTCTCCTCTCATCTCATGACTGCGAAATTAAGGAAGAAAAAAATATTTTCCTTGTAATGGGAACACTCAGGACCTACTCTCTTAACAATCTTCATGTATAACATACAACAGTGTTAATTATATTTATCCTGCTGTACATTACATCCTATAACTTATTTATAACTGGAAGTTTGCACCTTTTGACTGCCTTCACCCAGCCCTCTTCTTTCACCAGGTCTCTGGCCTCTGGTAACCATAAATCTGATCTCTTTTCTTATGAGTCTTTTTGTTTGTTTTTGAAGCATAATTGATCTACAATATTATGTTAGTTCTGTTACACAACATAGTAATTCAATATTTCTATACATTTCAAAATGATTGCCAGAATAAGTACAGATACAATCTGTCACCATAAAAAGATACTGCATAGTTATTGACTGAATTCCCCCACATGGTACTTGTCATAACCAGGACTCATATATTTAGGAACTGGAAGATTGTACCTCAACCTTCCCCACCTATTTCTTTTCTCTCCCAACCCTCCTCCCCCTCTGGCAACACCTGTTCATTCTCTGTATCTATGAGTCTGGTTTTGTTTTGTTTCTTAGATTCCATATAAGTGAAATCATACAGTATTTGCCTTTCTCCGACTTATTTCACTTATCCTCTAGGTCCATCCATGTTATTGCAAATGGCAAGATTTCATTCTTTTTTGTGGCTAAGTTATATGCAGGGTACATCATGAGAAACGCTGGGCTGGAAGAAGCACAAGCTAGAATCAGGATTGCCAGGAGAAATATCAATAACCTCAGATATGNAATTCTGAAAGAGATGGGAATACCAGACCACCTGACCTGCCTCTTGAGAAACCTATATACAGGTTAGGAAGCAACATTTAGAACTGGACATGGAACAACAAACTGGTTCCAAATAGGAAAAGGAGTATGTCAAGGCTGTAAATTGTCACCCTGCTTATTTAACTTCTATGCAGAGTACATCATGAGAAACGCTGGGCTGGATGAAGCACAATCTGGAATCAAGATTGCTGGGAGAAATATCAATAACCTCAGCTATGCAGATGACACCGCCCTTATAGCAGAAAGTGAAGAGGAACTAAAAAGCCTCTTGATGAAAGTGAAAGAGGAGAGAGAAAAAGTTGGCTTAAAGCTCAACATTCAGAAAACGAAGATCATGGAATCTGGTCCCATCACCTCGTGGGAAATAGATGGGGAAACAGTGGAAACAGTGTCAGACTAATTTTTTGGGCTCCAAAGTCACTGCAGATGGTGACTGCAGCCATGAAATTAAAAGACGCTTACTCCTTGGAAGGAAAGTTATGACCAACCTAGATAGCATATTGAAAAGCAGAGACTGCTTTGCCAACAAAGGTCCGTCTAGTCAAGGCTATGGTTTTTCCAGTGATCATGTATGGATGAGAGAGTTGGACTGTGAAGAAAGCTGAGTACAGAAGAATTGATGCTTTTGAACTGTGGTGTTGGAGAAGACTCTTGAGAGTCCCTTGGACTGCAAGGAGATCCAACCAGTCCATCCTAAAGAAGAGCAGCCCTGGGATTTCTTTGGAGGAAATGATGCTAAAGCTGAAACTCCAGTACTTTGGCCATGTCAAGAGTTGACTCATTGGAAAAGACTGATGCTGGGAGGGATTGGGGGCAGGAGGAGAAGGGGACAACAGGATGAGATGGCTGGATGGCATCACTGACTCGATGGATGGGAGTCTGGGTGAACTCTGGGAGTTGGTGATGGACAGGGAGGCCTGGTGTGCTGCAATTCATGGGGTCGCAAAGAGTCGGACACGGTTGAGCGACTGAACTGAACTGAACTGAAGGACCTTGTAAGAGGTGCTAAACAAAGCTCCTGCAGAGTGTTTAATAGAGCAAAAGAGTTTTTGGTCAAATATACAAAGCTCTAGTGGTTTCTTTCTCTCTCTCTCTCTCTCTCTCTGTTTTTTTTTTGACTTTTTATTTTATATTGGAGTACACCCAGTTAACATTGTTGTGATAGTTTCAGGTGGACAGAAAAGGGATTCACCCATAAATATACATGTATCTATTCTCCGCCAAACTCCCCTCCCATCCAGGCTGCCACATAACACTGAGCAGAGTTCCCTGTGCTAAGGAGTAGGACCTTGTTGGTTATTCATTTTAAATATGCAGTGTGTGCCTGTCGATTTCAAACTCCCTACCTATCCCTCCCCGCACCGTTCTCCCCTGGCAACCATAAGTTCGTTCTCTAAATCTGTGAGTCTGTTTACTAGTGGTTCCTTTAATTATGTTTCTTAAACCTTTTTGTTACGATATATACATTGCTGGAGCCCTTGATATGCTAGATACATTTTTGAATCTGCAAGAGGGGTTAATATATAGTATGCTGGAGTTATTTAATCAAGGAATCCTGTTTTCATAGAACTGATATTCTGAAGAATTTAATATTGGGAAAATCCTGGTAAACATTTTGGAAAATTCCACCATATATAGTCTTTCAGAGTGTAACCATGGAATCAGTTCTAATCCTATTTGATTTAATTTGTGTTGCCATTCTACTAGCAAGTAAAATCTTGTTTTCAGAGTTCTGTTTGTTTTTTGTTTGTTTTGATTTAGATTTGATTTATTTAATTTTTTAAATTAGGTTTTATGAAATCATCTTAAGATATTGTCTTACTCTAGTATTTGAAAGAAGTTGGATACAGGGTCAGACTGGCCTGAGTTTGCTACACACTTAGGTGATCTTTGGCAATTTACCTTTCTAGCTGTTTCTTTGTTTATAAAGATTGTTTTCTATTGCTCTTGTTTTAGTGGAAGGTATTTTATATATTTAGGATGAATATACCCTCTTCATCCTGAATATGTAATAAATATATAAAATACCTTCCACTGTACCTGGAAAATAATATTGTTTATCCAACATTAATCTCATTTTTTCTTACTTTTTTCTTGACCTCTTTTACCTGAAGACAGAGGCACTCCTGTTCTCTAAGCTTCCTTTTCACTTACCATCAGTTATATTGAAACTTAAAGCCAGCTCAGTTCTGACGGTTACATCCAAGTAGTCTTAAATTAACTTGTGAATACAATGTTAGATGGAAATATTGTGTTAGAAAGACAGTAACTAATTTGAAAATTTAGCTACATGAACTTTATTAAAAGGTTTTTTTATGCTTTCAGGAAGCAATTAATTTGCTGGAACCAATGACAAATGACCCTGTGAACTATGTGAGGCAAGGAGCTCTCATAGCTTCAGCTCTCATCATGATCCAGCAGACTGAAATCACTTGTCCAAAGGTGAGCGGACAAAAATATTCTCTAGGAGAGAACTGGTTCAGACTTTTCTTTAGTAGCTTATCTTCTCTTAAGTACATTTTTACCTCAGATATTGTGAACACTGAATGCATAGGAAGTGAAGAAGTAGGAGAATGAGAAAGCTTTAAGTATATAATATACTTTGAATGCATATTTTATAAATTTATGGTCACTTTGTTAATTCAGCTACATAGCCATACTTGAAAAATTAGAACTCATGGGTTGGCAAAATTGTAAAAATCAACTTCAATTTCTGCCTTCTGCTGTCCTTTTAAAATTTGTTAAGTGGGATGACCTGTTCCTCTAATACATGGTACAAACTCAGTGGTCCATGACTTTTTTGGTCCGTCCTCTGAGGCAATGAAAAGTTCTGCAGTCACTTTATATACTGTATACAGTCTCAGTTAAGAAAGGAGCTCATCCAGATTCTCTGTAGAAATGTCGTTGCCTTCATTGGAGAGCCCTTGGGCAGGGTTTCAGTGGCTCCAGGAAGATTTTCTTTATCCACAACTCTTGCATATTTTGCCCTTCCTGCAGGTCGTATTGTAATAGGTTTTCATTGCAGCTTTGCTTGCCTCTTCCTCTCTCTTCCTCCTTCCTTTCCTTCCCCCTCCCTCTTGCATTGCTTGTGCCTCTCACTTCATGTGTCAGATGTCAGTGCACAGTGACCACTGATCATATTAAGCCCACCGCGTGGTCTCTCTGAAGCTCATTTCTAGGCTTGGAGTTGGGAGGAGAGACTTAAAGCCCAGCTTTCCCCATTCAAGTCCTTTTCACATATCCCTCTATCATCTAGTCCTCACATAGACCATGTGGGTGACTCTATAACAGATTTCAAGGCAACTATTTTAAAATCTCATGGGGTCTCCTCTTAGACCTTATTTCAGACTTTTGTATCTAATGTATCTTGGCAGCTCAGCCAAAACTTCTCATTTTGTTGAGAAACAGATGATGTATAGATATTATTTACATATACTAAAATTACCATGTTTGACATAATGTAATAGATGTATATAGTTTATGCAGTAATTTCAGATCTTTTAATTCTTAATTTAAACTTAGAGCATTTAACAAGCTTGTATTATTTCTGCTTCTATATGAGAAGCAGTGGAAGAGATTGACAACAGAAAATGCCATTGGTATACTGTCTTTTTGCTCATCAGGTAGATTTATTTTCAGCAAAGTAGATAGACTGGGAAGGGGGAAAGGGAAGGTGAAAGAAAAAAATAATTTTAGAATTCATTGATTATTCTGTGAAACTTTGTTTAATAAATTTCAGTTTCTGAGTAGTTGCTATCATTTTTGTCGCTGTTTTTTGGGTTTGTTTTTTTTTTAATCCAGTTCTACTCTTTCAAAATCATTTCTAAGACTTCTAAAAACTGGATTATTGCAGAAATAGAATCAAACTTCACATCCTGTTTTAATAACTTTTAGAACATCTTTTCAAACAGACCACATTTCTTTTTGGGTTTTGTTTTTAACAGCAGTTCTAATATGAGTAGCTTTTGCATCTTTTATGTCTGCTTTTGATCATCTGTTGATCTTTGTTAGCTAGAAGTTATCTAACCGAGTAATGTCATTAAAGAAGGAAGTTTGGGCATGGAATGCATCTCCCCTGACAGTAATATACAGATATTTATTCACTTTTATTCTGTTACTTTCATGTTTATGTATTATGAATGTGACAAATGTTTTACCATCTTCCCATCCTCTGCTCTAGGATTTCATTGATTTGATTTTATAACCATAAACTGTGTACCAACAATGGCCAAGTACTAATAAGTAAAACTTTTTCGTATTTAGAAAAAGTTAAAAAGAATGCAGCAATTAGAATAATTATTATTTTGTAATCATTCATGAACATTTGTTGAACCAAGTCTTAGCTGATGTGAATATGTGGAACACATTTCCATCTTCACATTGTATCGGAATCTTTGGTATTGATTCAGAGTATTGAAATGTAGTTATTCCTAGTAGCCTATGCCATTAATATAAATTCTGTGGGGGAAAGTTAAATGTGTACCCCAATGACAAAAAAGCAAAACTTTATTCAAGAAATGTTCTTTCTGGAAACACTATCCCTTAGAATGCAATTGTTACTCAGTTCATAAACCCTTAAAGTTTAAGTTCTGTTTCGTTGTTTTCTGCTCTGAAGCATATGATCAAGAGCTTTGTAGACTCTAGTTTATATCATCTCTCTTTTATCTGATAATTGCTAGGAAGACAACATTGATATTCTGGGAATTCCCTGGTGATCCAGTGGTTAGGACTCCACACTTCCATTGCAGAGAAACTGGTCAGGGAACTAAGATCCTGCAAGCCTCACAGTGAGGCAAAGAAAAAAAGATATTCTTTCAGGGTGGTATGTGTTATTGCTGAAAAGAAACAACTGTTAACAAGCTTGAAGACAAGTAAGTTCTCGAGGCTACAGGGTCCTAGTCACAAGGTTACGACCAGTCCATGAAATAAAGTGAAAATGCCTTGAAATCAAAAGTCACATGTTAATTTATTCAAACTATAACCCTTTCCTCGAAGGAATCCAGAAGAGATATTTCTGAGACATTTTGTGAGATTCTCAATGGAAATTTCCAAAGGAAATGTTTTTTATGTAATCATGATCTGTATCACATCCTTTTATAGAATGCTGTCTTAACACTAAGCTCTACACACTGTGGTCTTAGTTGAACTAACTCCAGTACATCTTTGCTTTTCTTCTGCCGGTTTCTTACTCTCACAAACATAGGCCTAAGAACCTGCAGACCCTTTTGGGTGATTGTAGACCCAATTTAAAAAGCTGTTATACCAGAGGATCAGAACCATTTAACTAGAGTAATGTTCTTTTATCGATCTTTGGAGTTATTTTGTCTCTATAACCAAACTCTTTATGAAGAATCTATCTTCTCTTTTTCTTATTAAATGAACTCCACTGTTAGCAGTTACTTGAACATGTATATAGCAAGTAACATATATAGAATCAGATAAAAATATTAAAGTGTAAGAATAGGATCTAGTGCTCATCCTTGTCCAGTATCATCAAGCCTGAGACCTGCTACAAGGAAGCTTCTCCCACTACTGACATGTACCCCTTTTGTAAGTAGGATCATATTTTGCCAAGTTTGATAAGCTTTTGAGTTCTAAAATAAATCAGCATCAACTTTTATAAGGTTTATTTTACAACATAACACATTTGTAAATAGAAATCTATATTACATACTGTTCCCTTAAGTCAGAGGGGATTTAGACACTACAGGTGTTGGTGGTCATATAAAGATAAGGCACAGGCAACTAACATGAACAAAATAATGCTGATAAAATTGAGGAGGAAGCTAGAAACATGATTGGTAATTGATAGGAGGAAGTTAGAATAGCACTGCCAGGAATATCTTGAAAAAGAAGAAAGATAATTTTCACTTTAGTCACATAAAGTTTGAGACTACAGCAAGTCATTTGGAGATAAGATGAGAACATAGGAAAACAATCAGAATGGAAGAAAAAAACAGGAGCCAGTCCAGATAAATTATGTAAGTCCAGAGGCCTTTATCTACAATTCCAAATTCCAGAAAACTCTAAAAACTAAGAATTTTCTTTGTTTTTAAACTCTCATTTGGCTGTAAAATCTAACCTCGTATGAACATGTTTATAGCCTTTATCCCATTTAGTAAATATTCAGTCATTTTGCTGCTTCAGAAATATTAATTTGGTTAATTATGGGATACTACCCCCATACTCCACTGAGGTTATTGCATAGTAAATGGTGTATGCACCACGTTAACTGTGAATTCTGAATTCCAAAATTCATTTGGCCTCAAGGATTTTGTGGAAGGAATTAAGAAACCTAGTTGAAGTCATAAGAGCTAATGTATTATTATAGAAAGATAAAAGAGGGCAAGAAAAACCCTCTGAAACTGATCCCTGATGTAAAGCTTCATTTCTATATCCTGGAAAACTGAAGGAAAAAAAAGAGAGAGGAAGAGACATACCTAGATGATAAGTAACAACAGAAAAGACTTAGTGGAATTTCTGGAATTTCATGGCTAAGGAATTTCTAAATCCTTAGCCATGAAATTTTTTATGAAGAATCATAATAATGAAAATGAAGTCACTGCTGCATAAATAATAAAATGTGAGGAAAATTTTTAAGTAATAAACAAAAACTGGCTTTTTAGGTACTAGTCTACTTAATGTTAATTGGATAAACCCATTATGTATTTGTATTGATTTTTTTTTAAATTCTATCTTTCAGATGTTGTCTTCTTGTTTTGGGTGTGATTTTATATTTAAATTTTTCCTTATAATGTACATACAGTGCTTTGTCCAGTGTTTCTTTTTATAAGTTCATGAACCATTTCATAAACTGTTAGCACATAAAATTTCCATCCTATATAAGGTAATGTAAGTGTTCGTCTAAAATAAGTTCAGAATCAAAGGAATTTGACCTGTTGAACCAGAGTAAAGGCATCAAACCTTAGGATTCTGGAAGGGAATTTGGTGATGATCTCATCATGCAGAGTTTTATAGTTAGAGAAAGTAAGATGTAGAGAAGTGGCCTGTTCATGGTCATAAGCTAGGTAGTGGCACAGTTAGCTCATTGTTTTCCCCATCACATTCTGTTGCTGCCTCTGAATAAAAGTAAGCACCATTTTAAGAAGTACTGTTTTGTTAGAGGTAATAGTCATGGAGGACTGGTGGGATTCTTCTCTGGTATGGTAAGACAGCCGTGCTTATTGAACTATACAATGCCTTTTACACATTACTTTACGTATATATTACCTCATATGATCCTTACAGCCGTATAGGTGTTACAGTCCCTGTAGAGATGAAGAAATGAGACTCAGAAAAGATCAGTATCGAGAACTTACCCAAACAGCTTATTAGAGCAGAGGTATTTATAAGCCAGTGTTGTCTGATCCTGTATTATAGTGCAGTGTGGCCTCCAGACCAAGATAACTGAAAAGGAGAAAGTTTCTGAAAGAATATGTAGTGTAGATAAAATCATTATGTTAGGAAACTTTTGGAAATTATGTTAGGATAAAATCATTATGTTAGGAAATTTTCTGCTTTTGGCAGATTTGGGGAACTCCATAATCATTCCTTCTTGAACAAGCAGGCTTCTTTCTGAATACCTACCATTTGAAAAGTGCTTGGTGGGAAAAGAGAAGTGTAAGACATGGAAGAAACATAAAATATTTCTTCTATTGTCACCCAAAAATCATAGGCACTTTAACAAGAGCATATATGTTATAAGTCCTGTTTTCTAATTATAAAAGTTAATATATGTTAATTTTAGAAAATACAGAAAATAATAAAGAAGCAAATAGAAATTACCCATAATCTCTCCCGAAATACATCACCATGTGTGTTCCATTTTAGTGTGTTCTTTTGGTAAGAGTAATTATTACTCCTCAGAAAGTTAATGTGTGTGCATAATGAAAATCTTTATTGTATGTGTGAATATAAATCCAAAACATACTCATGCAGCTGCAGTGAAGAGTAGGTAGTTTTAAGGTAGAATGGAAGGACTGTGGCCCATAGGAGCCCTGTAGGTGGATGGTGAGCAGAATAGCCCTAATTTACAGTGCAGTGAAAGCCTGTGTTCACTCACACAATTTCAGCCTGCTGACTAACAGTGGTGCAGTACAAAATCAGCATTCCCCTGAGTCTGAATCATCCACTGTGGAATGAGGATTGAAAACAGAACTGGTGCTCTGATACCAGAAAAGTCGTGACATCTGTGCTTCAACCATGGGACAGATCTGCTGTCAAATCTGGTCCAGATTCCCCTCTCTTTGCATGTTGTGAATCACAATTTAGATTTCATTACCACTTGAACAATCTGTTCCCTGCTCTAATATCACACTGCAAGGGAATAGAATTGGGCTGTAATTCTTTTTCTTGTTCCTTCAGGTAAATCAATTCAGACAACTGTATTCCAAAGTCATCAATGATAAACATGATGATGTCATGGCCAAGTTTGGCGCTATTCTGGCCCAGGGCATACTGGACGCAGGTAAATGTTTTTAAATCTTCTAAATTTATTTATCTCTTTAAACTAAATCTAATGAAATATCTGTTCTGACTATATGACGAAGTAGAAATTGAGTCTGAGACAAATTATTTCTGGAAAAAATTTGGAATCTGCAGTTCATAGAAATAATTTAGTACAGTTAAGGCTGCAAACTGTCAGGATTTGAATCCCAGTCCCTTTACAGTCCTAGCTATATTTCCCCTCTTTATGTCTGTTTTTTTGTCTTGTAGAGTCTACCTCATAGTGTTGGGAGGATTAAAAATACATGTAAAGCAATTAAAACCATCCCAGTACCTTAGTAAAGTGTTTGATGAGTGTTGGCTGATTTTTTTCTTTTAATTTTCTTAGTATGTATCAGTTTTAAACAAGTGGACATTGGGAATTTTTTGAGGAAAATAAGTTTTAGATAAATTCTAGCAGCCAAATCATCCTAAAGTAAGGTATGTGCAATATTTGCGTAGTATGCATAGCACATTGTACTGGCTCCTGAATTCACACTTGTCATTAGTATGCTATGGTTGGTTTCAAAAGAAATAGGCTGACTTTTCAAGATAGAATGGTGTGTTTTAGGGCCTTGGACTTCAGGTTTATTTAGCAGCATACTCTTTAACTGTTTGTTATTATTGGTGATATTTCACTCAGTAGAGTAGAAGGGAGTGAGCATAACTATTTAATTATTAAAGTATGAGATTCTTTCTCTAACTGTACCTTAGTCATGTATATAATATATGAATTATACATAAAAGAATAAAAAGTTATATAATTTTTTTATTAATCTTTGCTGATTTGGAAGGTAAAAAATAGTATCTCTAGGTTTTCATAGTAATTCTGTTATTAGGTGAGCTCTCAAACTTATTACTTATCTTAATTTCTTCTAATAATTGTTAACCATATTTACTACCACTATTTTATTGGTCAACTAAAACTGTGTTTATATTTCTAGTGAATGAGATCAAGAAAAGAAGCTGAATGTTTTATCTTAGGGTTTTTTGTTAATTTCTTCATATTTTCCACTTGGAGTATTTTTTAGTCATAGCAAGATTTTCAGTGTCCTTATTTTATAACTTTAGGTAATCTCCCTTATAAATAAGGCTTTTAAAAAAATCTGTCTCCTTTCTAATTTGATTGTTTTACCTTTTTCTTGATTAAATTTACTAGATTGCTCTTTGTATTTGTTTATATGCTACTGTTAGTCTTTCTGCCCACTAGGTTATTTTGGCTTGACTCTTATTTGCTTTTTCCTCTCTCTCTCTTTTTTTTTTTTTTTGTAATATTAGTGCAGTTTCTAAGTTTCTAAGGCAAATACTCTTCTCTTTTAATCCATTTATCTAATGGCATTTGTTTTAATTCTCCAAGAAGTTGAGAGTTTTCTGCTTAAATTTTTAGTGTTTAAGGTACGGTTTATATTTTTCTCTTTTCAATTTAAAAATAGGATATTGCAGCTGTATATAAATAAGGAAAATATTCTATGGATACTTCAGATGAAGTAAACCACGTCAGTTCTTGACAGTATTGATTCTCTTTTTCCTGTGGTTATAAACATTACAGACAGGGACATGCCATAGTTTCTTCCTTCTCATTCTCTTCAAAGTTTTTATGTTATGCTTACATTGTCATTGTTGTTCAGTCGCTAAGTCATGTCCAGCTCTTTATGACCCCATAAACTGCAGCACGACAGGCTTCCCTGTCCTTCACTGTCTCCCAGAGTTTGCTCAAACTCATGTCCATTGAGTCAGTAATGCCATCCAACCATCCATCCTCTGTCATCCTCTTCCCTTGCCCTCAGTCTTTCCCAACATCAGGGTCTTTTCCAGCGAGTCAGCTCTTTGCATCAAGTAGCCAAAGTACTGGGGTTTCAACTTCAGCATCAGTCCTTACAGTGAATATCCAAGGTTGATTTCCTTTAGGATTGGCTGGTTTGATCACCTTGCTGTCTAAGGGACTCTCAAGAGTTTTCTCCAGCACCACAGTTCAAAAGCATCAGATCATCAGCATCCAGCCTTCTTTGGGCTTCCCTGGTATGTCGGCTGTTAAAGAATCCATCTACAGTGCAGGAGACCCTGGCATCAGGAAGATCCCCTGGAAAAGGGATAGGCTACCCATTCCAGTATTCTTGGGCTTCCCTCGTTGCTCAGACGGTAAAGAATCTGCATGCAGTACGGAAGATCTGGGTTTGATCCTTGGATTGGGAAGATCCCCTGGAGAAGGGAATGCCTACCCACTCCAGTATTCTTGCCTAGAGGATTCCATGGACAGAGAAGCCTGGCAGACTACAGTCCATTTGGTTGCAAAGAATTGCACACAGCTGGGTGACTTTCACTTCACACTCTTCACAGCCTGTCTCTTATACACATCTAGATGTGTATAAGAGACAGGTGAANAGAGTCGGACACGACTGAAGGGGATAAACGCTGGCCTCAGGGCTTATGAATACCACCCTCTACAGCTGTGCTGTCCTACACAATGACCACTAGCCACCCAAGGCTACTGAACACTTGTAATGGATCTAGTGCACACAGAGAAACTGGATTTTTTCTTTTACTTAATTTTAATTCATTTAAATTTAAATGAAAACAGTGAAGCAGCATAAAATATTTTCCCATTAAACACAAATTTATTGTTTTAGTAGGACTATATTTCTCTTTAATCACTGAAAAATTAGCATCTGAGTTGAAATTTATGCTATAAGTATATGTAAAACACACAGAATTTCAGAGTCTTAGTACAAAAAGTGTAATGTATCTCATTAATTTTCTTTTGACTGCATGATGAAGTAAAAATATTTTGGATATACTAGCTTAGATAAATTACTACAATTAACCATTAATTTCCCTTTTCTTTTTTCAGTGTGACTAAGAGAAAATTTATGGGCTTCCCAGGTGGCTCAGTGGTAAAGAATCTGCCTGCCAATGCAGGAGTTGTGGGTTCCATTCCTGATTCAGAAAGATCCCCTGGAGGAGGAAATGGCAACCTGCTCCAGTATGCTTGCCTAGAAAATCCCATGGACAGAGGAATCTGCTGGGCTACAGTACTTGAGGTCCCAAAGTCAAACACGACTTAGCAACTGAGCACAGCACACAAAAAAATTGTTTCATGTGTGGCTCACGTTTCATTTCTATTGGGTAGCACTGCTTTAACTAAAGATCAGTCCCCTAAACCAAGTCTGACTTTCCCAGGTCAGTGATTATATCAGATGTCCTCCAAAGTCTTTCAACAAAGCAATCCTAACTAATCAGCAGACTTTGGGCAAAAGTATAAAAAAAAGCAAAAAGTAAACTAATTAGAAAAATCCATTAGCTAGCATATTTCTGGACTTAAGTCATTTGATGGAATGAATTTTTCCTTTGCCTTCCTAGCACTAATTAGTACCTGTCAACAAAAGGTAATGTGTTTGAACTTTACAAGAATGCATAAAATCTGCATGGTATGACTTTTCTAATGGTAAGACAGGATCAAACAAATTTTCACCCAAAGAAAGATAGCTTAAATCCAGATCTAAAAATACTCATTAAATTAAAAAGTAATTGCCCTTCAGGCTAAATCTCTGAACAGCACTTCAGTTATTTTGTTTGTTTCTATATTTAGACATCAGCCACTTCTTATCTTTAGCTTTAGTGATTACAATAACAACTCAAGAAAGAAATCAAGGAGGAGGTTGGGAAGGCCTATTTTCTATAAATTTTATTCTCAGCCTGGCATACTAAATATGACAAGTATATACGACTAATATAACAAATATCACAGTCTTTGCCAACATTTTTGAAACTTTCTCGGGGTAAATGCACCCCTGTGCGCATGCCTGTATGTGTAGCCATGTTGTAGGACATGGCTTAGTCTCTCCTTCACCACTGCTGATTGGACAAGGAATTTGTATCAGACCAAACTGAGCCAATCAGAATCTCTTCTTGGAATTTAGACTGGGAATACAGGAACTGGAAGCTTCCCTGGTGGCTGAGACGGTAAAGCATCTGTCTGCAGTGCAGGAGACCCGGGTTCGATCCCTGGGTTGGGAAGAGCCCCTGGAGAAGGAAATGGCAACCCACTCCAGTACTCTTGCATGGAAAATTCCATGCACTGAGAAGCCTGGTAGGCTACAGTCCATGGGATCACAGAGTCAGACACGACTGAGCGACTTCAGTTACAGGAACTAGACTTTATTTGGTTTCTGATGAATGCTAGAGCTAAGCAGTCAGGATAAACAGAGGCTGAGACCAAGAGGTACAGGCCACAGCATAGTAAAATAATCTAGAAGAAGACTGAGGAAAAATAAATGTGCCAAAAGCAGCAGAGCCAAGAGATCAAACATTCTAGGAGACTAAACAACTTTGGATTTGAATCTTCTAGTTCCTGGTTCCAGTGCCTTATGACATATCTCTGTAATTATTACTTTACAGTGACTAGGGCTACCTTCAGATATAGAATAATTCCTCTTTTTTGTTTATTTCTAACCTAAGCTAATTTATATGAGTTTCAGTTTTGACAGGATAATTGATCCTTGCATTCATGAGCCAGGCACTCGTGAAATTAACAGGAAATTAATGTATAAAATTAATATAGGAAATTATATAAATAAGATACACAAAATGATAAAGAATATAGTACCCTGAAAGAAAAAAGAGTGATTATCTAGAAAAGATACTTTTCATTGAATTAAACAAATATTGGTAGTTATAATATACAACTCCTATTACTGTATTAGGGCTTCTCTGGTGGCTCAGTGGTAAAGAATCTGCCCGCCAATACAAGAGATGTGGGTTGGATCCCTGGGTCAGAATGATCCCCCAGAAGAGGAAATAGCTACGCACTCCAATATTCTTGCTTGAAAAATCTCATGGATAAGAGGAGTCTGGCAGGCTACAGTCCACAGGGTCACAAGGAGTCAGACACAACTGAGCAACTGAGCATGCTATATTACTGAGCATGCTATATTTTACTATATTAAAAGTAGGAAAAGAGGAAAATAAAAACAGTAAGGAGAAAATAAAAGAGGAAGAAACAAGTCACTTCTTGACCTTTTTCTTCCTTCAGCAATCTCTATTCTTCCTTGTTTTGTTTTTGCTTAAGATCCTCCAATAAAAGGTAAGCCAGGTGAGGATCTGAGAAGTAGGGATGAATTAGCAAACAGAAAACATCTAGTAAGAGCTCAACATTATATAAAGTTGTCAAGGAAATCAGCAGGAAAAAAGCATTGGTCCTGATATGCAGGGAATTACAATCTCGTTATCAAGATAATACCAACATCAGAGTCATTACCTCGACCTAGAAGACTGGAGTGATTTTTCTTAGATCTGAGTCTTACAAAAGGGTAGATCTCATAGTGGTCAGGTTCGCTAGAGCAATAATAAAAGTGCACTCTGGATAAAGTCAGATCCACAGCCAGATGGACTATCCAAATTATCATCAAAGTAGAGACAGATCTGCAGCCAGGAATATAACACTGAGTTTTAAGTCTAAAGAGAGAGAGAGAAAGACAAGAAAGAAACGTAGGTATAAGGCTGAGAGGATGCAGATCAAAATAAACATGGAGGCACAGACCCAGGTCAGTAGATTAGAACAAGATCACGACTAGCAAGAGCTAATAAGCACCCTGTTGTTTGGCACTGAATAAGAAGTCTACTTCTTGTTTTGTTTTTGCTTAAGATCCTCCAATAAAAGGTAAGCCCACTTCTTATTCAGTGCCATTTTGATGGTCACTCAAAATGAAGGTGAATGGTTCTGACAATGAACGGTGTCTGAGCTACAGGAAGTCCTGAGTCAACCCATAATCCCATACTCCTCACCAAGGCAAAGTCTGTCCAACCAACACTCTCCCTATATTGAAAGCATAGGTGAGTATTTGCGATTTAGTCTAGTATTGGCATCCCAGGTAACCCACCTGCCAATGCAGGAGACATAAGAGACACGGGTTTGATCCCTGGGTCGGGAAGATCCTCTGGAGGAGGGCATGGCAACCCACCCCACTATTCCCACTCCAGTATTCTTGCCTGGAGAATCCTCACGTACAGAGAAGCCTGGCAGACTACAGTCCATAGGGTCACAGAGTCAGACACAACTGAAGTGACTTAGTATGCACACATGTGCTAATGTTTGATCATCTATTACAACCCATTAATTTTTTGTTTTTAAAAAATGCTTTTATGCATTTATTTGGCTGCTCTGAGTCTTAATTGTTGAACACAGGATCTTTCATCTTCATTGTGGTATGTGACATCTTTTAGTGTGGCACTTGGGATCTAGTTCCCCAACCAGGGAATGAACCCCAGGCTCCTGCACTGGGACTGTGAAGCCCTGGCCACAGATCACCTGGGAAGTCCCCCAACCCATTAATTTTAAAGACAAAGCTTTTAAGGACCAGAGAAGTTATATAACTTGATCAAAGCCATACAGCTAGTGGCAGAGTCAAGATTAAAATCCAAATTTCCAGATTCTTAGTCCAACTCTGCCACGTTGAAAACTTTCTTTTTCTTTCTAAATTGCTCCATCAAAAGTTCACTTTTAACTTTTAGTCTCTGAGCAGGGAGTTTTCTATATCAAATTCTCCTCAATTCTGCATACGTTAATATTCGCTCATTATCCTCGACAATAGGGCTTCCCTGGTGGCTCAGCAGTAAAGAATCCACCTGCCAATGTAGGAGACTCCAGTTTGATCCCTGATTTGGGAAGGAAATGGCAACCCACTCCAGTATTCTTGCCTGGGAAATCCCATGGACAGAGGACCCTGGCATGCTGCAGTCCATGGGGTCACAAAGAGTCGGCCACCACTTAGCGACTGAACAACAATGGTACCCAACATTAGACCTCATCTCTCTCCCCAGGTATAGAGAGAACTAAAAAAAGGAGAAAAAAATAAGTATGATTTAAATAAGAGCAGGAACAAGGGAGGAGATCCTGGGGAAATAAAGATCTTCCCTGAGAATGTGATGTATGCAAGCCCAAGTCTTGCAACAGTAATAAGGGGGAGAGGCAGAGAGAGAGAAAGAAAGTTGCTTCAGTCCTAGCCTTCAAATTACAAAAAGATGCAAAGAGCTCCTCTTCACAAGTATAGTCCTCCCAACACCTCCATCCGTACAGCTAAATAAATGTTTATTTGAGAGACAGAAATGTCAGTGGTTAATGCTGCTTGACCGGGGAAATATATTTGGAATCTTAAGAAATGGAATCCTGCCCAGTAGGAGTCCTATTGAAACGCAGTAATGTTTTTTTTAGACTTTTCATATTTCTTCCTGTTTTAGAAGTCTCTAGAAATCTCTCTTACACCAATGGCTCATTCTGATGTTGATATCTCATAGAATCATGGCTTTGCCCTGGTCTTTTCTTCCCTCTGTGGTTGCTCTGTCCCTCCTCTCAAGAGTTCCCTCAAGCATTTCCCCACAGAAGTAAACCAGACATCTGCCTCTCTTTCTTTTTAAAAATGTATGTTTTATCAAATTAATATGTGTAATGTTTTAATCCATTAGAAGTAACATGTGTGTGTGTGTGCATGCACACGTGCTCAGTCGTGTCCAACTCTTTGTGACCCCATGGACTGTAGCCCACCAGGCTCCTCCGTCTATGGAATTTTTCAGGCAAGAATACTGGAGTGGGTTGCCATTTCCTACTCCAGGGGATCGTCCCAACCCAGGAATCAAACCCACAATTCTTGCATCTCCTGCCTTGGCAGGCGGGTTCTTTACCACTAGCACCACCTAGGAAACCCATAGGGACCATAACAAGAAACAACAGTCCTCTGCCTGACACCTTCACACTAAAGTCCTGCTTCACTCTCACTAATGACCTAACTGCCCATTTTTAAATAAAAACAACCTTCAGAAAAAGTGGTATACACACACACACGCACACCCACACATGGAGTAGTATTCAGCCACAAGAAAGAAGGAAATCCTACCACTGAGACAACATGAATGGACCTTGGTGGTGTTATGCCAAGTGAAATAAGACAAGTAAACACAAATACTAAATGGTATCACTAATACATGTAATCTAAAAAAAAAAGTCAAACTCACAGAAACAGAGTTAAAAAGAGGTTTCCAGGGGCTGGGGCCTGGAAGAAATAGGGAGAGGCTGGTAAAAGAGTTCAAACTTTCAGTAATATGACGAGTAAGGTCTGAGGATCTTTTTTTTTTTTTTTTTCCAGAAAGCTTTTATTTTTATTTATTTATTTATTTTAATTTTTTTTCCATCTCAGGTGTACATGAGTTCCCAATCTTGAACCCCCCCCCACCTCCCACCCCATATCAACTCTCTGGATCATCCCCGTGCACCAGTCCCAAGCATCCTGTATCCTGTATTGAGCATAGACTGATGATTCATTTCTTACATGATAGTATACATGTTTCAGTGCCATTCTCCCAAATCTTCCCACCCTCTCCCTCTCCCTCAAAGTCCAAAAGTCCATTCTATACATCTATGTCTCTTTTGCTGTCTCGCACACAGGGTTATCATTACCATGTTTCTAAATTCCATATATATGAGTTAGTATACTGTATTGGTGCTTTTCTTTCTGGCTTACTTCACTCTNTTGAACCCCCCCCCACCTCCCACCCCATATCAACTCTCTGGATCATCCCCGTGCACCAGTCCCAAGCATCCTGTATCCTGTATTGAGCATAGACTGATGATTCATTTCTTACATGATAGTATACATGTTTCAGTGCCATTCTCCCAAATCTTCCCACCCTCTCCCTCTCCCTCAAAGTCCAAAAGTCCATTCTATACATCTATGTCTCTTTTGCTGTCTCGCACACAGGGTTATCATTACCATGTTTCTAAATTCCATATATATGAGTTAGTATACTGTATTGGTGCTTTTCTTTCTGGCTTACTTCACTCTGTATAATTGGCTCCAGTTCCATCCACCTCCTTAGAACTGATTCAAATGTATTCTTTTTAATGGCTGTGTAATACTCCATCGTGTATATGTACCACAGCTTTCTTATGCATTCATCTGTTGATGGACATCTAGGTTGTTTCCACGTCCTGGCTATTATAAACAGTGCTGCAATGAACATTGGGGTACACGTGTCTCTTTCAATTCTGGTTTCCTCGGTGTATATGCCCAGCATCTAATGCAAAACATGATAACTCTAGTTGATAACACTATTGTATAAATGAAATTTGCTAAGAGAGTGGTTTTAAATGCTCTCACCAGAAAACAAAATAGAAACCAAAGCCCAGAACTTCCACAGGTCCCTATCCCATCTCCCCTCTACTGTGGTTTCTCCTGTTTCTCTGGATGAGCTGGGATGAGGCCAGGCCCAGTCTGTGCACAAGACCCATCGCCTCTCATTTGCTCCATGACAATACTCCCCTCTCTCTCTTGCAGCATTCATGTCTTCCCTTTCTACTGAAATGCTCCCATTAGCACATAAACGTACCATTAATCCTTCCACATTAAAAAAAAAATGAAGCTTATCTTGACCCCCTCTGCTCCAAGTTTCTCTGCTTTTCTCTTTACTCGTCACACACGTCCACAAAAACTACCTCGAACAGCTGTCAGCACTCACTGCCTCCCATTCTCTCCTACCCCTCTCGAACCCAGCTGCAGCCAATCTTTCACTCCCACCCCAACTCCATTGAATTTGCTCTGATCAGGTTAATAAGGACCTTCTGTTGCCAAATTCCTCTCCTAACTTGATCTGACAGCAGCGTTTAGCACAGGCAATCGCTCTCCTCCTGTAAACAGCCCCTTCACTTGGCTTCCAGGACACCATTCTCTCCTGCTTTTTCTCCTTCTTCGCTGTTTATTCCTTCCAAATCTCTTTTGCTGCTTCCCCTGACCTTTCAGTGCCACAGTTCCTTCAGGTTCAGTCCTAAGACCTCTCGTTTTACCTGCATGCATTCCCTGCACCATCCCATCCCAAGCCTTTAAATCTGTGCACGGGTGACTGCCAAATTTTTATCCCCAACCCAAGTCTGTTCCCTTAAACTCCAGACTCATCTCTATCCAAATGTCTATTCGATATCTTCCTGAGGATGCCTAAGAGAGACCTCAAACTGGATTCATCCAAACCCGAGCTCCTGATTTCCCCCTGCACCTACTCTTCCAGTATCTGCTCCTCTCCCCATCTTACTTGATGGTCTTTCATTCTTCTAGCTGCTAGGACAACAAACCAGAGAGTCTCATTAAATTATTTTTCTTACATCCCATACCAAATCCATTAATAATTCTTGTTAGATTTACCTTCAAATTATGTACAAAATTCAGCCATGTCTTACCACTCTTGCTGTTACCACCTAGATTTGTTCAGTAGCCTCTTACCTAAAGTCTCCCTACCAACACCCTCCCTCACTTCTGTTCTTACTCCTCTCAGTAAAGTCTTCACACAGAGAAGCCCTTTGAAAGTGCCAGCCAGGCCGCATTCCTCTTGTGTGTGCAAACCTCCAAGGGCTTCCTCTCTCACATACGGTGCAAGTCAAAGCCCTTACTGAATCCTTTCGAGCTCTTTCATCTGGCCCTTCGGTGCCTAACTGCACTCACCTACTTCTCCTCTGATCTCCGTCTTGCTAAGTCCTCTTCAACCACAGTAGCCTTCTTGAACTTCTGAACATTCCAGGCATAATCCCACTTCAGCATCTCTGTGTTGGCTGCTCCCTCTGCTTTGTGCAGATATTTTCTGTGAAGAGTTCCCTGCCCGTGTTGTCTAAAATTCAGGCTCCTTTCCTGACATGTCCTAATACCTCTTGCTGCTTTATTAATTTTTTTCCTTGCCACATTGCGCTAACATACTAAATACTTTGTTATCATGTTTACTGTTGGTCTTTCTCATTAAAATACAAGCTCCGTAACAGCAGGGACTCTCTGTTTTGGATTTCTGTTTCTCAGGCACTCTGAACAGTCCCTGCACACAGGAACTCAATCCTGGTTGAAATTGTATAATATTACAGTTCTCTAGTTCATAGACAGAAACTGCTACACACACACAGGAAAACTGACACTGCCTATGTTAACTGGTGAGGCTTGAACTGGAACTTCAGAGTCCTGACTCCCAAGGCTGAGTTCTTTCCATTCTTCCAAGATATTTTCCACCATTGGACTTAGAATTTTCCATATAAATGTCTTTCAACAACCAGAGAAATCTGTTGCAGGTAGAAAATGAGCAACATTTTCCTTTAATGCACTCAGGTTACTGCTCCATATTTACATGAAACCAAACATACGAGGATAATCATTGCAACATTCTATGTAAGAGCAGAAACGAGAGAATCCCAAAACGCCACCAATAGAGAACAAGTTAAATAAATTATGCTGCATTCAAGCAGTGGAATACTTCTACAGACATACAAAAGGTAGAGTTAAGTCCATAAGTACTAATTAGAAGCCATATCTCTAAAATATATTACCTGTGTTACAGTCTCTTATCCACAATTCCAAAATCCAAAATACTCTAGAAACTATAAGGTTTTTTTGAAACTTAACTGGTGTCGAAACCTGGTCAGCCCTAAACTCACCCGACAGGAAGTATTCACCTGTCTTGACATGAAAAGGTGTAAAGTCGTAATTGATCTCACATGGTGTGAGTAGAATATTCATACTTCCCAGTGTCAGTATGGGGTGCTGCCTCAGACCACACCAGCTGTTACGTGATATTTGGTGTATGGCCTGTATCGCTCCTTTACTATCTCTAATCACTGTCTCTACTCCAAAAGATTCTGCACTCAACTCTACCGGCCCCAAAGGCTCCCAACAAGGAATTACAGCCTACACTAAGTGGACAAATACAGACGATTAACCAATTTGCTTAAAGATACAGACAGGTCTAGGCCTGGAAATTCTGAAAAGACCATGTCTTTTTTATAAAGCGTATGTCTTTCTTATCTCTAAGGAGTGGAACAGAAGGCAGTGTTGAACGTCTGTCATCACAGGAACAGGCTCATCCCCTGGGGCAGCAGGAGGCAACTCTGGGTCTCTCTCTGTAGGGCTGCCATGACACAATTCAGGGTCAAGCAGCTTGCATCCCTTTTTGTCTCAACTAAATGGACGTGACTGAGTGACTAAGCACAGCACGCATAGGTCACAAGCTCTAGCAAGAGAAGCTGATTGGCCCATCTTAAGTCATAACCCCTGGGGATAGGGGCAGGGTACAGTGGTGTGAGGAAGTCTCCTTTGACTGGTGGTGCAGAGAACACCTGCTAGAAGGAGGCAGTGCTAAGACTCCTCCTACAGAATCAGAGGGGAATGACCTGCTGGGCAGACAACTAAAACAGATGTCAGCAATGCATAGACTATAAACCTACCACTAGCTGCTTGTCTATTATTATTAACTGGGTAGACTCCTTGATTCCTCTGGGCCTCTACTCTCTTACAGCTCTTAACAGTTTATTGATGGACTAGACACAATGTTGCTCAGACTTGAAGGTGTGTACAGACCACCTAGGGATCTTGTTAAAAACACAGACTCTGATTCAGCAGATCTGAGGTGGCTTGTACAACTTCTCAAGTGATGCTCAAGTTGCTGGTCAACCAGTCTACACTTTCCAGTAACAAAGCCCCAGTGGACAGTGCTGTGGCTTGTAGGTGATGAGACACTAATAAGGCAAAGGGAGCAGAACATGGGCTTTTGAATAAGCTACATTTTAATAGTGAGACATGGTTCAAAACTTCCTTTGTGGCCCAGTATGTTGCAAACATTGAAAGTAGAGACAGAGTCACTAATGGGGCTTGTCCTATGTGAAAGCAAGCAACTTTCATTTCACCATTAATCTAACCATTAATCAATAAACCATATATCCGTATATCACGGATATATATCTATATCCATATATCACTGTCCATATATCACTCTGAAGTATAACCTAAGAGCCTTACCATCAACCATTTAGGTACTTAAGAAACAAATGATTCCAAGTTTGGCTTAGAGCTAATATAGAAGAATCACTTCTCAAGGTCTTCATAATTAATGTAAACTTCAGGGAATTTTCTTGAGCTATAGACCAATCCATCGTCTAATAATACCAGGATATTAACCAACAGAATGTAGCTTGGGAGACCCCTGGGGAAGGCCTAGGTTTTCATTTATGGCTGTTCAGAGTCAAGTACACAGATGAGTTTCAATAAATAATTAAATATAATGGAACTGGGGGACTCTAAAGTGAGTTGAGTACAGTATTAAAGGTATCACAATGAGTTTGTTTATCTAAAGTTGCGCCTACATTAGGAAGTCCAATACTCTTCTCATAGGTTTGATGGTGTTTCCTCTACATTAGATATAATTTTAGAAGTGCTCTCACATCAGACATTTTCCAANTCAATAAATAATTAAATATAATGGAACTGGGGGACTCTAAAGTGAGTTGAGTACAGTATTAAAGGTATCACAATGAGTTTGTTTATCTAAAGTTGCGCCTACATTAGGAAGTCCAATACTCTTCTCATAGGTTTGATGGTGTTTCCTCTACATTAGATATAATTTTAGAAGTGCTCTCACATCAGACATTTTCCAAATGATACTTTCAGACTAGAAACCACATCAGAGATGTGAACTGCTTGCAACATTCATTACCTTCAATCAGACAATCCACCCCCCCGCCAGATTTCTTCCATTCTGTGTCCTTTCCTTGGCATTACACTGACATCCATGGGAACCCGGGAGGCTGGGAGAACCAGATAAGATCATTACCTTCTAATGCCTGAGTAGGACATAATCCTGGGTGCTTCAAGTTCTAATTCACCTGAAAGACACAAAGCAGTTGACTGTTGTGCCCGGAGTCCGAGTCCCCAAAAACTGAGAGAAC
>SJYA01000300.1:0-56927 GCA_006410615.1 Neotragus moschatus | reverse complement strand
TCTTTTTTTTTTTTTTTGTAATATTAGTGCAGTTTCTAAGTTTCTAAGGCAAATACTCTTCTCTTTTAATCCATTTATCTAATGGCATTTGTTTTAATTCTCCAAGAAGTTGAGAGTTTTCTGCTTAAATTTTTAGTGTTTAAGGTACGGTTTATATTTTTCTCTTTTCAATTTAAAAATAGGATATTGCAGCTGTATATAAATAAGGAAAATATTCTATGGATACTTCAGATGAAGTAAACCACGTCAGTTCTTGACAGTATTGATTCTCTTTTTCCTGTGGTTATAAACATTACAGACAGGGACATGCCATAGTTTCTTCCTTCTCATTCTCTTCAAAGTTTTTATGTTATGCTTACATTGTCATTGTTGTTCAGTCGCTAAGTCATGTCCAGCTCTTTATGACCCCATAAACTGCAGCACGACAGGCTTCCCTGTCCTTCACTGTCTCCCAGAGTTTGCTCAAACTCATGTCCATTGAGTCAGTAATGCCATCCAACCATCCATCCTCTGTCATCCTCTTCCCTTGCCCTCAGTCTTTCCCAACATCAGGGTCTTTTCCAGCGAGTCAGCTCTTTGCATCAAGTAGCCAAAGTACTGGGGTTTCAACTTCAGCATCAGTCCTTACAGTGAATATCCAAGGTTGATTTCCTTTAGGATTGGCTGGTTTGATCACCTTGCTGTCTAAGGGACTCTCAAGAGTTTTCTCCAGCACCACAGTTCAAAAGCATCAGATCATCAGCATCCAGCCTTCTTTGGGCTTCCCTGGTATGTCGGCTGTTAAAGAATCCATCTACAGTGCAGGAGACCCTGGCATCAGGAAGATCCCCTGGAAAAGGGATAGGCTACCCATTCCAGTATTCTTGGGCTTCCCTCGTTGCTCAGACGGTAAAGAATCTGCATGCAGTACGGAAGATCTGGGTTTGATCCTTGGATTGGGAAGATCCCCTGGAGAAGGGAATGCCTACCCACTCCAGTATTCTTGCCTAGAGGATTCCATGGACAGAGAAGCCTGGCAGACTACAGTCCATTTGGTTGCAAAGAATTGCACACAGCTGGGTGACTTTCACTTCACACTCTTCACAGCCTTCTTTGTGGTCCAACTCACATCCATACATGACTGCTGAAAAAACTGTTGTTTTGACTGTATGGACCTTTGATAACAAAGTGCTGTCTCTGCTTTTTAATACGCTAAGTTTGTCATAGCTATTCTTCCAAGGAGCCAAGTGTCTCTTAATTTTGTGGTTGCAGTCACTATCTGCATTGATTTTGGAACCCAAGAAAATGAAATCTGACACTCTTTTGACATTTTCCACATCTATTTGCCATGAAGTGATAGGATCTGATGCCATGATCTTAGCTTTTTTGAATATTGAGTTTTAAGCCAGCTTTTTCCTTCATCAAAGGCTCTTTAGTTCTTCACTTTCTGCCATTTAAGTGGCATCATCTGCATATCTGAAGCTGTTGATATTTCTCCCAGCAGTCTTGATTCCAGCTTGTGATTTGTTGTCATGGCTCATAGCAAATACATTCTCTTGTGAAATTATAGTTCTTAGTCTTAGATTCATATTTAAATGAATTCTTGCTTACCACCATTTCTTGTATGCTGCCGCTTTTTCCAGGGTATCTGTACTAAGACTTGACACTCTACTGACTGGATTTTGGCGGTCTCTAGTGTACATTCAGGTTCACCCTGTGGGTTTTGCTAGTTGCATGATGACATAGGTCCACCTTTACAGTATGAAATACAGAATAGTTGTACTGCCTTCAAAATCCTCTCTGCTCTCCCCTTTCATCCCTCCCTGCCTCCTGTCTCCAGTCCCCTAGCAGCCACTAATCTTTTTGCCATCTCTTAGCTTTAGTGTTTCCTTTTCCATAATGTTATACAGTTGGAATCATACAGTATGTAGCTTTTTCAGATTGACTATTTTTAGTAATTGGTTTTTAAATAAGATATAGAAGTGACATTTTACCACTCCATAATCTTTAATTTTTTCTTTTAGCTGCTTCATTTTGAATTTTATGATTTTACACTTCAACCCTTTACTCATTCATTCATTGGTTTTTACTAAATCAGAGTCATTTGTTAAGGAATTGGGGAGAGAACAGTTCTTTATTTTAGTTTATTCTGCCGTCTCTACTACAAGTCCTCTCTGAACCCCTCTCTCCTTCCGCCGCTTTTTGATGTCTGTTTAATCTGTGATGAGTCAATTAAATTTTGGTGCTTCTTTCCATTTCTTTTTAGTGTTATTAAAAGTTCTGTAGTGCCATGTTCACTATTAGGAGCATAAAATTATTTCCTTTCCCTTTTTCACTTTGCTTTAGAAAAAACTTTAGTACTATGATTTGTCTCAGAAGTTAATGGTAGTAGAGAAAATCTGGAGAGGGAAACTTCAAAGAAATGAGTGGAGTTGAAGTTTATGAGAACTCAGTGATTTACTCTCTTCATGGAGAAAAGCTGGAGATTAAGAAAGTTTATAGTTGAAGTTTATAAAACTGCAAATACTATCAGTAAAATAAACTTGCCGTTGTTTTATATTAATCTCACACTGTTAGAACCAAAGGAAGGTTTAGTTTCTAAATCTGAAGAAGATAGATTTCATTGAAATAAAAGGAAATTCAGCTTCAAAACTTAGGTCAAATATCATTCTCTAGGAAACCTTTCCTTCCCTTCTACCCTCTTCAGCCTCTGCCATGTGTTAGGTGGGCCTAGCTTTATGTCTGTCGTAATACTTTTATGGTTTAATTATCAAATTATCCATCTTCACTAGATTGAAGGTGCTTGGAATCTTTTTCAGCATTTTGTTTAGAATTCTCAATCCGTAGTAAGCATTCTGTGAATGTGAGGTCAGAATTGGGAGGAATATAGGCCAACAGTAAAAGTAGAACTCATTCCTGTTGGAAAAATACATTTAAAGTATACCTGATTTTTTTCTAGGTAAAATCGTAAATTAAATATCTATAAAGGAGTACTGAAAAAATCTAGGTTATTTGGTTGAACAGTAGAACCCAATTCTTAAATTAAAATGCTTTTTGGTTTAGTAAAGTTTGTACTCACTTCCTGATTCCAAGCAAGACGTGAAGGCATCTGTGAGATACTGAGATGAAGTGGAATCAAGCAATGGAGATCCACAATTGGAATTCAGATTAGGATGTTGACTAGGCACAAACAAGCCCTGTCTTCATAGGCTATATTATATGAAGTACAAAGTTCGCATCCCAGAGTTCTGGGGTCCAATACTAACACTGTTACTATAGACCAGAGGGAGCAACACAGTAGCCCATGAGCCGTATCTGCCTTAAACACGTTTTTGCCTGCCTAGCAAAATCTGCAAATGTTTGTCAGAAATCCAGATTCAATTGTACTTTTAAAAACAAAATTATGTGATGACCATGGACCTACACCGCGAGTAACATGTCCTCTTTAAACATGATATGAACTTCTCAGTTTGCTTCAATCGTATTGCTTTCTCATTTGTTTACCTGACCAGTTCCTAAAGACATTCATGTTTGCCACCTCCAGAGCATCCTAGAATCTCAGCCTTATGAGGGCCTGTAAAGGTGTAGCTGACAATTGGCCCTTAGTTCTTTTTTACTTGCTTTCAAACTGTATTTCTCTGTATTCCCTCAGGGAATAGTCTAGGAGACATGGCAACTGGTAGATTAATAGGTCAGGTTCAAGCCCAAAATCTCTTCTGATTTAATAGAATTAGGTCTGATTTGTTTTATGCATTATGCTTCCTCCAAAAATTTGTTCAGTCAAATCAAGGATTGGATATTAAAAATTTTCTTTTGTTCATGGTAGTGCTCTAGTGCAGATGGTCAAAATCAAACTCTTATTTTGCCAGTGGGGGGGGAAAAAACCTTTTAGAGGTAAAATGATTTGTACAAGATCACAAGCCTAGTTAATCTTGGTGCTGCCTGCATTCAGACAATACTAAAGCAGAAAGACAAAAATAAGCAAGCAATATCTACCTCTTGTCTTATGCTGTTGTTTGCAAATATGTATTAAAATTTTGCTTTTCGTTTGTACATTAAAAGCCAGTATACAGTATAGATTAATATTTAATTTAGCATACAAGTTCTGATGTCCTTCAGGCTTAGTTTTTTAAAAAATGCCTAGTGTATGTTTATTTGTGTGTCTGTGTGTATAAAGAAGTTTTCAATTACCCCGAGTCCAGCACTTCCTTTTGGAGACCCTTCATAGATCACTGGCTAGTTCCAGTGACTTCATATTAGATTTTATGAACTATACTCTCAAACTAATCACCAAATTCTTTTCTAATGCAGTACTTGGAAATTTTAGTTTGTTCTGCTAGATTTATGTTCGTGATTTCTCTCCTTTTCTGCAGGTGGACATAATGTCACGATCTCCTTACAGTCCAGAACTGGACACACCCATATGCCTTCTGTGGTTGGTGTCCTTGTCTTTACCCAGTTCTGGTTCTGGTTTCCTCTTTCACACTTCCTGTCATTGGCTTATACCCCTACCTGTGTCATTGGCCTGAACAAAGACTTAAAGGTATGTCTGCAAGAGCTCAGTTTTATAGTATATCTTTACTATATCCTGTTCGCCACCCACTCATGAGGCTTTTCATGAAAATTTTAAAGATTAGTTGGTATCTTATTAATAAAATATTTTCCTCTCAGACTGAGTCACCTTACTGAAAGGAATGTGTTGGTGGAAGTTTTAAAAATTAAGTCTCTTTACTAACCGTGTAACCTTGGGTAAATCAGTTAAGAAATGGTGAGAGGGGGCAAAGGCTTTATAATCATTGATGAATTTTATTTAATATTGAAGATCTGTGAGAGCCATTGTAGGATTTCATGCAGATAAATGACATGGTGAGATTTGCAGTTTAGAAACATCATTCTGGTATCAGTGGAAATTTGTTACAATGTTGTTGTAACAGTCTGGGCAAGGGAGACCTAAACTAAATCTTACTAAGAAAGGAAGGTTAGAGACAGGGATATGCTCCACTGTTATATGATGCTAGAGTGTTTGCTGGAGGAAAGGATTGTTACTAAAGGGAAAACAAGATAGGTGGATGTCCCTTTGGTAGTGACAAAACAGGACCAGGGAGGTGAGGAGCCAGGGGCAGTCATAGAATGAAACTAGGCACATAAGGCAAAGACTTAAGGTGATGCATTTCCTGTCATCACGCTATTTTGGGGGGGAATGGGGGGGTCGTGGTTTCACTTGTGTCTTTCTCAGTAAGTCCTTTGGCCCAGGGATTCACTTTCTTGGTCTTCCATCCTCTCAGAGGCTTTCTGACCTTTAGATAACTCTTAACATTTGGTCATCACTGTTGTTAAAACATTCTTTAAGTTTTCAAGGTGGAAAAATTTTAGGAAAAAAAAATTGACCGGTAAAGATTGAGTGTTTCACCAGATATTTTTTTTTCTTCAGTATAGCTGTATAGCCAATTAATTGTCTTATAAGTATTTCAGTATTAACTACTCATATATATATATTGAGCAGTTTGCTTTCTTAGAGCAAGAATCTTTTGGTTTTCCAGTCTCTAACATTGTGGTTAAACATACAATGTAATCTTTAGGGACTTCTTCCTCTGGCACACAGTTTTGTGATCTCTGTCCATTCCTTACAATGAAAGTGGGATGGAAAAGGCAACGTTGCTTGTCCTAGTAAATGTGGTGCTTATTACCATTCCCTATCAATGCAAATTGGGTAAGTAGAGAAAAATTCAGACTAGAGAACTTTAAACCTGGTCACCAGGTAGTGCAAAGCCAGCTTTTCCATTAGGCTCATGCTAGACTCTGTAGTGTAAGGAAGGGACATGGAAGTTAGGTGTGCAGATTAGATAATCAGATGACACTACAAAAAAGGTAACAGTTGTTCTGATGCTCACACCATGACTGGGCCTTAACCCTCTGAAGCAGGGTGCGTGGTAAAATGAAAAATGAACGGATGCCTGTTCAAAGGCACAGAGCTTCAAGAAAGTATAGGGAACCACAGTAGTTCTGTAAAGCCCCTCAAAACTAACTCAGTGAAAGAAGACAGATGCCTTTAAGGGAAGTGTGGTAACATAATTGAATAGCTGTGTGATTTAATGTGAATTGAAACTTCTGGCATCCCTTTGCATCTATGTGCTTATTTTGGGTATAGAAACCTTAAACCTTGATTTTGATCATTTTAATAAAGAGGAGGAATTCTCTTATTTCTTCAGATGCCAAAAGTTCAATATAAATCAAACTGTAAACCATCAACATTTGCGTATCCTGCCCCTCTGGAAGTACCAAAAGAAAAAGAAAAGGAAAAGGTAGGTTCTTTGTTACTTTGAGCACCGTTTGTACCTATATAGGAGCCGCTTAGTGTTTTACTTGGGTTTGTTTTAAATACTGTTATGTTTTAAAGTAGGTATTTTTAAAGTAATACTTCTTATGGTCAAATCCAGCATTACACAAGAGTATGAGGTGAAAGTCCTTTTCTCTCCTGGTCATCCAGGTCCCATGTTTCAGGAGTCACAATTTGTGAATCCTCCAAATGTTTTTTCTGCACATGTCAATACTTTTTATACCGCAAATCATGCTTTCTACATACTGTTCTGCATCTTACTGATTTCATTCTAGCGGCTCTTTTAATGTGTATTGATCTTGTTTTTTCCAAAGCTGCAGAGCAATCCCTTTGTGTGTATATTGTTTTACCAGTTCCTTGTCTGATAGACATTTAAGGTTATTTCTAATTTGTCACTGTTACAGATGAGACTGGGATAGAATTTTTATACATGTGTATTTGTGCACTTGTACAAGTATATCCGTAAGTTAGGATCTTATATGTAGAATTGCTTGATGAAAAGTAATGCAAATTGTTAATTTTTATAAGTATTAACTGAATTTCCTTTCAAAATGGATATAACCAATTTATAGTCCTCCTAATGAGTATAAAGATATTCAGTTAAACTAAGGTAAAATTGAGAGCTGTACTTGTCCCTGTAGTTTTCTCAGTAAAATTATCCTTTATGACCCTTCAGGTTTAGGAAAATGACTTTTTCTCTTAAGAGAACATTCCGTATTAGCCAATTAGTTGATTGTTTGCTGTAAATGTTATGGTTAAGTAGGGATAATTATGTAATTGATGAAATTTCCAGGTGGTAGGTGATAGTGTCCTTTGATAATAGCATCTTGTTCATCAGCTGTGTATCTTATTCATCAGCTGTGTTTCAGGGTGCCCTCCCCCCACCTTTGAGTCTAAAACAAGGGCAGCTTTACACAATTACTGCCTAGCCTTTCAAAGTCCCTGTTTCACTTCTGGTTTCAGTGAGACCCATCAGGGATGATAATTCCAGGTTAACCACTTAGCCACTGTAGGGCATCTAGTCCAGTGAGAGAGCTTTACAACCAGGTTTGGAGAAAATGTTTGTTTTCCAGTGCTTTCCCTATAAAGTAAAAAAGGATGCGGCACCCAAATCTCTGTCTCAGAAACTTATCGTAGCAAATTAACATCTAAGGTATACTACAGATTAAAAAAAAAATTTATAGCTATATTGGACACAAGCCTCTAGCAACTAAAGATTTACCTGATGACTGTAACAGTAAGTTATCCTTATATTCCCAGATTATTTTGTTCTTTTTGATTCTTTACTACCAGGAAACAATAGCATTATAGAACGGAATTCTTATGGGCTTGTGCATTTGTGTGTAAGTGAAAGTGTTAGTTGCTCAATTGTTGTGACTTTGTGGACTGTAGCCTGCCAGGCTCTTCTATCCATGGCATTCTCCAGGCAAGAATACTGAAGTGGGTTGTCAGTCTCTTCTCCAGAGGATCTTCCTGACCCAGGGATGAACCTGGGTCTTCTGCATTGCAGGCAGATTCTTGACTGTCTAAAGCACCAGGGAAGCCCATGGAAGTATTACAACAGTTTACTCTGTTCACTCCTCTAGGTTTCTACTGCTGTGTTATCTATAACTGCCAAGGCTAAGAAGAAGGAAAAAGAAAAGGAAAAAAAGGAAGAGGAGAAAATGGAAGTGGTGGGTATAACTTTCTGGTGATATGGGTTGATGTAGCTATCTCTGTCAGGGTCCAGATTCTTCCTTAGTTGAACGTTGTTATACCTTGCTCTTGAGTTCCTTTAAATAATTATCCTCTTCCAAATATGGAAACTCATAAAATTTTAATTGAAAGAGACTTTAGAAATTACACTCATTCATGGGAATAATAGTAGGGTACAAATCAAGAATGAGTTCTTGGAAGGAATGACAACTAAAATGGGTTTTGAAGGGCAGAGTAGGATTTTCATCAGACAGTGAGGTAATGGTAGGAGAAAGAAAAGCCTTTTCAGGCAAAGGCAACATCATTTATTTAAAATATCTCTGCTAATGGAAAAGCCTTCTTACCCTTTTCAGTTAAGTTAAATATCACTCTCATCCCCAAGCAGTTACCATCTGTCTCTTCTGAGTCTGGTATCATTTTGGTTCTATTTCCATTGTATCTAATCTTAACTACCTTTTGCACCTGATAGTTGCTCAGTAAATTTATTAAACAATGCTGTAGAACAGAAGTGAACCTTTATGGGACTATATTTTTCCCCCTCATAGGATGAGGCAGAGAAAAAGGAAGAAAAAGAGAAGAAAAAAGAACCTGAGCCAAACTTCCAGTTATTGGATAACCCAGCCCGAGTTATGCCTGCCCAGCTTAAGGTCCTAAGCATGCTGGAGACCTGTAGATACCAGCCTTTCAAACCAGTAAGTTACCAATGGCCCTTAGTTATATACCAGTAGGATGTTAATCTATAAGGCAATGGAATCTTTATAGAGAAGGATAAATTGCCCAAATGTTGTAAACAGCTCTCTAGTACTAATAAATCTCTTAACAAAAGCGAACATACCCTTCCATTCATACAGATTTGGATTCTTGACTTTTGTGTAACCATTCATCTACCAAAGGTTGACATCATAGAATTACTAATACAGCATAGTGATTAGGACCATGGACTCTGGAGCTGGACATCCTGAGTTTAAATCCTGATTCTACCACTTTCAGCCTGTGTGAAATCCTCTCTCCATCAGTTTTCACTACTATAAAATAAGAATTACCATCCCTAACTCACGAGAATGTGATTGAACAACGTAATATACAAGCGTATACAAGCTTGTACATAAGCATATAGTTAATACACAAGCACAAGGGTATTCTGTTTTACAATTAGGAAAGGATCTTCATGCCACTTAATTTATTCTAGGGCAGAAAGTTTCATGTTAGAAACAAATGCTGATCAGAAATTGGAGCATGGTAATGTCTGTCTTTTTTGGGTGCTTGTATCTTGGAAACTGGAGAAACATTAGTTGACACACTTAGTACATTCAAATCCTGGACCAATCTGAAATGTCATAGATAAGATTTCTAGATCCTTCTGGAAAAGTAAACCCATTCTCATCAGCTTGAAGGTGTTCCCTGCTGGTGGTGACAACTCTTACAATTGTGAGTCAGGGTCTTACCTGACTAGATTATCAGGAAAAAAGGGCACAGGATGGAAGATAGCTGTATTTAATGGAAGAGCTGGAACTGGGTAGAACTGAGTTTATATTGCAACTCTGCCATGTCTTAGCTGTGTGACTGAGACAGCTCATTTAATTGCTTCCTGTTTGTTTCCTCATCTAATAATTGGAATGGTGATACTACCTACCACTCAGGAATATTGTTAAGATTAAATAGGTTGTTATGTGTGAAATACCTAAAACAAAATCTATAGGTGGTGAATCCTCAGTCAGTAGCTATTACTTGGTGATGGTGACAACTCATCAGACATCTGTGGGTAGCAGGCAGTCAGGCCAGGAAGGATAGAACAGTTTGAAGGTCTTCTCCCACCTCCTATTCATCTTGCATTCAGTTCATTTCACTTCAGTCACTCAGTCGTGTCCAACTCTTTGCGACCCAATGAATTGCAGCACTCCAGGCCTCCCTGTCTATCACCAACTCCCGGAGCTTACTCAAATTCACGTCCATCGAGTCGGTGATGCCATCCAGCCATCTCATCCTCTGTCGTCCCCTTTTCCTCCTGCCNTCCCCTAGAATGAGGACATCTTTTTTGGGTGTTAGTTTTAAAAGGTCTTATAGGCCTTCATAGAACTGTTGAGCTTCTGCAGCATTACTGGTTGGGGCATAGACTTGGATTACTGTGATATTGAATAGTTTGCCTTGGAAACAAACAGAGATCATTCTGTTGTTTTTGATATTGCATCCAAGTACTGCATTTCGTACTCTTTTGTTGACTATGATGGCTACTCCATTTCTTCTAAGGGATTCTTGCCCGCAGTAGTAGATATAACAGTCATCTGAGTTAAATTTACCCATTCCAGTCCATTTTAGTTTGCTAATTCCTAGAATATCGATGTTCACTTTTGCCATCTTCTGTTTGACCACTTCCAATTTGCCTTGATTCATGGATCTAACATTCCAGGTTCCTATGCAGTATTGCTCTTTACAACATCGGACCTTGCTTCCATCATCAGTTACATCTACATATGGGTGTTGCTTTTGCTTTGGCTCCATCTCTTCATTCTTTCTGGAGTTATTTCTCCACTGATCTCCAGTAGCATATTGGGCACCTACCAACCTGGGGAGTTCATCTTTCAGTGTCCTATCTTTTTGCCTTTTCATATTGTTCATGGAGGTTCTCAAGGCAAGAATACTGAAGTGATTTGCCATTCTCTTCTCCAGTAAGACAGTAGGTGCTGAGAGAGGTTATCAGAGGGAAGACAGACTGAAACCACAATCATAGAAAGCTAACCAGTCTAATCACATGGACCACAGCCTTGTCTAACTCGATGAAACGAAGCCA
Source organism: Neotragus moschatus (assembly GCA_006410615.1). Classification (NCBI taxonomy): domain Eukaryota; kingdom Metazoa; phylum Chordata; class Mammalia; order Artiodactyla; family Bovidae; genus Neotragus; species Neotragus moschatus. The sequence goes on along the minus strand of SJYA01000300.1, from coordinate 46,128 downwards.
TGCCTTGTAGGGCCACCCAAGACGGACGGGTCTTGGTGGAGAGTTCTGACAAAGTGTGGTCCACTGGAGAAGGAATGGCAAATCACTTCAGTATTCTTGCCTTGAGAACCCTTGTTTATTACTCCAAGAATTCTCTGCATTTTTATTAATGGGATTGAGGATGCAGAGTGCTGTTCAGTTACTGAGGAAGTCCCTTTAATGATCCAAGGGAAATGAAGTCTACTCAGGCAGCTCAGAAGCTTTTCTTTTTTAAATAAGCTTTACTTCTTGTTTCCTGCTTTTGACCCTGGTATGGACAATAGGTATAAATTAATTTAACCACAAGACCTAATTGTGTACCCTTTTTTCCTTCTTTTCTGACCTTTTTTTCCCATGTTTCTTTTTTAAGTTGAGATATAATTTAAATGTAATAAAAAATGCAGACATTTGGTTCTGTAGGGTTTTTTGTGCCTTGGCCTTCAATCATTAAAGTAGGTAGTTTCCAACATTTATACATAAATGATTCTTTACTCCAGCCTTGATTTTTTCACTTTGTAATTTAGCCTCCTGCATCTAAGGAAAAGAAAATTAATCTTAGAGGAAACTAACTCCTGGATTGATCAGCAGTGTCCATTCATCCATCGCAGCTCTACTGTTAGGTCTAGGTCTAAAGATTATTGATCCCAAAGGATGGCTCTACTCACTGGTTAATTTCATTATTTCCCCTCCTTTCTAAATTCCTTGTTTCCTCAATATCAGATGATTTCTATAAAAGAGATTATCTCATTTCCTAGCCTCTCATTAGCTATATCCTTCCTCTTCAAGGTCTTAACATTGCTTGCGTTTCAGACAGTTATCTCTACCATCTCCCATAATATATAAAGTCTCTCAGTGATGTCGCTGTCCAAAATTGAGTAGTCTGGGAAAAGTGGTACATTCACTGGTCTCTGGCCAAAGTTAAATTCTTTCTAAAATAGTGGGTTGCTCCCTGAAGGAGCAGCCAGCAGCAGTTCCTGGTAAGCAATGCCATTTAGAATTTGTTATCTAGGTCTTAAATCTTAAGGTTAGAACTTTTAAAAATGCAAGCTGTTGAGATAAAATGCCTACTTGATTCAGACTGATGAGATGGTATCTCTTTTCCTGATTTTTTCCCCCCTAGATTTCCTAACGTACTCATAGCATTGAGATAACCAAGGTACAGAGAAATTTAAAGTGAAATAGAATAGAGTGAAACAAGATTCTGTATGAAGACGGACAGGAGCTAGAATTGACACATTCAGTAGAAGAAACAGAAGCGAGAGCGGCAGTGGTTGCTCTGGGGTGATGTTCGTGTGGACACTGATTCAGAGTTGAAGACGAGGGGGTGCACATCCAGCCACTCTCTGGGCCTCCCCACTTGGGTTGCCTCACAGGCACCAAAAACCATGTAAGCAAAGCATGTCCAGCCTCTTCTCCCCCTTGAGAGGCATGGGAACCCCTCCGTCTAGTGATCCAACCAGACACCCAGAAAGGCTTCACCCTGGACTCAGGTTTACCCTGTCAAACATCTCTCCACTTCACCAACCCTCCTTCCCCACTGTTCACTACCTTTCGTTCAAGTACTTAGCTGTCCTTCTGCCTCCAGACTTGCCCAGTATTGCCCCTGCTGTCCTCATTTACTGGCTCCACAGTTGTCTTGCTTACCATTACAACCCTAGCACACAGTGTATGATCGTATATCCCTGGACGCTAATTGTTAGAATGGTGAGAGCTACAACTGAGCTCTAAGAGAACAACTGTGACGGAACCCCCGAGCACAAGGGAGGAGATTAATTCAAACGTCCTCTCGTGTGTCTCCTGCAGTGACTAAACTAAGAACTGTTTTCCACGTGGTTTCACTCTTGAAGAACCTTGGCTTTTCTTTACGTGTACGTATAAGATAATGTGTCTGCAGTCTCTAACTGGCATGAGATGATGATAAGTGAACTTGGGCAAAGAAGTTTTCATGACTTTGCCTCAGTCCTCTCCCCAACCTTCTTATTAACCTCATCATAAATGAGATGACACTTCAGCTTTTCACAGAAAATCCCTTAAAAGGTCCTAAGCTCAGTTGTTTCTAGCGCTCAAGCTTTTTTTCCACCCTCTCATTTTTTACGGTGAAGAGCTGGAAGGGAGGGCCCTATCTAAACCAAACTGCGTAATGGGAAGACTTTAGACCCTGACTTCAGACTTTGGTTCAGATCCAGATCTCGTTCCTTAACGGTTTCTTCCTTTGTACAGAGGAAAGTAATGTTTACCTCAAGGTTGTGGGATTAGATGATAATGGCTAATTATTAAGTGCTTGCTACATGCTGGATATCAAGAAATCACATATATTGACTTATGCTTCACAGCCACCGTGTGAGGTAGATGCTATTATGTTGAGATAATCTATCTAGGTCAAGGAACCTAGCACTAAGCAGGTATTCACTAATTTTTAGTTGAATCGGAATGGTGTGGTCTACCCCTCATCTCACACTTGAAGACACTCAAAAGAGTGAAGTCGACATCAAGCGCCATCTTTACAGTTGTGTTTCCACTTCATCTTTCCACAAAGCAGGTCTCTGGCCTATTTGTTTTATGAGCTTATTTGATCCAAAGGCAGCAGACCTCCTAACAGCCATTTCTCTGCTCTTTCTACATCCATACTCTGCTCCAAGCCTGTGTCTTCTTCCATCCTCCTAAACCAGTGTGCCTTTTAAGAAAGAGATTGTCAACAAAAGCATTATTTCCAGATACCCATTGGCTCTACATCACAGCCCACTGTTGATGGGCATCTCCACTCTGTTTGCTGGGATCTGGGCAGTCCTTTCTTTGGTGGTGCATGCGTTCAGTGATTGTCAAGTCAGTGAGTTATTTATTTATAATAAAATTGCATCCAGCAGATAATTACCTTCAAAGATCTTGGGCATTACACAGAGTTGGGACTTGGCAAGTGGTTGGACAGAGATAAAGAGTTTCCCACCAAGCCATGTTCCCATGACCTGGTGTGAGCAGCCTCTGACTCATGCCGTGATCTTCTCTCAGAAGCCCTGGTTTATGTTCTAAAGATTTAAGAGGTTTACATGCATCCCAGACTTTCTGTTTATGCTTGGTATGAACCAACCCCTCCAAAACAATGAATAAACATATTCCTTCCTTTGTTCTTGGATTAGAAGCCTGGTGGAGTTCCTCACTTACACCTCACTGCTAGCCCCAGTAATCAATCTCCTCTGAGCAGCTCCCAGGCATGTATGACACATGATTGGCAGGCAATGCATTGTTCTGGAGTGATTTCCTGTGTGTATGGGATTTTTACTGACCAGCCAGCTTATAGATAAGCTCTTTAAGGGCAAGTTCCAACATAGCTCCCAAAGTCCCTGTCACAGTGTTTGAGACAGCATGCCTACTGGCTTCAGACTAAATAAGTGGTTTTCTGAGGAGACTTTACAAATAACTGAGGAAAGAAGAGAAGCAAAAAGGAAGGAAGAAAGGGAAAGATATACCCAACTGAATGCAGAGTTCCAGAGAATAATGAGGAGAGAGAAGGCTTCTTAAATGATCAGTGCAAAGAAATAGAGGAAAACAATAGCTTCTGTGTGCCAGGCACTCTGTTCAGCACATTATTTTATTCAGATGACCATCTTCAACCCTTACAATTCTAAATGTTACTATCCCCGTTTTACAAAAAAAATGAGACTTCGAGAGGATGAGGGTATCTAGTAAGTCATGAGAATGGAATTCAAACCNAATGATCAGTGCAAAGAAATAGAGGAAAACAATAGCTTCTGTGTGCCAGGCACTCTGTTCAGCACATTATTTTATTCAGATGACCATCTTCAACCCTTACAATTCTAAATGTTACTATCCCCGTTTTACAAAAAAAATGAGACTTCGAGAGGATGAGGGTATCTAGTAAGTCATGAGAATGGAATTCAAACCCAGGTCTGTCTGACTACAAAACCTGTATCCTTTGGGTTTTCTTTTGCTTATTTATTTGCTTTTGCTCATTACTCTTGAGAGTCCCTTGGACTGCACAGAGATCAAACCAGTCAACCCTAAAGGAAATCAACCCTGAATATTCATTGGAAGGACTGATGCTGAAGCNCCAGGTCTGTCTGACTACAAAACCTGTATCCTTTGGGTTTTCTTTTGCTTATTTATTTGCTTTTGCTCATTACTCTTGAGAGTCCCTTGGACTGCACAGAGATCAAACCAGTCAACCCTAAAGGAAATCAACCCTGAATATTCATTGGAAGGACTGATGCTGAAGCTGAAGCTGAAGCTCCAATACTTTGGCCGCCTGATGTAGAGCCAACTCCTTGAAAAAGACCCTGATGCTGGGAAAAAGTGAGGACAGGAAAAGAAGGGGACAACAGAGGATGAGATGGTTGGCTGGCATCACCCACTCAATGGACGTGAGTCTGAGCAAGCTCCAGGAGTTGGTGATGGACAGGGAGGCCTGGCATGCTACAGTCCATGAGGTGGCAAAGAGTCAGAGACAACTTAGCGACTGAACAACAATTGCTTACTTTAGCCACTATGGCAGTGGCTAAACTCAATTCAAGTCCAACTCAAAAATCACTTTAGCCAGCACTCAGGTGATCCTGATAAAGGTGATCCTGAGACCACACTGAGAAACACTCCTACACAAAAGGGCCTCCAGAGCTGAGTCCCCTTGCTGTTTAGATGGGGTGTGGACACAGGGCTAGTCAGGACCCCAGAACCCCTCCAACCACACAGCCATCTGCAGAATCCTCCTTAGTGGACAGATGTCTGTAGAGGCAAGGCAGGACACACCTGGAGGCAGAGTTACTCCCTAAAGGAAAGGCCCCCAGAATCCAAATTGGCAGACCAAGTGGCAGAAAGTGGGAGTGCTGTCCTGCCGGGGCCACTTGGACAGGTCTCACTTGTAGTACATGTGATAAATGGCACCAGGCCTGCTGGCCCCCTACCATCTCCAGGATACCCTATCTTCACCGTGGCGACTGCTGCTCGCCAGCAAAATGAACTTTGGATTTGTCTAACAACATATTCGGAGAAGGCAATGGCACCCCACTCCAGTACTGTTGCCTGGAAAATCCCATGGGCGGAGGAGCCTGGTAGGCTGCAGTCCATGGGGTCGCTGAGAGTCGGACACGACTGAGCGACTTCACTTTCACTTCTCACCTTCATGCATTGGAGAAGGAAATGGCAACCCACTCCAGTGTTCTTGCCTGGAGAATCCCAGGGACGGGGAAGCCTGGTGGGCTGCCATCTATGGGGTCGCACAGAGTCGGACACAACTGATGCGACTTAGCAGCAGCAGCAGAAGCAACAGCATATTTTAAGAGATGCTATGCTCTCTTACCCAGAGCCCTGCGGTGGGCATACTGAGGAGCTGAGAGAGCTAGCAGGGGCACTCACAATGTACCCAACAAGGGCCCCCAACCTGACATCCTCTGTGGCTTGAAGCGACCCAGCAAGATCCAAATGCATCGCCTTGCCTGAGCAGACAGTGCCTGTGAGCGGCTGCCAGTCAGTCAGTCCCTGCCTGGAATCTTCAGACCCCAAGCCAGCCCCACAGAGGCCTGGACACAGGTGCCTTGTCCTCTCCACTCTGCAGTGTTCTCTGGAGGCTGTGTTGAGTCTAGGAAGATCTCAGCCAGCAGTGGGGTAAACCATGCTCTGGGGTCAAACAGGGGCAGCAAGGCCAAATTCCCCATCAGCGGGCAAGATTGTCTGCCAGAGCCAGCAGGGCAGAGGCCCAGGAAAAAATAATTTCATTTTTCTTAAAATAATTCAATCAACATATATTTGCAATTCAAATAGTCTTTATGGGGAAAATGAACAAGTTGTTAGACTTCCTTACGTTTATTCCATGGCTTAGAAATGCTTTTATTTTTAATGGCAGTAACAGGGTCGGATGATGGAGACACCATAATCTTCTTAGTGCTTTGAGTCTCTATTTATTTTATTTATTTACTTGGCTGCAACAATGGGTCCTCAACAATAGTTGAGGATCTATAGCTGAGGCATGTGGAATCTAATTCCTGGACCAGGGTTTGAACAAGGGCCACTACATTGGGAGGGCGGAGTCTTAGCCACTGGACCACCAGGGAAGTTCCTAGAACTTTTAAGTGTCCTGATTCATTCCAAACAGGAACATGTAACCTGTGCTTAGTCCCTCCATGTTCTCAAGCCACTGGTTCAAGACAAAGTCACACTCTGCAGTAGGGCTGACACTAACTGTTGTTATTGTTCAGTTGCTGAGTCATGTTCAACTCTTGTGACCCCATGAACTGCAGCACACCAGGCTACCCTGTTCTTCACTGTCTCCTGGAGCTTGCTCAAACTCATGTCCATTGAGTTGGTGATGCCATCCAACCATCTCATCCTCTGTCATCCCCTTCTCCTCTTGCCCTCAGTCTTTCCCAGTATCAGGGTCTTTTCCAATGAGTCAGTTCTTCGCATCAGGTGCCAAAGTGTTAGCGCTTCAACTTTAGCATCAGTCCTTCCAATGAATATTCAGGGTTGATTTCCTTTAGGATTGACTGGTTTGATCTCCTTGCTGTCCAAGGGGCTCTCAAGAGTCTTCTCCAGCACAACAGTTTGAAAGCATCAAGTCTTCAGTGCTCAGCCTTCTTTATGGTCCAGTTCTCACAACCATACGTGACTACTGGAAAAACTATAGCTTTGACTATGTGGGCTGTCTAGGTTTGTCGCAGCTTTTCTTCCAAAGAGCAAGCGTCTTTTGATTTCATGGCTGCAGTCACCATCTACAGTGATTTTGGAGCCCAGGAAAAGAAAATCCGTCAATGTTGCCCATAGGCAACACGGAAAAGCATTGTTCGTGGGGACAAAGCCAGTGTGACTAAACAAATGGTGGAAATTAAATCCATAGATGACTGGATGTAGCTCACATTTCCCTACCACATTAGAGGAGGTCCAAGTTGCTCATTCCCTCCTGTATTCGCTCATTCTCCAGTGAGCTGCTGTAATGTTTGCAGGCCAGCCACCATCTGCCTTCCTTCTGGGAACTGATGTCTGTGCCTTTATTTTTCCCTGAGGGAACTGGTGATGTTCTAGCTCAGCCTGGCTGCTTGCCATCACTCTTATCCCGCAGGCCTTGGTGACAGGCTCAGGGAAGAACACAGGGTCTGTCAGGACAATCCGAGCCAGTGAGACCAATTCTGGAACCTCCTTTCCCACCCCTGGGAACCAGTCTCTCCTCTACCTCTGACATGACCCGAGCTGAGCCTTGCTGCACACGCAGCCTGAATACAGTGTCAACCCAGAGGAACCTGAGCTCAGAAGGGATCCAAAGCATCGCACAAGCTCCAAATCCACTCCAGACTAGGAAGTGCCATGAGTGACAGATTCTCTTCTTTGCTTAAACAAAACACAGGGCACTTAGAGCTGAATTTTTGGAGTTTGATACCAAAAGATTACTTCAAGAGGAACTGTTGAAGAGGGGTGCTACAGGCTGAACTGTGTCCCCTCAAAGTTCATATGTGGAAGTCCTAACCACCAGTACCTCAGCGTATCTCCACGTCTGTGGAAATGGGGCCTCTCAAGAGGTAGTTAAGTTAAAATGAATTCGTATGGACAGGCCCTAATCCTATGACTGGTGTCCTTGCAAGAGGGCATGAGGACACAGACAACACACAGGTCAAAGGCAAATATGTAAGGACAAGCAAGAGGGAAGCCACCTGCAATCCGAGGAGAGAAGCCTCAGAAGAACCAGCCTGCCAACACTTGATCTCAAGTTTCCAGCCTCCAGACTGTGATGCATTTCTGAGGTTTAAATCACCTGGTCTCTAGTGTTTTGTATGGCAGCCGGAGAAAACTAATGCAGGGGCTGTACTAGGGGGCCACTGAGGTGACTGAATGGGGGAGGGGATAAGGGTGAGGATGTCACTGTAGTCACCCACCAGGGAGATGAGTCTTGAATGAAGGAGGAGACAAGCGATAAGGACATGGCTCTGAGAGAAAGTTTAGGCCAAACTGACACAACTTGGTCACTGGCTATGATGAAGTGAGGGTAGGGATATCGAGCTTTGTGCTGGAGCCAGATGGCACCGTGTCCTTCTGGGGAGGGAGGGAAGCCAGAGGCACCAAGTGGTGACCATGAACTTTCCCTGTTTGTCCTCACGTGCCTCATGCCTCTCCGCACAGCGGGCTGTTAGCTCCTCAGGCCCAGCTTGGTGGATTCATTCATCTCCCCTCTACCCTCACAGCCTGGAACTGGGCTTCTCAGGACAGGACCCGATCGCCCCCAGAAGGAAAGCATGTCCCACATTGGTAGGGTGTGGGCATTTTTAATTCCCACTTGATTGGCCTTCCCTGGAGGCTCAGACAGTAAAGACTCTGTCTGCAATGCTGGAGACCCAGGTTGATCCCTGGGTGGGGAAGATTCCATGGAGAAAGGAGCCTGGCTGGCTACAATCCAGGGGGTCATAAAGATTCGGACATGACTGAGCGACTTTGACTTCACTTCAGGATCGGGGACCCCAACAGTGTTTCTGGTGGGAGCCCACCATGCTGGACATCCCACTAAGGGCAGCTGCAGCAGCACTGGGCTCTGTCTGGTCTGGAAATTTCCTGAGCCATTCATCACCTTGAACTACCCAGTCAAAAAGTTTCCCCACAGCAATGGCCTGAGGCCACATGTATCAGACTGCTTTGTGTCCCCCCATGTGGTCAGCACAAGCTCATATATGAAAATAAAAGCTCCTTTAAAAATACACTGCTTTCCTTTTATTTCTATTATGGTGAGGGCATTATAATGATCATTTTAAAATCAGGTGGATGAGTAGGTAATTTTATCTGGGGATTTCATTTTAGGGTAGGAAAGAGGCTATTATTACAAAGCATGTTAGAGAAGAGAGCCTGAGAAAGTGAAGGAGACTCACCAACCAGGGCGGTGCCTCAGACTCAGCAGAGAGGCCCCCAAGGCCTCCCAGCCAGGGTATTCCCTCAGGCCAGGCCTCTGCACAGCCTCTACCCTATAAGGCCATGTGTGGGCTGAGCAAGCAGAGAAAATAAATGGGCTCCCCTAGCAGGCGCCTGCAGTTCTCACAGCTTCCTGGAGGGGAGAGAAGGGGGGCTGGGGTGGCTTAGGGGCACAGCATCCTCTGAGAGAGCCCCTTCTGCCCCCCAGAGGGCTTGGGCTGCACCATGCCCCGCTGACGCTTCTGATTAAAGGATCCAGAGTGAGCCTCACTCCAGACCTTCGAGTGCAAGTAAAGAATGTTACCTTGTCTGCAGCCCCTCACTTCCTCCAGACAGGTACACACACATTTCCATGACACAATGAAAAAGTGTTAGACACATAGTTGTGTACGACTCTTCGTGGTCCCGTGGACTGTAACCTCCCAGGCTCCCCTGTCCATGGGATTATCCTGGCCAGAATACTGGAGTGGGTTGCCGTGCCCTTCTTCAGGGGATCTTCCCAATCCAGGGATTGAATCCAGGTCTCTTGCACTGCAGGCAGATTCTTTATCATCTGAACCACTAGGGCAGCCCATAAGACAGAGGGTTCTAGAAAATGTGAGTCAGAACAGACCAGAATCCTGCGGGCTCTTGGAACAGGATTGAGGAGAGGGGAGGGCAGATAGAGAAAACTATCTTTGTCTTCTTGGTTCCTTCCCAAACCTGTGTTCTGGGTTCAGCACTGCTGCAGGAAATGGCAAAAGACCTGGGCAGTCGTGTGGCCACAGATCGCCTGGCCTGAGACCTGGCCTTCCAGAAACCTGGACAGCCTTGACACAAGGGGGTTCCGAGCAAGGCCTGGGCACTGTGGGGAGCAGGGCTGCTATGGTGCACCACCATCCAGAATGACCCCTAGATACAGCAGTGGGTCAGCCAGCACCCCAAGACTAGCACTCAGCCCCCTTAGAAGGCCGAGCACTGCTTCTCTCATCTGCTCCTCAGCTGCCCTAACCCCAAAGGGCTTATCTGAGTATTTCTTCCAAATAAATCCAGTGCTCAGCCTATAAGAAAATCTGGAGAAAGAAATTTCCTTCCTCTCCATCCACATGGCCCCTGTCACCCTCCTAGCCCAGCCTTGGTTGCTGGGCTTCACCATTCACAGCCCAGCTGGGAAAACTTGAAACAGAGCAGTTACCCTGCTCCACATCCACTGCCAACAGGCCCAGAGCAAAGGTGCTGCTGCATCTAAAGGGCTCCAGCTTCCAGCTGGGAGCTGAAGGGATGGATGGAGACCCTCTTCACAGCAGGAGGGCCCCTCCCAGGGACTTCTCTCACTCTAGAGTTTTCTCCTGTGATCCCGCTGACTCCAGAGCCTGTGGCTAATGAGCAGTCCCAAAGACCCGTGAGTCTGAGATGGGACCCGGCTGCTAGAGGCTGGCCAGCGATCCAAGCCTCAGACTGTTTTGCAGTGTTTGATGAAGGTCCCTTCCGGTCTTTCCTGGATGTGCCCAGCCCCTGGGGGGCTGACTTCTAGCCCTGTGGGCTGACCTCCGTCAGGACTCTCCCAGACCCTCAGCTGGGCCATATTTGCCTGAACCCAAAGGATGGATGGGGTTCATATCATTTTTCCTGGACAGCTTCTCAGGCCCTCCTGAGAGCTGGGGCTGCACACACTCAAGGTGGGGTGGGGGTGCATTAACTCTATTTACCAGAAACTTCTGAGCCAGGACCAGATGCTGCCACACTGTAGCTACTCCGACATCTCTGCCTACTTCAGGGATCTTGGCAGGCCCTCCTGGGACCAGGCTCAGAGGAGGAGAAGGCCNCTACTCTGTCCATCGGATTCTCCAGGCTAGAATACTGGAGTGGATTGCTATGCTCTCTGCCATGGGATCTTCCAGACCCAGGGATCGAACCTGCGTCTCTTACATCTCCTGCATTGGCAGGCAGGTTCTTTTCCACTAGTTGCCACCTTTTAATCTCTTCTGCTTCTGTTAGGTCCTTACCGTTTATGTCCTTTATTGTGCCCATCTTTGCATGAAATGTTCCTTTGGGATCTCCAATTTTCTTGGAGATCTCTATCCTTCCCATTCTGTTATTTTCCTCTATTTCCCTGCAAAAAAAGATAAGAAAGCCTTAACAGAACAATGCAACAAAATAGGGTTGCCATATTTAGCAAATGAAAATACAAGTCAATATAATGTCCTGTATGCACAATTAAATAAGGCAATATTGGGGACATACTTATACTAAAAACTCATCAGAAATTAAAACTTAATTTGTTGTCCTGTATTTTGTCTGGCAACCCTAGAACAGGGTAAGCTGATAATAAATATTAACTTTCATCATGAACAGAGAGATTTATTTTCAATTCATATTACCAGCAAGGGTTTCTCTTCCTGCTAAATACAACCTTTACTTTGAAAACAGTCTCAGACCTCAAGAGAGCACTGGCAAGCCTGGGTCCTGGGGAGATGACCACAAACCATCTCAGGGCTTTTTCAAAGCCAAGCCCATTTACCTTCTCCATGCCTTTTTCCTTGTCTCTGGCCTGGGTGGTCTCCACCTTCTTGGGGATGTACACATGCGAGATCTGGCCTGCAGTGCCTGGAGGGGAGGAATTTTCTCCTTCTCCAGCCACCTCCCCAGCATCCAGCCCAGAGAGAGACTCACAGGTGCTTCTTCAGTGCTGGTGAACTTCAGTTCAAAAACACCATGTGCAAGGTGAGGGAAGATTTGCCATCCTGTTTCATTTTTACAAACCTACATTTCACTTGAGGGAAAAACAGTTTCTCTAAATTCCTGGAAACTGCTGCAGTGGGGTGGAATTCTAGTGCCTGGAGCTTTAAGGCAGATCTTGGGCTACATTTTTGGTTCCAAGGAAGCTCCAAAATCACTGCAGATAGTGACTGCAGCCATGAAATTAAAAGAAACTTGTTCCTTGGAAGAAAAGTTATGACCAACCTAGACAGCATATTAAAAAGCAGAGACATTACTTTGCCAACAAAGGTCCATCTTGTCAAGGCTATGGTTTTTCCAGTAGTTATATATGGATTATGATTGTTGGACTATAAAGTGATTGTTGGACTATAAAGAAAGCTGAGTGACGAAAAATTTATGCTTTTGAACTGTGGTGTTGGAGAAGACTCTTGAGAGTCCCTTAGACTGCAAGATTCCACCAATCTATCCTAAAGGAAATCAGTCCTGAATATTTATTGGAAGGACTGATGCTGAAGCTGAAACTCCAATACCTTGGCCACCTGATACAAAGAACTGACTTATTTGCAAAGATCCTGATGCTGGGAAAGACTGAAGGCAGGAGGAGAAGGGGACGACAGAGGAAGAGATGGTTGGATGGCATCACCGACTCAATGGACACGAGTTTGAGTAAACTCCCGGAGTTTGCGATGGACAGGGAGGCCTGGCGTGCTGCAGTCCATGGGGTCGCAGAGTCGACACGACAGAGCAACTGAACAGAACTGAACTGAAGGCGGCTCCTCTGGAATGGGAATAACAACATCCATCTATTTCCACTCACACCACATTGCAATCTCTTGTCAGTTTATTTTCCAGCCTGATTGGGCTTATCCGCAGGGCCAAGCACAATATTTGTGGAAATGAGCCAATGGGAAACTGTGGAAAGGAGGACGGGCAACTTGGCTCTGCAGCGCAACATCCGCAGGCGCCACCACTCCGCGAGTCCCAACTTCACTTCGGATGCCTGTAAGCTTCGGAGCGTAGCCTCCCAGACTCCGCCTTTCCTCCCAGGATGCTCCGCACAGGTCGCGCCCCGTGATTGGCTGCTCTGCTTCACGTGGTGCCAGGCTGGCGGCGGTGGTTGCCGGGGCGACGGCTGGAGACGTGGAGACCGGGCCAGGTAGGCGCGTGCGTCCGCTACGGAGGAACAGGTAAGTGCGTCCTCCCCGCCCCGACATGGTCATCGCCCGCCGTCCCTGGGCGCGGAGTAGTAATGATGGGCCTGAGGGCCGCGGCTCTGCTGAGCCCTCTTCCCAGAAGAAGACCCCGATGCGCCAACTCAGCAGCCGCAACCGGATGCCCCGACTTTTCGCTTGCTGTCCTGGACTTTTTTGTGGCGCGGGCCTGAGGCGGCTGCTGGGACATCCCAAGGACAGGCCAGCTGCTTGCCACAAGTAGTCCCCGATCTTTGCTCCAGTGAGCCGGACAAAGGGGGCCCCAGGTCGTCCAGTTGGGTAGTGGCGGCACGAGAGAGTGGCCTGGGGCTTTTAGATCCATCCCTTCCGTTATCCATCAGCCAACCCCTCTCCCCAGGCACCTAGGTTAAGTCCAGATTTGTTCCAATCTAAGCAAAAACAGGATGCTTGCTATGCAAATTCCTCCTCCAGACAAATGCCTTAGTCTTACCTTTATTCAACTAGCTCGTAGGCCCTAAATTCTTATCTATAGAAATCCCGAAGCTGCCACTGCAACCCTCAAAAGTCACTGAAGAAATTTTCTCTAGTTTTTGCATAAAGTCAAGCTGTGGTTCTCAAACTTGGAACGTGCATAAAAGTCATCGGGAGAGATTGTTTAAAGTAGTTTCTGGACATTATGTTCAGTAAGATCAGAGTGATGCTAGGAATTTTCATTTGCACAAGCATCCCAGGGGATTCTAATTCAGATAGTCCAAACTTTGGGGTAATACTGTGTAGTGGTTAATATCAGTGTGGATTTAAATTTCCACTTTGTAACTTATTAGTTGAGTTTTAGGGAACACCTCAACCTCCCTGGGCCTCAGCTGCCTCATCTGTAAAAGGAGAATATAAATCATATTCATCGTTCAGGTTTACTGTGAAAATTAAATGTGAAGCATTTTGCACATTGCCCGGCATATGATAAGTCCTCAGTAAGTGAGCCTATTTTGATATTAAGGTGTAGAGAAAATTCTGTATTTTTTAAGAATGTCAGGGTAATAGAACCCCCAATGATGGTTCATGTTCACTAAGAGATGATCATAACAGAATCTTATTCAGATGATGGTCATGAAGAACTTCTCTGACAAAGTGATGTGTATTAAGCACAGGGGTCAGCCAGGTGAAGAAAGAGAGGGGAAAAGTGTTGCAGGCAGAGAGAACAATATGTGCAAAGGCCCTGAGGTAGGAGGAAGCTTCTAAGCAACCTCACATATTCACCCATTCTGGGGATTAGGACACAGGCAACTTTGGGGGCCATTATTCTGCCCACTACAGCTACTTTTATTTATTTTTTTTAAGTGATTATTCATTTATGTATTTTTGGTTCTGCTGGGTCTTCATTGCTGCGTGGGCTTTTCTCTGGTCGAGGAAGCAGGAGCTTCTCTTTGTTGTGGTGCTCAGGCTTCTCATTATGGCGGCTTCTCTTGTTGCACAGGCTCTAGGCACGCGGGCCTCAGCAGTTGCAGCCCTCAGGCTTGGTAGTTGCAGCCTCTGGAGTGCAGGGTGCATGGGCTTCAGCAGTTGTGGCTCGTGGGCTTAGTTGTTTCGTGGGGCATGTGGAATCTTCCCAGACGAAATGGAACCTGTGTCCCCTATATTGGTGTCTGGATTCTTACACATTGTACCACCAGGGAAGTCCCCTACAGCTCTCTTTTGCTAATTCACAGATGATTGAAATGAAAGCCTTTGTTTTATGTTTTTGCCTTGCAGAGATTTTTGCTGTGAGAATTAACAGTATCTGTTCAATATGGTAGACGTTCTGGCTCATGAATCAGAATTACTTGGACTAGTGAAAGAGGTATGTTTCACAAAACACAGGTCACAGAGAAAGAGATCTTAAAAACTTGTGATGCTTGCATTTTACAATGCAACAAATTCTATAATGCCTTGTAATGTTTATATCATTACATTACTGTTATCTATTTTCCGTTTTATAATGTTCAGTGTGTTCATAATAAGCTGAAATCTTAAAGCTGCTTTTTAGACTTCCTTTAAAGAAAGTTATACAAGCAATACATGCTCATGGTAAAAGATTCAAACAGTATAGAAGTGTAGACAGTGAATTCTCCCTCTCTGCTCCTGTAGTGACCATTATTAATGGCTTAGTATATTACATTTCTAGACTTTTTTCTTCGAGTATTCAAAATATATTCACATGACTATATAGTTTATTTTACAAAATGTAATGATACCATGCACACTGTTCTGTAGCTTACCTTTTTTAAAGATTTATTTATTTTTAATTGATTGATAGTTGCTTTATGATATTGGTTTGATTTCTGTCACATATTATTATGAATTAACCATAGATGTCCCCTCCCTCTTGAATTTCTCTCCCTGTAGCTTGCCTTTTATCTGTCAACAGTCATACGGTATGAACATCTTCCTACGTTCTGCCTCAGACTTCTGAACACTGTAGAGTATTTCACTGAGCGGCTGTGCCATCATCTAGTTAACTTGTTACCTATTAACGGACCTTTATGTGCCCTACACTGAAAGTTTTTGAAGGATAGGCCTAAGCCTTATGCTTTTTGATATTCTCTACAGCTTTTAGCCGGCTTCCCAGGTGATTCTGCAGTAAAAAATCCACTTGCCAATCAGGAGACATGGGTTCGATCCCTGGGTCGGGAAGATCCCCTTGAAAAGGAAATACCAACCCACTCCAGTACTCTTGCCTGGGAAATCCCATGGACGAAGGAGCCTGGCAGGCTACAGTCCATGGGGTCACAAAGAATCAGACACCCCTTAGCGACTAAACAACAGTAGCTACTTTTATCAGGGGTCTGGCATAGAGTTGATGCTAAAGAAATGGTTGCTGCTGTTTTGGTGTGTGACTGAAGTGTCCATCAGGCGTGTAGTCACACATGAGGGACATGGCCATGGAGCAGGAATGAGGCATCTACCCTAGGGATGCAGCTTTGAAATTTGGTGTGATCGTGAATAAATTTTCAGAGGCGTCACAGCCGAGGGTGGTGGACAGGGCCCGGAGAAATAGCCAGAGTGAGAGGAGGTGGAAACAGAAAAGTGTGACTGACACAAACTGAGGAGACGGGCAGAGAAGTGGAGAGCAGCAGCAGCAGTCTGTGTCACTAACATAAAGCTCTGTGTGTGTGTGCACGGACGTGCGTGTACGCTCAGTCCTGTCTGACTCTTTGCCACCCCATGGACTGTAGCCAGGCTCTTCTGTCCATGATGTTTAAAGACGAATGGTGATCCTTAGTGCCCTACTTGAAGATCACAGATGGTGTTTCCCAGGTTTAATGACTTACCTTTCTTCTTAGGGACAGGCATTATTTCTAATCCCTGTTGCAGGTAACAAATTCCCAGTGACCTACTAGATCCAAAGCTATCAAGCCTTCTGCCAGTCACTTTTGCTTTTTTCAGGCTGCTGCACATATTATTTTCTTTTCATTTTATTTTCTATTAATAATTATACTGAATCTTACAACTCACATTTTCCTTCTAAAAGCACGTTTATTTTATGTAAATGAACATTTTCTCCTCTGATCACAAGATGGTGGAATAGAAGGATGTATGCTTATCTTCTCCTGTGAGAAACTAACCACTGAACAGCCAACAAGAGAATGTTGGATCCCACCAAAAAAAGACACCCAGTGTCCAAGGACAAAGGAGAAGCCCTAACAAGATGGTAGAGGGCTGAAATCAGTTAGAATCAAACCCCATACCCTCCACAGCCACTTGAAGGGCTCAGACAAAAACAAAACCTTTATACAGTCAACAAAAACAAGACTGGGGGCTGACTGTGGCTCAGATCATGAACTCCTTATTGCAAAATTCAGACTTAAATTGAAGAAAGTAGGGAAAACCACTATCCCATTCAGGTATGACCTAAATCAAATTCCTTATGATTATACAGTAGAAACAACAAATAGATTCAAGGTATTAGATCTAATAGAGTGCCTGAAGAACTATGGATGGAGGTTAGTGACATTGTACAGGAGGTGATGATCAAAACCATCCCCAAGAAGAAGAAATGCAAAAAGGCAAAATGGCTGTCTGAGAAGGCTTTACAAATCACTGAGAAAAGAAGAGAAGTGAAAGAGAAAGGAGAAAAGGAAAGATATACCCATCTGAATGCAGAGTTTCAAAAAATAGCAAGGAGAGATAAGAAAGCCTTCCCTAAGTGATCAATGCAAAGAATGAGAAAGACTAGAGATCTCTTCAAGAAAACTAGAGATACCAAGAGAACATTTCATGCAAAGATAGGCTCAAGAAAGGACAGAGATGGTATGGACCTAATGGAAGCAGAAGGTATTAAGAGGTGGCAAGAATACACAGAAGAACTGTACAAAAAAGAGCTTCATGACTCAGATAACCACGAGGGCGTGATCACTCACCTAGAGTCAGACATCCTGGAGTGTGATGTCAGGTGGGCCTTAGGAAGCATCACTATGAACAAAGCTAGTGTAGGTGATGGAATTCCAGTTGAGCTATTCCACATCCTAAAAGATGATGCTGTGAAAGTGCTGCACTCAATATGCCAGCAAATTTGGAAAACTCAGCAGTGGCCACAGGACTGGAAAAGCTCAGTTTTCATTTCAATCCCAAAGAAAGGCAATGCCAAAGAATGTTCAAACCACCACACAATTGCACTCATCTCACATGCTAATAAAGTAATGCTCAAAATCCTTCAAGCTAGTCTTCAACAGTATGTGAACCGAGAACTTCCAGATGTTGAAACAGAGGAAGCAGAGATCAAATTGCCAACAGCCATTGGATCATAGAAAAAACAAGAGAATTCCAGAACAATTTACTTCTGTTTCACTGACTACACTAAAGCCTTTGATTGTGTGGATCACAGCAAACTGGAAAATTCTTCAAGAGATGGGAATACCAGCCCACCTTACCTGCCTCTTGAGAAATCTGTATGCAGATCAAGAAGCAACAATTAGAACCGGACATGAAACAATGGACTGGTTCCAGATTGGGAAAGGAGCACATCAAGGTTGTATACTGTCATCCTGCTTATTTAACTTATATGCAAAGTACATCATGAGAAATGCCAGGCTGGATGAAGCACAAGCTGGAATCAAGATTGCCAGGAGAAATATCAGTAACCTCAGATATGCAGATGACACCACTCATGGCAGAAAACAAAGAGGAATTGAAGAGCCTCTTGATGAAAGTGAAAGAGGAGAGTGAAAAAGCTGGTTTAAAACTCAACATTCAAAAAACTAAGATCATGGCATCTGGTCCCATCACTTCATGGCAAATAGATGGGGAAACAATGGAAACAGTAAGAGACTTCATTTTCTTGGTCTCCAAAATCACTGCAGATGGTGCCTGCAGCCATGAAAGTAAAAGACTCTTGCTCCTTGTAAGAAAAACTATGTCAAACCTAGATAGCATATTAAAAAGCAGAGACATTAATTTACCAACAAAGGTCTGTCAGTCAAAGCTATGGTTTTTCCAGTAGTCATGTATGGATGTGAGAGTTGGACCATAAAGAAAGCTTAGCACCAAAGAATTGATGCTTCTGAACTGTGTTGTTGGAGAAGACTTTTGAGAGTCCCTTAGACTGCAAGGAGATCAAACCAGTCAATCTAAGGAAATCAGTCCCAAATATTCATTGGAGGGACTGATGCTGAATCTGAACCTCCAATACTTTGGCCACCTGATGTGAAGAACTGATTCATTGGTAACGACCCTGATGCTGGGAAAATTGAAGGCAGGAGGAGAAGGGAACGACAGAGGATGAGATAGTTGGACGGCATCAGCGACTCGATGGACATGAGTTTGAGCAAGCTCCGGGAGTTGGAGATGGACAGGGAGGCCTGGCACGCTGCACTCTGTGGGGTCTCAAAGAGTCGGATACAACTGAGTGACTGAACTGAACTGAAACAAACATTTTCTATGATACTGTCTTTTTAGGCCTTTAGTATGTATATCAAAAATAAATTCCTGATCCCACATTACTTCTCCAAAGATGACAGTTAATTAGTCTCATTATATATTTGTGATAATATTGAGCTGATACAACTACATCGAAGACAGTTACTTTGTTGATGTTAGAACTGAGAAATGTATGCTCATTTATGCTTTTTTTTTTTGGTTACAGTATTTAGATTTTGCTGAATTTGAAGACACCTTGAAAACATTTTTGAAAGAATGCAAAATAAAAGGAAAACCATTATCTAAATCTACATGTGGCTCTTTAAGGGACCCCAAATCACTGAAATTCCAGGTAACATTTTACTTTTTTGATTTTCGTATGTAATCAAGATGCTCCCAACTTCTAAAATGCGTCACCATTAGAGAATGTTGGAATCATTTCTGGGGACCTGGGCAGAGCAACTTGTTAGACTGTGCTGATGTTTATGGATAAACAGGTGATATCATCTTCAAATCTGTGGAGAGATTTTACATCCTTTCTTGACTGACCTAGAAAATGAATGGCAACACATGGTTTTTCCATACATGTTTCTCGGTAGGAAGGAGAAACCACACAATGCTTAGAAACAGAGGCAGATGTGATCCCCACCCCGAGGAAATCTAGGTTACTAATTCCCAGTACTGGGGACACTGTGGTGAACAAAATAAAACAAAATATCGGCCCTCAGGGTGCTTGCCATCCAGTCTGGGGAGATTGGAGGGGGCAAGAGCCATATACAGGGCAGCACCCTGTCAAAGGGAATCCTGGGTGGCTGGGAGCCCCTGGCGGTGGGCTGCAGAGGGGCAGATATCAACTCTTAGGATCAGGAAGGACCTTGAAAGCCCTCATTTCAAGGACTTCCCTGGTGGTCCAGTAGTTAAGCCTCTGTGCTCCCAATACAAGGGGCATGGGTTCAATCCTTCGTCAGGGAACTAAGATTCCACGTGTGTGGCCAAAAGCAAAACGTCCTCATTTCAGTCATTTGATTCTGCATCCCATTCAAAGTTAAGGAACTGGTTCACCTCTTGTCACCCGTGACAAGAGAACATGCCATTTCCTGAGGCAGCATGTTTCAGCTTTGCCTGATAATATTTTTATTTTTTGGAATTAACAAATTTTATTCTCTTATAACTCTCTTGTTCATTTTCCTAAACACTACAGGGAGTGAGGCTAAGTCAGTATTAAACAAATCAGAATTTCTAATGGTAACCCATAAAACATGATTTGATTATTTTAATAAATTTGTTTCAGTATACGTACTTCCAAGAAAAATCAGAGACTGGGTTTGAGAGTCCCACCAAGTTGCTGGAGGTCAGGCCACAGCCTGACTCCTCCATGACCTGGCGTGGGGTACCATTGAGCAGGGACACTGTTGAAGTGGCCCAGGGAGTTGGAGTGGGGCTGTGCCCCTGCCCAGCACCCCTCCAGGCCTTGGGCATCTGGATGCCGAGCCTGCACCACTTCAGACACGGGCTCCTCTGTCAGTCCTGCACCAGGCAGCCTGAGGCTTCCTCCCAACCCCAGAACAAACTTCAGAACAGGAGAAGAGAATCTGGTCATCATTAGACATGCAAACAGAGGCTACTTAACTTGAAAGGTCATGAAACTTTCTGATTGTGAAAAGCCTGTCTTATCTGCCCATTCAATAAACAGCTGTGTCCCGCCTTTATAGATTTTCCAAAGGAAAATACCTGTAGCGGTGTCTTAGTGATACTTGCCAAGTGTCAGTGGCCCTCAATAGACAAAATTTCCTTAATTACAGTTCTGTAAAAACCTTTGTGTATGGGTGATTATTGCTGCCTAGTTACATCAGTCGTGTCTGACTCTGTGCGACCCCGTAAACGGCAGCCCACCAGGCTCCCCCGTCCCTGGGATTCTCCAGGCAAGAACACTAGAGTGGGTTGCCATTTCCTTCTCCAGTGCATGAAAGTGAAAAGTGAAAGTGAAGTCACTCAGTCGTGTCCGACCCTCAGCGACCCCATGTACTGCAGCCTTCCAGGCTCCTCTGTCCATGGGGATTTTCCAGGCAAGAGTACTGGAGTGGGGTGCCATTGGTGATGTATAAATTTTCTGATTTTGGTAATTCTGGCTGAGATCACACTTTACATTTGAGAAGTTAATGTTTTGTGACCTCTATGAGTTATCACACTGGATTGTTGTATTTGTTGTTGTCACTAAGCTGTGTCTGACTCCATGGACTGCAGCACACCAGGCTCCTCTGTCCTCCACTATCTCCTGGAGTGTGCTCAAATTCATGTCCATTGAGTTGGATTGCTGTATGTGTAGATATTATTTTCAATTCAGGGGTTATTTTTTAAACTTTTATTTATTTTTAAATTTTTCTTGGAGGAAAATTACTTTACAACATTGTGATGATTTTTGCCATACATCATTATGAGTCAGCGATAGGCATATGCGTGTCCCCTCCATCCTAAAACCCCTCCCACCTCTCTCTGCACCCCATCCCTCCAGCTTGTCACAGAACACTTTGTCTTAAAGCCTGGACTCTGTCCACAGTCCCTGGACCTTGCAAGAGAGTCCTCCCCTGGGTGATCTGCAGGGTTTGCTCAGAGCTCAGCAGACTTGAGCCTGGAGCAGGGCCAGGCTCCAGCAGCACGTCCCTCTCATCTTTGTATTAGGAAGTGACAAGAACATGGGATCCTCCGGCCAGGTCCCCCCAAAGAGGCCAGTTTTGAAGAGGTAGAATTTCACGGTGGGGCTTATTTTGAAAACTTCTGAGTTTCTTTCCAGTGTAAGCCAGTCCCTTCCCAAGTGAGGTAATATTCAAAGACCATTGTTCTTGGTCACATGAGACAGAGAACATTTTTGTAGGGTTCGTGTCGGAAGACCCCTTATCAGAGAGTGTTTCTGACTTAAGGAAAACCAAACGCAGCAGCCCTGTTCTCCGTAGGTTTCTATCTTATGTTAAAAAGCTTGATTGTAAACACATAGAATATGTTACCTTAAAAAAAAATTTACAGAAAAAAATGTAAAGCTATTAAAACCACAAAAGACCATTGACCCAATAATGGTGGTAAGTAATGGTGGTGAAGGATGGGGGAACTGGAGATTCTACAGAAAATCTGAAAAAAAAATCAGAAAACTCTGAAAAAAGTTTCTGCACTTGAGCCCAAAACAGGTCTGTGTATTGTGGACATTTGATACAAAAAGGAAAACACTGCAGGAAGCTCTCTTGATCCTGAAGGCAAGCATGCGTTCTCAATAGCGTCCCATTCTTTGCGACCCCATAGACTGAAGCCTGCGAGGCTCCTCTGCCCATGGGGTTTCCCAGGCAAGAATACTGGAGTGGGTTGCCGTTTCCTCCTCCAGGGGATCTTCCCAACCCAGGGATCGAACTGGCATGTCTTGCATCTCCTGCACCGGCAAGCAGATTCGTTTACCGCGGAACCACCTTGCCTAAATCTGTAAAGTCACACAGCAGGCACTGGTGGTGGGTCAGTTATCGCTCCTCCTGTGAGACAGGTGATGTGCTGACTGCCACCTCCTTTCTCCAGAGTTCTATGTCTCAACCACCGTGTGGTGAGACGGGCCATGGGTTCTGCCCCACGCCGTCAGGCTGGTGCAACCCTGAGGTTGGCCTGTGTTCCTCCTTCCGTCTCCAGCCCAGGCGTCCTATTCCTGGACCTGGAGGCCCAGGCAGTCACTCTGTGGGGGAGCTCGGCTCCGTGGTCACTTTCTGCGCTGCCCTCTCCACCAGACACGCTTCTGACAACAGCGGGCCTGTGACGACGGGCAGTCCCACCTCCCAGGCCTGGGATTGACCACTCCGTGTGGCTGAACCCTTGGCTGCATACCACATCTTGGCAGCTGTGGTGTCAGTGACTCTCTATAGCTATGAGGTCGCTCCGCTGAGGTCTGGCTGGGCTCTGGGTCTGAGCCATTCTCATCAGTCTTAGGCGGTGGGTCACCAAATCCAAAGGGCCACCTCAGTTTATTCTTGTGCTGGTGGCAGATTCCTTCCGTTTCAGAGACCTTCACCAATGCATCAGTTCTTCAGTGAAAGCCACTCAGTCGTGTCCGACTCTTTGTGATAGTCCATGGAATTCTCCAGGCCAGAATACTAGAGTGGGTAGCCTTTCCCTTCTCCAGGGGGGGGTCTGCCCAAACCAGGGATCGAACCCAAGTCTCCCATATTGCAGGCGGATTCTTTACCGGGTGAGCCACCAGGGAAGCCCAAGTATACTGGAGTGAGTAGCCTATCCTTTTTCCAGGGGATCTTCCTGACCCAGGAATCGAACCAGGGTCTCCTCCATTGCATGTGGATTCTTTACCAACTGAGCTACCTGGGAAGCCCTCTGTTCTTCAGTATGCTCAGATTTGATGTTGCAGAGCAGTGGAAAACCAGGGGCGGTCTGCAGGAATGTCAGCCAAGGCAGTCTGAAGCCCTCTGGATCTCTCTTTTCCTATCTCTCACCTCTGAAAAGGAGACTTGGTTTTGCTCACACTGAAATGATAGAGCATATGGGTGTCTAGGATGAGATGGTTGGATGGCATCACCGACTCAATGGTCCTCAGTTTGAGCAAGCTCTGGAAGATAGTGAAGGCCGGTGAAGCCTGGCATGCTGCAGTTCACAGGGTCACAGAGAGCTGGACACGAATGAGCGACTAAACGACAGCAAGGTGTTGGGAGGGTATGAGAATCAGGGATGTTGGGAGACGTGGCATCCCTTGTAACCAACTGGGCTTCACTCTGATGTCTTCTCCACAGAGGGATCTCCTTGCTGCGTTTGACAGTGGAGACCAGAAGGTGTTCTTCAGGCTGTGGGAGGAACACATCCCCAGGCCCATCCGGGATGGCGACTCTCTGGCCCAGAAGCTGGAGTTCTACCTTCACATCCACTTTGCCATCTACCTTCTGAAGCACTGCACAGGCAGACCTGTAGGTTCACCTTGTGCTGGGGAGTTGGCCCGTGGGGTGTGCTAAAGGAGGACGTTAGCTGTTACCTTTCGCAAATGAGGATTAAGTTAGTTTTTCAGCCCTTTTATCATATTGCTTCTCAGGAGTAGGCCTCGTATGTCCCGATGAATGCTTTTTCTGTCTCATTCCCACCAGCTTCTTTTCTAATTTGCATGGAAAGTTAATCATTTCTGTAATGAAAGCTATGTCCATGTCCTCATTTGCTTGACTATCTCAAGATGGGTATGTCTAAGAGAATGCATCTTTAGACCACATTTTCAACCAGAAGATGAATTTAAGCTTAAACAGCGGGAAAATGGTGTGCCCGTTTGTGAATGTTTTGAGTGATGGGTTGAATTGAGCTTCTGGAGTCTTTCCCTGGAGGTGTGAAAGAGAGGGGAGCAGACACAGGCTGCTCCGTGGGTAGACCTTGGGGTGTGGAGGGAATGACAGAGGGCGGCCAGCCAGGCTGACATCGGACCTTCTGCTTTTGTTTTGTGACTTCTCCATGTCCTGGCTACTGCCCTGAGGACCTGTGTTAACTTATTAACGTGTCAGTGGCCACAGGAGGGGTCAGAATGGAGGGAGCAGCTATATAGCAAATTGTAGTAGCTGTTCTTGGAAGGCTGTTCCTAAAGATAGTTCTCAGGTGGGTGCCATCATGGGAGATTTTCATTTCCCTTATATCTGTTTTTACTAATTTTTTGTTTTGTTATAAGATTTTTTTTTATAAATCAATAAAATTTTTAAGTCCAGTGGG
Organism: Neotragus moschatus; assembly: GCA_006410615.1. Taxonomy (NCBI): domain Eukaryota; kingdom Metazoa; phylum Chordata; class Mammalia; order Artiodactyla; family Bovidae; genus Neotragus; species Neotragus moschatus. Next base: position 21,736 of record SJYA01000300.1, on the reverse strand, counting down.
CTTCATGGTATAGGTGAAGGGAGTTACATTGATGAGAAGAACTGGCCTGAGTATGAGGCTGTGAGGGACCTAACAGGTGAGGCCAGGGAAGACCTTCTCGTTGAGGCCCAGGGGGAGGTGGAAACCCGGTGGGGGGGGACCCGACTTGCCTGGGGTTACACTCGGAAGTAGTAAAGCTGGCAAGCTCACTTCCTAGTTGGCTTAATAAAAGAAGAGAATAATGATATGGAAACTGCTGTTTCAAAACACTATTCACCCTTAAGTGCTTGGTTTGGCAGCACATATACTGTTAAAAAAAAAAAAAAAAATTGGAACGACACAGTGAAGATTAGCATGGCCCCTGTGCAAGGATGTCATGCAAATTCGGAAGCGTTCCATAATTAAAAAAAAAAAAAAAAAACTATTCACCCTTAAAAACCTCTCCTAAGGAAATCACAGGAATGCAGACAAATATTTTTTTCTGCTATCCGTACTATGAAAACGATGTACATATCTAATAATGGGGGACTGGTTAAATAAATTATGATAGGCCCACAAGATGAGGTTTTGTCATGCCATTAGGAAAAATGTTGATGAATTTAAGGATATCAGAAAATGGTAATGATAAAGTGAAGAGGCAGCGCTTGGACTATATAATTATACATCCAGTTCTCTGATATTCCTGGCAGTTTCATGAAGGGGTGAAACAGGGTGATTTTAGGATGACTGGAGACAGCTCGCAGGCTGGGCCAGGCGAGGAGGATGCCAGCAGCGTGGCTGGAACCGAGGGAGCCTTGGAGGAAGGACAGGTGAACTGGTGAGCCGGCATCAAGCAGGAGATCTCAGACATCCTCTCTTCCTTGCAGGACAAAGAGGACCTGGATGAAAGGATTTCTTATTTCAAAACCTACCTGGAGACCAAAGGGGCGGCCCTGAGCCAGACCACGGAGTTCCTGCCTTTCTACGCCCTGCCTTTTGTCCCCAACCCCATGGTGCACCCCTCATTTAAAGAACTCTTCCAGGTAAGCACCTGTCTCCAGATCTTGGATCCTGGGCAGCACGCCAGTTCCACCTCTTATACGCTGTTGATTTCTGAAGGATGCTGTAAAAAAACACTAAAATTTGCATATGTTGTATTTTAAAAGAAGGTCCAGGTAATTTGCTTTAACAAACTTTTCTTCTGCTGTAAAATGTGATTTTGTTGTTGTTGTTATTGCACCAAGACTTGCTAACTCAAGCTGACAAACATTGTAAAATATACTAACCTCTTCAGTCATTCTTTGTAAACTTTTGCAGTATTGGAACAATAACCTATTCAATTATAATGAAAACTAGTGGCCAGAGAAAAATCTAGGCTACTTCACACAATCACTGGCCATGTATATTTTGTGGTTTTTTGTTATTTTATTTTATTTTATATTATTATTTTTTTTCCAGTCTCAGGTGTACGTGAGTTCCCAGTCTTGAACCACCCCCCCATATTTTGATTTGTGTTAAAATTCTCACTTACTTGGTATACATTTGATTGTCTGATTTTGTACTACGTTATTTTCATCAAACTATTTGTCTATAGCTCTTTTAATTGTTATATTTCATTTTACTTGACATTTTAACATAGTATTTAAATTTTTTGTTGACTTTCTAAAATTAATACATCCCACTGAGAGGTTTATTGACATGTATTTAGAAACAAATATTTTGATATGACTAGATAGTTTTTCTAAAGATCTCACACTGTCTTCAGAAATTTGTATGGCACTTGCTCCCCAATCACTGAACAATGGACACAATTCTTCCCAACTCAGTGCATTTCAGTTTCTACCATTCTTCTCTGTTTATTGAATTCAGTAAAACCAATTTCATTACTCCTGAATAGCAGCTGCTAAATTGAAGTTCAGGTGGTCGACTCATTCTGTCAAAGCTAGATTGTTATATAGTAGCACAGTTGAATTCTGTGCTTGTTTTTTTGGTCAGTACCAGTTCAGTTTTACTGTCTTCTCCTAAAAGGTTAAAAATATAAAACAGTTACAAAGGTGATGAACCTTGCAATGGAAGGTTAGACTGTCTCACAGTCAAGGTTCTGTTATGAGAGTTATGACATGGCTGTGTGGCTGCAGCTTAGGTCAAGGTAAGGTGGAGCTGGGAGAGTCAGGGAAGGGTTCCCGCTGAGTCCTCGCAAGTCTGCAGTCCCAAGACTGAGTTCAAGTTCCGGAGGTTAGAGATCATCAGTGTTCACAGAGTCATTTTATTCGCCCTTTTTTTCCTTTTACTGCTCTCTAAATATGTTCTTTCAGTGGTCATCACAGATACTTCAGTGTACATAATAAAATCTAAACTTAGTATCTTACTCTCTTCCTGACCATTACAAGGACCTCATTTAACTTACGGGCTATAGTTGTCAAATATTTTAGTATATACTTTAGCCCCACAAAATCTGAACTTTTTGAAATTTTATGCAGTCAAAAAAAAAAAATTAAGAAATCAGTGTCTGTATCAATTTACCCTTAAGTTCACCAGTATTTTTGTTTACTATTCCATCTTGTGTAGAAGCCCTTCCATCCAGGATCGTTTCCTCCCCTACTTGAAAGATGCTCCTTTAGAATCTCCTTTCGTTGAGGATCCCTTCTTTCAGTTCTCCTTGTCTGAAAGCATCTGTACTGCTTTCTCAGACAGGGTTAAATAGTAGGTTTATAGCTCTTTTTTTTCTGGGTGGCATGCGGGATCTTAATTCCTCGACCAGTGACTGAACCCATGCCCTTTGCAGTAGAGCTCGGGGTCTTAGCCACTGGAGCACAGGGAAGTCATGACAGTTATTTTCTTTCGGGACACTGAAGGTTTTTTATTTTGTCTCCTGGCTCCCACTGTTGCAGTTTTGAAGTTGGCCATCAGTCTGATTGCTGTTCTTTTGCAAGTCACCTGTCTTTTTTTCTCTGATTATATCAGTTCACTCTAGTGTGTCTAGTGTGTCTTCAGTTCAGTTCAGTTCAGTCATTCAGTCGTGTCCAACTCTTTGCGACCCCATGAATCACAGCACACCAGGCCTCCCTGTCCATCACTAACTCTCGGAGTTCACTCAAACTCACATCCATCGAGTCAGTGATGCCATCCAGCCATCTCATCCTCTGTCATCCCCTTCTCCTCCTGCCCCTAATCCCTCCCAGCATCAGGGTCTTTTCCAATGAGTCAACTCTTCACATGAGGTGGCCAAAGTACTGGAGTTTCAGTTTTAGCGTCATTCCTTCCAAAGAACACCCAGGACTGATCTCCTTTAGGATAGACTGGTTGGATCTCCTTGCAGTCGAAGGGACTCTCAAGAGTCTTCTCCAACACCATAGTTCAAAAGCATCAATTCTTCGGCACTCAGCTTTCTTCACAGTCCAACTCTCACGTCCATACATGACCACTGGAAAAACCATAGGAGTGTCTTAGGGATACCCAAATATTTTATTTTGCTTTTTTTGTTTAAGATGTCTTGGTTTATGTTGGCCAACCTAGCACTCCTTTCCTGAGATTGATTTCTATACGGTTGAGCACAGAGAGCCTTAAGCTGGAGCATACCATATGAGTTTCCTGCAGTTGTTATAACAAAGGACCACACACTGGGTGGTTTAAAACAACAGAACTTGCTTGTCTCACAGTTTACGAGGCCAGAAGTGTGAAATCAGGGTGTCGAGGGACTGTGCTCCCTGTGAAACTTCTAGGGGAAGATCCTTCCTTACCTTTTCCAGCTTCCAGTAGCCTCAGGGGTCCCTTGGTCTGTGGCTGCATGATTCTAAATATCCTCTCTGTCTTTGCATGGCTGTCTTCTCTCCATGTCTGTGCCTAACTGTCCTTCTTCTTATAAGGACACCACTCATATTGGATTAAGAGCTTATTCTCATTCAGCCTCCTCTGAGCTAATTTCTTCTGCAGTGTCCCCGCTCCCCTGACTTCACATTCTGAGGAGATTAAGGCTTCAACGTGTCTTTTTAGGGGACACAGTTCAACCCACAACAGACCTATTAGAAAAAGACTCATCGTGCTGTGTCAGGGAATTACAAAATTTTTAAGATATCAGACTTTTCTGCTTACTTGGCAATATTTTTCTGAAGAATCAGAGAATACACAGGATAGACCAGTGGAGTGGGGTTGGGAGTGGGGGCGATGAGAGCTGAAGGGAGAAGTGGGGAGGATGGGCAGGTCAGAGGGAGATGGGACAGGATCTCAGAGCCAAGTGGACGTGAATTTTTAGGGCAGAACTTCTTTTAGTGGGACCTCCCGCTTTAGTGGTAGATACTCTTGTCTAAGAACCCTCAGGAAAATGGTCCCAAGAAAGGTCGTTGCTCGTGACACTTATTTTTTCACTATATAAGTCATTATTTTTTCCTTCTCAGTGAACATTATTTGAGATAAATATTTTATTTTTAAGGAAGAAATCAAACTAGACTCATATCAGAATGCCGGACATGATAGAATATTTGAGGCAGACGACCGCTGCTTTCTGTTTTTCTTGTCTGAGCGAGGTTGTTGGGAATGAGTCCCTTTCTTCCGGAGACTTTTCTGTAACAGCAGTAATTGTATATGCCTAAACCGTACTGAATTATTTTCAGTTTTCAGCCTAATAAGGTTACTTGACATCCTTGAAATATTCAAATCATGTACAGGGTTGTTTTTTCCCTGATTATGAAAGGACTCTGTCCTTTCCTCCGGCCGTGGGCTCTTGAATCTTCTATAAGCGAATTGGTCAAATGTCCTAAAACCTGTGTTTTACAGCATCACATCACTGACGAGACATCTTCTGATTTCGGTAACTGGCAGAGCTGTTTCATCCTGAAGGCCACAGCTTGACAATGTTTGTTGGCATTTAATGATCTGGTGCTTTTCTTATTTTTCCTTGTTCTATTTTCCTTACCTTTAGGATTCCTGGACTCCAGAATTAAAGTTGAAATTGGAAAAGTTTCTGGCTTTAATGTTCAAAGCCAGTAACACGCCAAAGCTTTTAACATTGTATGTATCCTTTTAAAGCAAATGGAGACCACCTATGGAATTAATAGTTGCCTCTGTGTGTGTGTGTGTGTGTGTGTGTGCTAAGTCATTTCNATCCTCTCTGTCTTTGCATGGCTGTCTTCTCTCCATGTCTGTGCCTAACTGTCCTTCTTCTTATAAGGACACCACTCATATTGGATTAAGAGCTTATTCTCATTCAGCCTCCTCTGAGCTAATTTCTTCTGCAGTGTCCCCGCTCCCCTGACTTCACATTCTGAGGAGATTAAGGCTTCAACGTGTCTTTTTAGGGGACACAGTTCAACCCACAACAGACCTATTAGAAAAAGACTCATCGTGCTGTGTCAGGGAATTACAAAATTTTTAAGATATCAGACTTTTCTGCTTACTTGGCAATATTTTTCTGAAGAATCAGAGAATACACAGGATAGACCAGTGGAGTGGGGTTGGGAGTGGGGGCGATGAGAGCTGAAGGGAGAAGTGGGGAGGATGGGCAGGTCAGAGGGAGATGGGACAGGATCTCAGAGCCAAGTGGACGTGAATTTTTAGGGCAGAACTTCTTTTAGTGGGACCTCCCGCTTTAGTGGTAGATACTCTTGTCTAAGAACCCTCAGGAAAATGGTCCCAAGAAAGGTCGTTGCTCGTGACACTTATTTTTTCACTATATAAGTCATTATTTTTTCCTTCTCAGTGAACATTATTTGAGATAAATATTTTATTTTTAAGGAAGAAATCAAACTAGACTCATATCAGAATGCCGGACATGATAGAATATTTGAGGCAGACGACCGCTGCTTTCTGTTTTTCTTGTCTGAGCGAGGTTGTTGGGAATGAGTCCCTTTCTTCCGGAGACTTTTCTGTAACAGCAGTAATTGTATATGCCTAAACCGTACTGAATTATTTTCAGTTTTCAGCCTAATAAGGTTACTTGACATCCTTGAAATATTCAAATCATGTACAGGGTTGTTTTTTCCCTGATTATGAAAGGACTCTGTCCTTTCCTCCGGCCGTGGGCTCTTGAATCTTCTATAAGCGAATTGGTCAAATGTCCTAAAACCTGTGTTTTACAGCATCACATCACTGACGAGACATCTTCTGATTTCGGTAACTGGCAGAGCTGTTTCATCCTGAAGGCCACAGCTTGACAATGTTTGTTGGCATTTAATGATCTGGTGCTTTTCTTATTTTTCCTTGTTCTATTTTCCTTACCTTTAGGATTCCTGGACTCCAGAATTAAAGTTGAAATTGGAAAAGTTTCTGGCTTTAATGTTCAAAGCCAGTAACACGCCAAAGCTTTTAACATTGTATGTATCCTTTTAAAGCAAATGGAGACCACCTATGGAATTAATAGTTGCCTCTGTGTGTGTGTGTGTGTGTGTGTGTGCTAAGTCATTTCTGTTGTGTCCAACTCTTTGTGACCCCATGGACTGTAGCCTGCCAGGCTCCTCTGTCCATGGGGATTCTCCAGGCAAGAATCCTGGAGTGGGTTGCCATTTCCTCCTCCAGGGGATCTTCCCGAGCCAGGGATCAAACCCCCTTACATCTCCTGCATTGGCAGGTGGGTTCTTTATCATTAGCGCCACCTGGGAAGCCCAAGAATGGCCTGGATGCCCTCAGATAGGGATGCAAGAATGGCCTAGATGCCCTCAGATAGGGATGCAAGAATGGCCTAGATGCCCTCAGATAGGGATGGCTGTGGTTGTGCTGCTTCTGTACTCAAGAGTGAATGAAGCACTAACGAGAGCATGTACCGAGACCTGTAAAGAGTTGACTTCTATGGCATTGGGTCTCTGAGACTTGCTGAGGGTCTTATTTTCATGTCATGTGCCAAGAAGCTGTCTTGAGTAGGAAAAAAATAATGCCTGTCTTCTTGGAAAAGAACTCTTTGGAATTGTCCGTTTACTGAAGGTCAGTCACTTAAGGCCTTGAGGTCATGATGTATGGATCAACTCATATATAACTTGTCCTTCCAATCAGGACTTCTAAGAAACAACTTTGTTGAGGTGTAATTTACATACCATAAAATTTGCCCATGGTAAGTATGTCATTGAATGATTTTTAGCAAATGCACAGAGCTGTGCAGCCATCACCATGATCCAGTTTAAACAGAGGCACTTTTGAGAGTAGAAGGGGGACTCTGGCCAGACAGAGGCCCAGGACAAGGTGGAAGTGGAGCCTGTCCAGGGAGGAGCAAGGCCACTGCCTGCCCGTGGAGCCTCCCTTCCTAGAGCTGGTCCATAAGGATGCACGTCTCCTTTTATTCTGAACAAGCATGTAGCAAAAGTTATTTCATGACAAGAGTTAGCATTTTGAATTGTAAAGTTGGTGCTTGTTTTGTTTACCGTAATAAAAAATTTAGGCCACTCTGCTGGGTAATGCCTTCTGCTTCCATTCTGACTCCAAAGCACTGGATTCTTTTCCTAATGGGACTCTGAATAGACCCTGGGATTTCATGACACGTTTCTCCTACTTCCGCTTCCTGAGCGTCCAGTGGCTCCCTCTTGCCTGTACTCAGCTCCTCACCTCGCCCTGATACTGCCCCCAGACGGGCTTAGTACACCGCCCCTTTCCACTTTTACATCTTCAAGTTCTTCCCTCTGCCCACATGTTTGCATACCCAGTTCCTTTCCCTCTTAGAGTTTTGTATAAAAGGACAGTTTTCAGTGAAATTAGAACTTCTCCAACTTGGTTTATGGCTTTTTAAATATACTTTTAAAAAGTATTGCTTAGGACTTCCCTGGTCGTCCAGTAGCTGGGATTTTGTGCTCCCAGTGCAGGGAGCCCGGGTTCAGTCTCTGGTCAGGGAGCTAGATCCCACATCCCGCAACTAAGAGTTCACCTGCCGCAACTAAAGATCTTGTGCAGCCAAGGAAATAATTTAAAAAAATAAAAAGCCTTTCCCCTTAAAGGTAACAGGTACCAACCATTACGTAAATTTTCTAAAAGAAAATTTTTACATAATAAATGATACTGGTATATTAATAATGGCACCCACTTCACAGGAATAGTATGAGGATTGAGTTAATACATGAAAAATCTGCTTCAAACTGCCCAACACCTAGTAAGCACTTGTGTTATTGTTAGCTGTTGTATTACAGTTTGCAAACACTTATCACCTTTTATCCCATTCAACATTTGTTTCGAAGCAAATACATTGAAGTCCAGCAGGTAACTTTAAACATTATTCTTCTCTTTTCTTTCTTACATAGAACTATTTGGAGTTCAGTTCAACACATAAATTAGGTTGAATAGTGTGCTAGGAATTAGGGATAAAAGAAAAAGCCAAGATCGTTGTCTTAGCTGGAGTTTTGAACATGAAAACGGGTGTCTGCAAGGCAGACAGAATGAGGGATAGGAGTTCCAGGTAGAGGGAACAGCTTGTGCCCAAGTGCTGAGCCAGTGTGTCTGGAACACTGAAGGATTCAGTGTTGCTGGGGCAGAAGGATTGAGATGGAGAGAGTCAGTCCTCCTGGTTGTGGACATTCGTGTGAGGTCCCCTAAGTAATGATGAGACAAACATGGTCATGTTTACATTTTTTTTAAATCACTCTCTTTCTATTCCTGATTATAAATTTAATCCTATTCCTTATAGAAAGTTTAGAAAGCACAGAAATGCATTTGTTTTTGCACAGACACTTCAAAGTATGTAATGTTTATAATAAGCAAGGAGAGACATCTCTATGCGTGCATATTTTAAAATATTTTTCTTAAATGAAGAGAATGTTCCCTCAAAGCATTAAAATATTCTTCGAAAATTGGTGGTCTCAAAGTTTAAACAGAAATTACCTGTGTCCCAGCAACTCCTCTCCTAGCTGTATCCTCAAGAGAAACACAAGTGTCCATCTCCACAGCAGCTTGTACGTGAGTGTTCACAGCAGCATTATCCAAAATAGGCAAAAAGTGCAGACAGCCCAGATGCCCATCCTCTGATGCCTGGATGACCAAGGGTGCACAGTGGAATGTTACGTGCAATACAAGTGAGGGAGTCACTGATCTGTACTACTACGTGGATGAATCCGGAAAACAGGATGCTAAAATGAAAGAAGCCATCACAGAAGGCTGATTCCATTTGTGTGAAGGGGCCAGAAAAGGCAGATCTGTAGAGAGTGGGTAAGTGGCTGCCTAGGGCGGGGGAGGGTGGTGAGAGGTGGTGGGGACTGCTGATGGCACAGGGTCTCTTTCTTGGGTGATGAAAATATTCCACTCCTGATTGCGGTGATGGTTGGACCACTCTGGGAATATATTGAAAACCATGGAAATGTACACTTTAAATGGGTGAATTCTATAATATGTGAATTACATCTCAATAAAGCTGTTACCAGAAAAAGTAAGGAAACCCAAATAAAACAGGTGAACACCTTGGCCTTCAGTCACGTGGCCTGATGTGTGAAACTGAGGTTCAAAGCCAGGCCACCCCGCAGCAGTGACTGGTCACAGCCACTGTGCCGTGTTCTTTTCATCAAATCTCAGTTTCCTTAGACTGGTTGCCTCAGCACTGAAGGTACAGAGAAAAAGGGTATGAACACAGATTTGCATTTTCAGTCCAATGTTTTGGTAAGGAGGCCAGTTAGGGGGCTTTTGGACGCAGAGACTGGTTCCTGAGATAGAGAGAGGAGGATTTCCTTAAGGGTAGTCACCCCAGGACTGAGAAGTCAGTTAACTGTGTTCACTGTTCACTGGCTTCTGGTTACCTGTCCTGAGCGGTTAACCGTCTCAGCTGTTCGTGGGGGTCGGGTTATCTGTCCAAGATAGTCGGTTAGCTGTCGTCTCTGTTCATCGGGTCCCGGTTCCCTGTCCGGAGATTTCTGTTTTTCACCGCACCGGGCTGTTTCCCAGATCGCCCAGCACAATGAGAGGGATGCCGAGTACTGTCTCCCGAACGCCTGTTTTCCCAAACGCCTGTTTTCCCGAATGCCTGTTTTCCTGAACTTCTCATCTCAGAAGGAGAATGGACAAAGCAACAAAGGTAAATCATCTAGATTAAATAACAACTTTAAATAACAACTTTGTTTTTAAATAACAACTTTGCCGACTCGAGTTTTAAGTAATGGAATGGAGAGAGTTCCACAGACTTGGCAAAAGAGGGCTTTGAAAGTCTGAATACTTAGGAGGTACTTCCCAGGCCTTTTCTCGGCCTTCCTTGAGCCCACTTCTCAGGGTGGCAGGTACTGTTAGCTTTGTCTGGTATGTCAGATGACTGAGACCGGGAGAGTCCACTCGGGTGCCAGAAAATGCCAGGGCCGCAGCAGGTAGACCTCGCAGCGCAGCACAAGTGGGGAGAGAGCTGTTTCCGTGTCTTCACTTTTACCTTGAACTAGTCTAGTCTAACGGGATCTTATCTCAGCAGCATGTGGAGTGTCCATTCTTATAAAGCGTTTCTGTTTTTCACATTCAAAGTAGGAATTCCAGTCTTAAATTTTTAGCATAAACTGATGGTTTTTCCATGATGAGTCACTTTTACTAGACCCCTTCATTTTTCAGAAAGATGAGAAAAATTTTAGTTAACGTGGTGGCCACAAGTGGGGTTCTTTGTAGGAGTTTTGTCTCTGATACAACATGATTATGAAACGGCTAAAGTTACCCTGTTGGAAAGGGTGTGTGAGGTGCTTCTTGCTTTTGCTAAGTACCGAGGCTTCATCCTCAATTCCCAGCAGGTGGAGTGTCACTACATGAAATAGCACGTTTGTCCTTTTCATAGCAGTCCTGCCAGAGAGGATTTCAAAACTTCCTGCCATTGTTTCTGTTTCCTTTTAGAGAGTTAAAGTTTTCCAAAGAACAAAAGCGTTAGGAAGTTGTCACTTGGCTCTTGGTTCTCTAGCACTGGGAGGATGAGCAGTGCCGAGATCCTCCCCCCCCGGGGGCTTCAGTAACTTCAGGTGGGAAGCCCTGGGGTGTCTGTTCTCCATCTCCAGAGCCCTGTGGCCTCCAGCCCTGCGGTTCCAACTGTACAGCCAGTTCCGCAGCCAGGCTGCCCCTCCTGGAGCTCCAAGGGCCCCACGTGGAGGAGTGGCAGGCCTCAGGACCCCTCCACTCTATCTGCCCGAACACAGAGGAGCAGGGTGCAGATGTGTCCTCACGGGGTCAACCGGACCTCTCCGAGGGTCGCAGACCGCAGCCTTGAACTGTCGGGTAGCTTTGCCCCCAGCACGTGACCCCGAGGACGAGTGCAGCCCCCGGGACGGCTCCGTACCGGGTCAGCGCAAGTTCGGACCTTGAGCAGGGCGGGCCCGGCTTTCTCCCACCCGGCACAGCCGGACCTCTCCAGCCGGGCCGGCTCGGGCCTCGCCGTGCACCTCTCGGGAACACTCCTGTGCTTCACTACTTCTGTTTCTCCAGCCGTCCACGCAGACCACCTCAGACTTGGTGGCACAAAACAGCAGTGTCCATTTGTTTCTGTTTTCCTCTTGCGTGGTCTGGGAGTTTCAGGCTCAGTCAGTTCTCCCTTAGGGTTTCTCCTGGGTGTAGACGGAGCCGGGTCGGGTCGAGCCACATCCAAGGCTTCCACAAGCATAGGTGTGGTGGCTGATGCTGGCTGTCGGCTGAGCTCTCAGCTCAGGCCCTGGGCTGGGACCCCCAAGTGGACTCTCCTCGTGGCCTGGGCTTCCTCAGGGCCTGGCGGCCGGGTTCCCACCCAGGGTGAATGTCCCCAGAGGGGTGCGGATGGAAGCCATTTCACCTCTTCACCCAGGCTCTGAAGTAACTCGGTGTTGTTTCTGGTGTGTTCTCTTCATTACAAGCAAATTCCTGAAGCCCACATTCAAAGGAAGGAGAATTATGTTCCACCTCTTGACGGGAAGGAGTGTCAGAGACTTTGCAGTCATGTTTTTTTTTTAAATTTATTTATTTTAATTGGAGGCTAATTACTTTACAATATTGTACTGGTTTTGCCATACAGCAACATGAATCCGCCACGGGTGTACACACGTTTGCAGTCATGTTTTAAAGCCACCGCCCCACCTGTGTCTTCGGGTCTCCAAGGACTGCCTCAGTGCTTGACTGAGTCTGTTCAGTCCCTGTTCAGATTCGGTCTTTGGACTCCTAGGCACTGAAGGCAGGAAGGTGGTGAGAAACTTCTCCCGGATTGCCGAGTTTCTGCCAGCCCGTGTCACCTGGCATGCCCTGCGGTTTAGGGGGATAGCTTCTTGCCAGGAACCAGTTATGTCTCCAGTAAGTGGCCCAGTTTTGCAGACAAAAGTAAACATGGGTGGGGGGAGTGCACGTAGAAGAGCCTGTGTTTTTTCTACAGACCTTGCATTTGGTGTTTCATCAAGGAGACCAGGGTTCTGAGCCTTCTTTAAGCTCCATTTGAGTTTTCCGAGGCTAGCTAAGCACGGTGTCTGTGGAATCGAGTCTGGCAGGCACAGTGTGTGTCTGCGGCAGAATAGCCCCCAAATGCACTGTCACCATGGAGATGAGGGAATAGCACCCGGCAGGGCACTTGTGCCAGGGGCTCGGGCCCAGGCCCAGCATCGCCACAGCTCGTTGTCACCGCTTTGAGTGGCTGGATAATATCATTGTGTGTCTGAATAGGAAGGTTTCACGGGCACAGTGAGAGTTCCATTAACTTCTTCTCTTCTTCTTTTTCTTCTCTCTTTTTAACTCATTATTTCCCTAAACTTTGGAAGAAGGGTGGGCAAAGTGTTTGGAGTATGGAAAAGTCCCTCAAAAGGAAGTATATTAAAAATGGTGTTAGGAATAAAAACTTAGGTTGGCAGCATAGCATGTTGGATTATTATTTTCACCTAGCCATCTAAAAAAGGATATAGAAATAGCATCTCTCAGCATTCCTGGTATTATCCATTTGGCCCCTTCAGAAAATGGGCAACTGATCATTTTTCTGGAGTTCAGAGCTATAAATAGTGTTTCTGAAAATGATTACTGATATTCCCAGTTCCAAGCCAGGCTTCAGCAGTACATGAACCGTGAACTTCCAGATGTTCGAGCTGGTTTTAGTAAAGCCAGAGGAACCAGAGATCAAATTGCCAACGTCCGCTGGATCGTGGAAAAAGCAAGAGAGTTCCAGAAAGACATCTATTTCTGCTTTATTGACTATGCCAAAGCCTTTGACTGTGTGGATCATAATACACTGTGGAAAATTCTGAAAGAGATGGGAATACCAGACCACCTGACCTGCCTCTTGAGAAACCTATATGCTTGTCAGGAAGCAACAGTTCAAACTGGACATGGAACAACAGACTGGTTCCAAATAGGAAAAGGAGTACGTCAAGGCTGTATACTGTCACCCTGCTTATTTAACTTATGTGCAGAGTACATCATGAGAAACGCTGGGCTGGAAGAAGCACAAGCTGGAATCAAGATTGCCAGGAGAAATATCACTAACCTCAGATATACACATGACACCCTCTTATGGCAGAAAGTGAAGAAGAGCTAAAGAGCCTCTTGATGAAAGTGAAAGAAGAGAGTGAAAAAGTTGGCTTAAAGCTCAACATTCAGAAAACTAAGATCATGGCATCCGGTCCCATCACCTCATGGCAAATAGATGGGGAAACAGTGGAAACAGTGGCTGACTTTATTTTTCTAGGCTCCAAAATCACTGCAGAATGCTGATTGTAGCCATGAAATTAAAAGACACTTACTCCTTGGAAGGAAAGTTATGACCAACCTAGACAGCATATTAAAAAGCAGAGACATTACTTTGCCGACTAAGGTCCGTCTAGTCAAGGCTATGGTTTTTCAAGTAGTCATGTATGGATATGAGAGTTGGACTATAAAGAAGGTTGAGCACTGAATAATTGATGCTTTTGAACTGTGATGTTGGAGAAGACTCTTGAGAGTCCCTTGGACTACAAGGAGATCCAACCAGTCCATCCTAAAGGAGATCAGTCCTGGGTGTTCATTGGAAGGACTGATGTTGAAGCTGAAACTCCAGTACTTTGGCCACCTGATGCAAAGAGCTGACTCATTGGAAAAGACCATGATGCTGGGAAAGATTGAGGGCAGGAGGAGAAGGGGACGACAGAGGATGAGATGGTTGGATGGCATGACAGACTCGAGGGACATGGGTTTGGGTGGACTCCGGGAGTTGGTGATGGACAGGGAGGCCTGGCGTGCTGCAGTTCATGGAGTCACAGAGAGTTGGATATGACTGAGCGACTGAACTGAACTGAACTGAACCGATTCCTAGTTCTTTCTAGTCTTAATTTTCTTCATCCAGCGTTTGTGGATTAGCAAAAGAACAAAGAACTGATTTATATCTAAATACAAAGAAAAAAGTGTATATATTGTAAAAATAGGGTGATCGATTTAGTTTTTAATATTGTTGTTGTTCAGTCGCTGAGTTGTATCGGATTCTTTATGACCCCGTGGACTGCAGGACACCAGGCTCCTCTGTCCTGCACTGTCTCCCAGAGTTTGCTCAGATTCATGTTCATTGAGTCAATGATGCTATCTAACCATCTCATCTTCTGCCGCCCTCTTCACCATGNTTTAGTTTTTAATATTGTTGTTGTTCAGTCGCTGAGTTGTATCGGATTCTTTATGACCCCGTGGACTGCAGGACACCAGGCTCCTCTGTCCTGCACTGTCTCCCAGAGTTTGCTCAGATTCATGTTCATTGAGTCAATGATGCTATCTAACCATCTCATCTTCTGCCGCCCTCTTCACCATGTGCCTTCAATCTTTCCCAGCATCAGGGTCTTTTCCAATGAGTCAGCTCTTCACATCAGGTGGCCAAAGTATTGGAGCTTCAGCTTCGGCATCAGTCCTTCCAGTGAATATTCAGCATTGATTTTTATATTAGGTTAGAAAAAATTTCTATATTTTGAAAGGTATTGTCTTGAGCAGCCCAGGGGGTCTCCAAAGTGAAATCTCATCTACGCTTATAAAAAAGCAATGCATCTAAATGAAGTGTAAATGTTAACACGAGAAAACTTGACTGTTGTCCTGTAGTGAAGATCTCCATCACTTTTGTTATTGTTTCATTTCACGCTGGAGTTAAAAAACTGTCTGTGACATTAACTGGCATTCTTTTAGTTGTATATATGTTTTGTTTAAAGCTTGCAGTTCTTTGTCCAAAAAATGGACAAAGAATGCAGTTCTTTGGACTTTCGCACAAACTATGTCAGTGACTTTAAAATATAAAGCGTCTCAATAAGTTTTGCTGGCACGACTATGGCAGTTTCATTAAAATAACATGGGCCAAGACATCTCCATGAAAAGTTAACATCTTGGAAGGCAAGCCATCTTGGCTTAGTTGTCCTTCTCTCATAAAACTTTTGACAGGGAAAAGAAAGAGTCAGAGTTCTGTTTAATGCTCAGAAATAGAGCTGATATTTTGAGCTGTAACCCAGATATCTTACAGTAATGGTTAGGTCCTGTTTATAACTATTAAGTTCTCTGCACATTGATGTCTCTGGATAGCAGACTGTTTTTGCTAACAGAGAAGGAGTTGCCTAATTCTTTCTCGCCTGTTTATAAAATTTGAACTTTTTTCTCCATGAATGAAACTAATTTTTATAAGTAAATACTGGGTTTTGTGGGCTTCCCCTGTGGCTCTGCGGTAAAGAATCCACCTTCAATGCAGGAGACGAAAAGACACAGGTTCAATCCCTGGTTCAGGAGAAGAGCATGGCAACCCACTCCAGTATTCTTGCCTGGAGAATCCCATGAACAGAGGAGCCTGGTGGGCTGCAGTCCATAGGGTCGCAGAGTCAGACATGACTGAGCGACTTAACAGCATCTCTTTTCTGTAGGCTGCGGGTAGTTAGGGCTGTTTTCTCTCAAGTTACCATACTTTGAAACTGTCATAAATTCCATTTCTTTGTTCTCAAGGTAAAAGCTCCACAAATAGTCCCTTACATTTAGTTAACTGACAATGAGTTTCTGAGGGGAGTTTTTTGGTGCAGTCCCGTTTGGAGAGGGACTACTTGGGTGACATTGACATTGATGGTTTGAGAAGTCATTTGACCCAGCGAATGGGCTTTGGTATTGCATTCATCTGCCACTCGGTACATGTTGAGAAAAATCTCATAGATTCTCTCCAATATTTATTACCATAAAGTGGGACTGTGAATAATCTAAAATTTTCATCCTTGAAATTTCTTATCTATGTAATTTTGAGTTTTGGATGTATAAAAAAGCTTAAATAATACTTAGTGGGGAAAGAAGGTAGTGAGTCTCAATATTGTATTAGGAGAATGATAAATGATTTCCAGGGATATTCTCCAGAGGCTCAATACTGGATATAAATTTGTCTCAGATGACTTTTTAAAGTTATCTTTCAATACTGAAATTTGATGGGTATTAAATAATAATAATTCATTATGTGATAGTTGGGGTTTTAATAATTATTTTACTTCTGCACATCAACAATTGTGAAACATGAAAGTTTTTTAAATACAGTGGGAATGTGGGTTATCATTGTAGCTGTTTAGGATACAAATTAAGAGGAATAGATCATTTAGGGCAGTGTTTCTCAAACATGCAGTTATGTGTCATAGCTGTTTGAGGAGTTTGTTAACAGTGTAGGTACTTAGCCCCTACCCAGTATCCACAAAATCAGTCTCTGAAGTTGAAGCGTGATCATTTTTATTTTTGGATGATTCTGATGTATTTCAGAGTTTACATGCCACTGCTTTAGGACATAACCTTTCTGCCATTTTTTCAAGTGATCTACTTATATAGAAATACATTTAGAAAATCTTTGACCCTTTTCCATGAAAGGAAATAATAATAATAGCTGCCATGTATGGCCCACCAGGTGACTGCAGCCACAAAATTAAAAGATACTTGCTCCTTGGAAAGATAGCTATGACATATCTAGATGTATTAAAAAGCAGAGACATCACTTTGCCAACAAAGGTCCATAAAGTCAGAGCTTTGGTTTTTGCAGTAGTCATATATGGATGTGGAAGTTGGACCATAAAGAAGGCTGAGTGCCAAAGAAGTGATGCTTTCTAACTGAGGTGCTGGAGAAGACTCTTGAGAGTCCCTTGGACTGCGAGGAGATCAAACCAATCCTAAAGGAAATCCTAAAGATCCATCCTAAAGGAAATCAACCTGAACATTCATTGGAAGGACTGGTGCTGAAGGTGAAGCTCCGATACTTGGCCACCTGATGCAAAGAACTGACTCATTGGAAAAGACCCTGGTGCTAGAAAAGATTGAGATCTAGAAGAGAAGGAGACAACAGAGGATGAGATGGTTGGATGGTATCATCGACTCAGTGGACATGAGTTTGAGCAAACTCTGGGAGATCGGGAAGGACAGGGAAGCCTGGTGTGAGGCAATGCATGGAGTCACAGAGAGTCTGACACGACTGAGCACCTAAGCACAGCACAGCATAGTTGATTTACAGTATTATATTAGTTTCAGGTATATAGACAACATAGTGATTCAGTATTTTTATAGGTTATGTTCCTTAAAGTTATTATAAAATAATGCCTGTATCTGGTCTTTATAAAGTCTCTCCGTATGCATGAAATGTGTTCTGAAATGAAGACTTTACATATTGTGCAGCACCTAGATTGGGACACAGTGAGTTAACATGGGTGTGGGGGCAGCAACAGGTCCTTCCATCAAAAGTGTGGCCTTCCAGGCAAGGGAGAAGGTAGGACAGAGGCAAGGAGGGTGGACACCGATGAAGAGTCCAGCCGTGCCCAGGGTGGCTTGGCCATCTTGTGCCGCTGTGAGGGATGGGGGCAGGGTGGTGGTGGGCTTCCAGGAAGAAAACCCTGGAACCTGTCAAGGCTACTGCTCTAAGGCCCAGTGGGGTGGCTTAGGCTTTCTCAAACTGGCAAAGTGAACACCTGGCGTCTTACCTAACTGTGGATATGAATTTTCTCAGCACCCGTCACGCAGCCCTAACTTTTACTTAAAAGGAAGAACTTAACCCTCATACAGACTCACAGGGCACAAACAGAGAAAAAAGGCTTGGTTTTGGTTCAGCCATTTTGTGAACTGATGATAGAAAGAAACATTGAGTTCATTTCTCATAGATGTAGAGAGAGGAACTGAAGTTGTATGGGATTCAGCCAAGGAAATAGATTTTGTTAGGAAAGTCAGTGATAAGCAGTTGAACTGTCACGGTAAAACATTAAAAAAAAAAAAAAATCAAGGACTTCCCGGGCGTCCAGTGGTTAAGACCCAAAAAGAAGAAATTAAAAGATGGGTGATTACAAAGCACTTTGTAAGTAAATGTGGCATAAATAGAAGTGTTAAACACACAATGCTAAGTCCATTGTTATAGTAAAATATTCTCACAGGAGGCATGGCATTCACTTGAGAAGAATATAATTATTCTTTTATTTTGTAGGGTTTTTAAAAAATCTTTTTAAATTTCGTTTTTGTTTCTTTAAAAAATTATTAATTTATGGCTGTGCTGAGTCCTCCTTGCTGCATGGGCTTTTCTCTGGTTACAGCAAGCAGGGGCTACTCTCTAGTCGTGATGTAGTAGCTTCTCTGGTTCAGGAGCGCAGGCCCTAGAGCACGCGGGCTTCAGTAGCTGCACCATGTACGCTCTAGCTATGGCCCATGGGCCGAGCTGCACCATGGCACATGGGATCTTCTCAGATCAGGGATGGAACCCGTGTCTCCTGCATTGACAGACAGATTCTTTGCCATTGAGCCGCCAGGGAAGCCCCTTGTAGACTTTTTCTTTTTAAACATTGCTTCTTTTTTGTTTTGTTTCAATGTGAATTGTCTTCCTAGACATGTTGCAGCAGCTCCACCAGCAGCTGGTAGAAGCTGAGCGGAGGTCCATGACGTACCTGAAACGGTACAACAGGATCCAGGCCGACTACCACAACCTCATCGGAGTCACGGCAGAGCTGGTGGATTCTCTGGAGGCCACAGTCAGTGGCAAGATGGTAAGGAGGTCCCCCGTTGTCCACGCATCTTCTTGAGACAAAGATGAGTCGCGGGCACGAATGATTCCTCACCACCCCCAGCCAGTGATGCTCGCCCCCCCAACTTTACAGAGCCGGGTGCAGCTGTTTATCACGCTGCTGCAGGATTTCATGCATTTTTCCCGACACGTTACCTACTGTGTCTTTATTTCTCTAGCTTGTTCTTAGTGTTAGCAAAGAATAAATGGGCAGCAGAAAAAAAATTGTGGCATAAAAATGGGGGTAGATATTCTTTTGGTATATAGGAGACCTGTGGGTTTTCATATACTGATTTTGTATCCAGTAACCTTTCTGAACTCCTTTAATCTGAGAGATTCTTTTGATCAGTTCTCCTGTATTCTAGATTGGCAGTCATATCACTTTCAAATAGTGATTTTTTTTTCCCCCTTGTATATCCTAACTTTCTTTTTTCCCCCACTTAACTGATTACCTAAGACTCTGGGAGTTGAATGAGTTCATGGGCATGTTTGTCTTATTTCCGACTGTAGTGGGAGTGACTTGAGTGTTTTACTCAATAAAAAGATAGAAAGCATAATAAAATCACATTCTGGAAACAGAATTTTTTTTTGGTGGGGGGAGTAATTGTGGGTTCATGTGTGATTTTAAGGCATAGTGCAGAGAGTCCTTGTATCCTCTTCCCAGTTTCCACCAGTTGTAATAGTTTGTAAAACTAGAGTGCAGTGTCTCAGCCAAGATACTGGCACTGATACAATTTATTGCTTTAAACTGATTTCCCTAGTTTTACTTGTACTTCTGTGTGTGTATATGTGTATGTTTTAAGCTTTATACAACTTTATCACCAGTATATATTTATGTATTAAACTTGCTTTAGCACCTTAAAAATGTGATTACAAAATGAAATGTATTCTAGAAATTTTTGAAAATATAGAACTATGCAAAAATAAGATTAAAATTACCTGCCATTATCTCACTTAGTAATAACACTTGTTAACATTCGAGACTTATTTTTTTTCCAAAACTTGGATACATGTGTTTTACAGAAATGGGCTCAGTTCACACAGTCTTCTAGTTTGCTTTTGTCCTAAATACTGAATCATGCATTCTTGAAGTCATTAAATATCCTCCTACTATGCTCACCTCTTGTGGCTGTGTTTCCTATCTGGTTATTTAGCGTGTCGGGTCTCTATTGTTGGACATTAGCGTTGTTTCCAGGTTTTTACTTTCATAAGGGCTCATTTAAGTAAACACTTGAAAGGAATCAGTTATGCAGTTCCCTGGGATTACCCCAGAACTCTAGGCCGGAGCAACAACTGTGGATTGCTTTTTGCTATAATAGCTTGTGAAAGTGAAAGTCAGTCATGTCTGACTCTTTGCCACCCCATGGACTGCACAGTCCATGGAATTCTCCAGGCCAGAATACTGGAGTGGGTAGCCTTTCCCTTCTCCAGGGGATCTTCCCAACCCCGGGATCAAACCCAGGTCTCCCACATTGCAGGTGGATTCTTTTAAATATGTTTTAATACACTACACCAAAACGTCTTTGCCCGGATGAAAACACAGCACACAAACGTTCACAGGACTGCTGAAAATTGCATGGTGTGGCTGGAATGGCCGAAGCTAGGGGTGGGGGAGGTGCATCAGGGACGATCACAGAGAGATTTGTAGACTGTGCTTAGGAACTTGTGTTTCACCCTGCAGTTAGTGGGCAGCACTTGAAATGTGTATCTTGAAGATTGTTCGGGTTTTTTAGTTCTGAAAATAACACGCACCGACTTTTCTTTAGTACAGAGAAGTACCAGAAACAAAACAAAGATGGCTTATATAATCACTATTAACAAAAAAATGAAGAAAAGAAGGCATGTACGTTGAAAATTCAAATAGTACAGAAATAAAAGAAAACGTGTGTTTTCCTTTTGCCGTCTCTCCTATTAGATAATAATTGCCATCATCGTGGTGTGGCTGCCACGGCCAGGGTTGATGTGATGCCAGGCGTGGCCCGCTGACTACAGGTGGGACCTGAGCTCTTACTGCTGGAGTGTGGGAGCAGAGGCCCACACACCACCAGGCAGGGGGTTGGATGGACCTCCAGTATCAAGACAGGGAGACATGGGGTTGGGGCAGGGGGCAGCACTGGAATCTGAACTAGCTTGTTTTTAATGTAAAAGAAATACATGCTCATAGTAAAAAATAGAAACACTTCAGAGAAGTATATAGTTAAGAACAAAAGGCCCCTTCCACACACAGTTCCTTAGTCTCGTTTTCTTGCAAGATTAACACTTGTGTATTACTTCAGAACCCTTCTGCACATACAAGTGCGTGCGTGTGCATATACACATACTACTTGGGGTTATGTAACCCATTATCCTTCTCAAACTTGCTATTTCACTTTCAGCATATCTTGGAAATCTTTCTGCATGACCACACACTGCTTCATTCTTTTTAATGCTTGTACATTATTCCACTGTAAGGGTGAGCCATAATTTGTCAGATCTCTGATGATGAACATTTAGATTTTTTTGTTTGCTATAACACAAAATGTTGTACATACTGTATATATCCTTCTATATACAGTATACCCTTGAATGTAGGGAAGATAAGCACCTGAATGGAATTGCTAGGTCAGAAGTTATGGGCATTAAAGTTTTGATAGATGTTGCCAGATTATTTCCTCAAAGATTTTAACAGTGTCTACCCACCCTCCACCCCCAGTAGCATATCAGAATATCTATTTCTTCACACACTTGCCAACACTAGGCATGATTATACTCTGAAATTTTTGCTAGTTGGGTAGTCAGTCAGTTCAGTCACTTAGTCGTGTCTGACTCTTTGTGACCCCATGAACCGCAGCATGCCAGGCTTCCCTGTCCATCACCAACTCCCAGAGTTCACCCAAACCTATATCCATTGAGTAAAACTTGGTATTCTGACTGTTTCAAGTTCAGTTCAGT